>JAJOZX010001607.1:397500-530000 GCA_023014485.1 Bathynomus jamesi
TAATATTTTCATTGAATTGCATAGTATGTATACTTCTGCTGATCTACTAATTTGTGATGTTAAATCAGATAGACTGTAAATAGTGCTGCTTTTACATATGTCAGTGGTACTTGTCAGTGATACTCGTCAGTCATATGTACATTAATTGTCATTAGTTATCAGATCGAATACATTCCCTTTTCGCATCGATTCTTTATCTTCACAATAATAATAATCAGTTAGGAGGGCCAGGAACTGGCACAGTGCTCAGGCCAACTAATGCGGCCCATTACGCTAACTCCTGAATTATTATTACTAGCATCATCGTGATTAACCACGTCCTTAGCTCAGTGGGTAACACCGTTTCCTATAAATGAAGTGAATACACTGAGGTCGGGGGTTCAAACCCCGATGTTGCTGGTAATAATATGATAATACAGGAGTTAGATCAATGACCCACAGTAGTCAGCCTGAGCATTGTGCCAGTTTCTGGCTCTTCTGACTGAGTATTATTGTCATCGGGATTCGAACCCCCGACCAGGCATGGGGTAATTACTTGATCAATGTAATTAATTATAATTACAATTACTTCACATATTCTCAATTACAATTACTGTAGACGGTGAAATACTTAATTACAATTACTGTAGATGGTGAAATACTTAATTACAATTACAATTACTGTAGATGGTGAAATACTTAATTACAATTATAATTACTTAGTAAAGTAATTAATTACAATTACATTTACAAAGAATTGCATAATTTTCATAAATACACACTATTTGATTTATGTCATGCTTTTCCGCCTACGTATTTCGATTCCATTTTCAGTTTTGGACATCATCTTGAATGAAAACTCAATAATTATGTCAACAAAATGTACTTTTTAACATTGCACGGAACTGTATTTTTCATCAAGCAGTTTTTGCTATGGACAATTAGACATTGAACATATGTATGTGATATGGTCTAATCAATAATATTGATTAGACCATATCACATACATATGTTCAATGTCTAATTGTCCATAGCAAAAACTGCTTGATGAAAAATACAGTTCCGTGCAATGTTAAAAAGTACATTTTGTTGACATAATATTATTGAGTTTTCATTCAAGATGATGTCCAAAACTGAAAATGGAATCGAAATACGTAGGCGGAAAAGCATGACATAAATCAAATAGTGTGTATTTATGAAAATTATGCAATTCTTTGTAAATGTAATTGTAATTAATTACTTTACTAAGTAATTATAATGTAATTAAGTATTTCACCATCTACAGTAATTGTAATTGTAATTAAGTATTTCACCATCTACAGTAATTGTAATTGTAATTAAGTATTTCACCATCTACAGTAATTGTAATTAAGTATTTCACCGTCTACAGTAATTGTAATTGAGAATATGTGAAGTAATTGTAATTATTAATTACATTGATCAAGTAATTACCCATGCCTGGTCGGGGGTTCGAATCCCGATGACAATAATACTCAGTCAGAAGAGCCAGAAACTGGCACAATGCTCAGGCTGACTACTGTGGGTCATTGATCTAACTCCTGTATTATCATATTATTACCAGCAACATCGGGGTTTGAACCCCCGACCTCAGTGTATTCACTCAGTGTTTCCCAACCGGGGGCCATATGGCTCCCTGGGGGCCATGGCACATTTGAAGGGGGCCACAGGAAAATGTTATTTTGTAAAATAGAGTTAAATCTGCATATTACCTACTGAAAATAATGCTTATGGGGGCCACAGGAAAAAATAAGGTTCCTAAGGGGGCCATAAGCCAAAACCGGTTGGGAACCACTGGACCGTCACCGTCACCGTCACTCTAATGCACTGGTTCCCAACCGGTGGGCCATGGCCCACTTGCTTGTCTTTTAGCATCATGTTAATAAATGTTAATAAAAAAATTTGCTTATTAAACCTTATATAAACATGATACCAGCTTAGCAACATGGGAGGTGGGCCATGAGTTATTCGAATCAGCTCTGTGGGCCATCGCTTCAAAAAGGTTAGGAACCACTGAACTCTAATGAAACCAAAGATAAGGCACTGAAAAAAATACTAATATAAGACATAAGAACTGGCATTTATTTTATCAAAATATAATTAGTCCAATACGAAACACTTTGATATGCGGCAACTTTAATTTCCCCTTCATCACACGGAAAAGCAATAATGATGTGATTTATGGAAAAGATTTTCATGGGAGTATATTCAAGAAAGACCGCCGCCTCACGGCATGGGTGCTTTTGAAAATTCTGAAGAAATATACCATTACATGATTACTCTCATGAAGACACAAAGCCATCGTCCGTAGCTCAGTGGTTAACGCCGTTTCCCAAAAGCGAAAACACTGAGGTCGGGGGCAGGCATGGGGTAATTGTAATTTGTAATTGTAATTAATTGTAATTAATTAAATTTTTTCATGCAATTGGCAAGTAATTGCAATTGACTACCTAAAATGTAATTGTAATTGCAATTAATTACATTTGGAAATCAAGGTAATTAATACAATTACAGTCAATTACTTTCAATTACATGAATATTAAAGTTAATGGGTCATACTTATAGTTTAAACTATTTGTTCATCAAGTCTCAGGGGAGCTTTCTTTTGAAATAAAATATAATTCTTTTTATTTGAAATAAAATGTCCCATTTATTTCAAATGTTCCTAACTAAAGTGCCACTTTTTTGCCCTTATTAATTACTATTAATGATGCTACTGCACTGGGAATTTCATTCATAACAAATTTATAACAATTTTTCGTTACGTTTGCAAGCCTGGAAACACTTTTGATTAACAAATTTCAGTTTTTAATTTTAATAATAATAATAATAATAATAATAATAATAATAATAATAATCTTTATTAAGAGAGAACACATTACATAGGATATACATTACATCCATACTGGTTTACAACAATGTTGGGATTAACGTTTAATTTTTGTAGTTTAATTACAGTATTCTTATCTGAATATGCCGTTGAGAAGCATGACAGCTTTTCAGCCACAAGTCTTTGAGATTCATTTCTATTTTTACAAAGGAAAAGGTCAAATATAAATAGAATTTGTGGAAATTAAATTAATGTTGCATTTAGTTAACACTGTCATTACAAATGGAAATTGAAATAATCTTTGAGATAATAGAAAATGTTAATAGAAATAATAATAAAAATAAAGAAATAATAATAGAAATAACATATTTAGATGGGATCCCAACCACGAGTCACTACATCGTCTGGACATAGAGAACGGTCATCCACCCAACTACTGAAGAGACCATATATAATATATATATATATATATATATATACTATATATATATATATATATATATTATATATATATATATATATATATATACCAGGCTATTTACAAATGTGCTGAAATTTTCAAGGCTATCTGTAAATAGCCTGAAAATTTTCCATGATTTCTCAGAGATAACCTCGGCTATTTCCGAATCGCATTGACCCCCTATTACATCTACTGCTTTATGTATAGCCATTGCTGTTTATTTACAGTCGTCGTCGATTTCCATCTCTTAAATCATTCAGTTAAGAAAGTGATTTCCCTGATTGCAATGGAGCAGAAATTTACCTCGTCTTTGCTGGAAAGGTTGAACATCAGCAAGAAATACAACGTTTGGCCGCGAGATAAATGTGATGAAGTGATAGTCATCGTGAAAGATAAAAGGCATTCAACGTCTTTTGACTATTATTTTCAAAGGTGATGATGATCTACAGATCTACAGAAGCTAAGGCTAACAAAGACCCTAAGATCCACTCTAAGGCTAGCCCGAGAGAAAGAAAAGAGTAGGGGGTTAAGAGAAGAGAGGAGAATAAGGGTTAAGTAAGGAGCAACACCTATCATTCGTGGGTTAACATTCATTCAGAAAAAGAGGGAAAAAGTCTCACCATCATCATCCGCCGGCCACTGCCGACAAGTCAGAAAAATAGTCGGAGAATATAGGAGAGGGGTGAAAAATGAAAAGAAGTAAAATAAGAACGCTTACAAACCATGCAAACACAGTCTTAACTCAGTCATACCATGCAAACTACAAACATGCAAGGAAAGAGTTACAGACATGCAAGTAAGGAGATAAGAAAAAAAAAAAAAGTAGGTAAAGTTAAACAAAAAGTGGGTTAGTTTACGCTACAAGCTACATCTACATTCGTGTTAGTCTAATTTTTTTTTTTTTTTTTTTTTTAATTATTATTTATAATTTTTTTTATAATTTTTTTTTTTTTTATAATTTTATTGCTGGCATCACACGCTGGCATGTCACAAGCTGGCATCCATCGTCAACAGACTCATCCTCGAGCACCACCACCAGAGCTCCTGTTAACTTTCTTTTTTAATTTTAAACAACGCCAATACTTTTAAAATGTCTGTCAAGACGGTTCTTAAACATATTAACGCTGGTAGAATGAACGACTGATGCGGAAAGATTATTCTATTTATCAATTACTTTAAACGTAAAGAAGTTTTTAGCGATATTAGTAATGAAACGCCTGCCACGCAACTTAAATCCGTTATTGCGAGTATTACTATTATCAAAAGTGAACAATTTGTCAAAATTTACGTTATCGATGTTATTAACGATTTTGAAAACTTCAATAAGCTCCCCCCTTAATCTCCTAGTTTCGAGTGAATACAAGTCTAACTCTTTAATCCTATCTTCATAAGGCTTATTGCGCAAAGACGGAATAAGTTTCGTGGCACGACGCTGAACCCTTTCTAACCTATCAATATCCTCACGCAAGTACGGGCACCAAAACTGAACGGCATATTCTAAATGAGGCCTGACTAGGGACTTGTAGAGGGGCAATATAATATCCTTCGATTTAAATGCGAAATTACGCGCTATGAAGCCTAACATCCTATTAGCTTTTGCGCAAGACTCCAGGCACTGGTTCCTAACCTTTAAATCTTTAGTTACGCGTACGCCTAAATCTACTTCCTCGTCAACGCTCGCTAAATCCCTATCATCCATCGTGTACGCGTAATTATTGTTGCGAGAACCTATATGCAAAACTTTACATTTATCTACGTTAAATTGCATCTGCCACTTATCCGTCCACTCCATAATCCTTTTTTTTTTTGTGTTATTTATCTGTTTCACTAATCTTTTCAGGTTTGACTCGATCGCTTGCGGTGATTTTGAAAAACTAATGAAGAAAAGAAAACATGAAGAGGAACTCATTAGGAACCGGCTTAGGATGTATACGCAGAGGACACGTTCAAAGTTATTCACCGCGCACATATCGACACAGGTCATGGTGGCCATGATAAGATGATTAGTGAACTCAAAAAAAAGAACGCCAATATTTCCAGAAATTGTGACACTATACAAGGAGCTGCGCGAAGAGTGCCAACTGAAAATGAGAAAACTGAAAAGTAAGGGACTATTCGTGAAACCTTTGATAAACAAAGATTTCAACAGCCGTGGACAAATCAACCTGATAGATATGCGGTCGCTCATATATGAAGATTGCAAATATATCTTGCATTATCAACACCATCTGACTAAATTTTCTGTCTTGAAAGCTCTTAAAACAAAGAGAGTTGCAGAAGTAGCCTTCCAGCTTCTTGACACTGTCCTGTTATTTCGGGACTCCCCATAGATTACAATCAGACAAAGGACGTGAGTTCACTGCAGCCGTAATAAAAGAGGTGAAAGACTTATGGCCATTTTGTGTCACTGTTCACGGCAAACCAAGAATTCTCAGTCGCAAGGGAGCGTGGAGAGGGCAAATGCCGATGTGAAAGACACGTTGATTACATGGATGGAGGAAAACGAATTCAAGTGCTTGGCCGAGTGGACTTAAATTTGTTCAGTTTACAAAAAATAAGTTTTCATAGCGGAATCCAAAGAAGCCATGCGAAGCCATGTTTGGCTCTAATGCCAAAATGCGGCTTTCATTCTCAGCTGTGCCATTGGAGCTGCTTGACACACTTGTAAGTGAAGAACAGCTACTGGTATTGACGAGACCCAATGATGCTGTTCAGAATGGTGAAACTGAGGCTGATGATGACAATGTAAGTTCCTAAATATATTTTTGCTCATCCATCCATCCATTCAATCCACCCATCCATCCACAATCCTATTCGTTGCTGCTGATGAAAACGAGATCTCTAGAACCCCAAACACTGTGAGTGATAACGGAGACTGCTTTGACATCATTCACTCAAACTATGACAGAGATGTGGCAATCACATTGTAAGTTAATATCTGCCTGCCCACCTGCCTGCCTGCCTGTCTGTCTGTCATAAATCCTCCTTTCCTTCAATCACTTGACACACGCATTTCTTTTAAATCCAGTTACCCATTCATGCATGTCGCATTGATACTTTTGACTATAACAAATTATATTTATTGTCTGGAAACAGCCATTGTCCCTGGACAAAGAAATTCTGACGAGGGAAAACTAAGCCAAGCAACATGCTGCATCCCCTCCAACCCATGCAACTTATGCCGAATGGAGGATCAAATAAATGCTGAGATAAAATCTGCCTCTGCCTCACTTAAAGTTCAAAGTGAAAGGATGACAAGGGCTTCGAACACCATTTTAAATGAAGTAGAAATTGGCACAGCTGTTCTGATTCCTCTTCTTAGCTTTGATCGTAGGAAAGCAAACACAAGAAATGTGCTTGTAACAGAAAAACGAGAGAAAGGTTATAAGCTTGCAACACGCAATGGCCTGTTGATGGGTAGTTACACAAGAATGCAATTTGAACTAGCAGATAGCTCATTTCTTGGTATCAATGATATAAGTATTCACACTAAACTTTCCCTAAGACAAGATGTAAAAGTAAGCTCCATCTGCACGGGTCAAGGTTTTTCTAAGTGTAACTGCTCACTTAAAGGGAGGTGTTCCTCTAAGCGCTGTTTGAGTATAAAGTCTGGGCAATTGTGCAACAGCAGATGTCATCCCAATCTGACTCGTAAAAACAAATGAAGTTCGCGAACTTTGATTTTACATTACAAGAGAATAAACTTTGGTACGTTGTAAGCTTCATTTGTAGCTATTTGTAAATAGCCTGAAAACTGTAGCCAATTTGTAAATTTCCTAAAATAACCAGTCAATTTACAAATAGCCTAAAATTTTCAGGCCATTTACAAATAACCTAAATTTGTAAACAGCCTGTGACATATATACAGCACCCTCTCCCTTTACTAGCTAACTATCTGCTCTAAATATACTGTCATTTTTAATGTCTGTTTCGGTCTTTAGTGTAGTTTTTTTTAAATCCACTTTCGATTTCATGCAAATATATTTTATGGAAAGCTTATCCCTCTATTTCTTTTTCTTAAAATATTTGAAGAAATTATAATTTGAAGTCTATCCTTTGGTTATATAATTCATATATTTGCGTGGGTTAATGTAAACAGATTGGCAGTTATTTCAAACTACAGGGTGTTCCATTTAAATGGAACCATAGGGAGTAATTAATAATGTCTTTCTTTTTCCACATTTGTGAGGGTAAACGCAATAAAGGTAATAATAAGTTAATAAAGGTAAGGTAGGGTAATAAAAGTAATAAAGGTAAATAAAGGTAATAAAGATGCCAATATCCTTTCCAATCTTTATTATTCTCTATGGTTCCATTTAAATGGGAGTAATAAAGACTGGAAAGGATATTGGTACCTTTATTACCTTTATTTACCTTTATTACCTATATTTGCCTTTATTACTTTCACCTTTATTACCTTTATTTACCTTTATTACCTTTACTACTTTTACCTTTATTACCTTTTTATTACCTTTATTACGTTTACCCTCACAAATCTTTAAAAGAAAACATTATTAATTACTCCCTATGGTTTCATTTAAATGGAACACCCTGTACGTTTCTGTCGTTTTCTCAGTTTTTCCTTATTAAAATTTCAGTCTTTTCCTCTGACAAAGTTTCATAAAATGTTAATGAGTTGTTATTGATTTCTGTGCATTCAACTTTAGTTTTTGTTGGTTGAGGATTGTGTACTGCGCTTGGTGTTGAAAGTGTTGGTGATATGGTGTTGGATAATGCCACTGGTGATGCATATTTTGTTACTGTTGTGTTTCATAGGAGTTGTGTTGTAGTTGTTTTTTTATAGTGTTTGCTGGTGATGAGTTGGGTGATGTAGGAAATATATATATAGTGATGAGGGACATTTAATTTTGCGAGTTGAAGACGCGCTCTGGTCCTTTCTGACTTTTTAGTACTATCTCTCTTGAAAAAGATTTCTCAGTATCATTTTCTAAGAAAACTAGTTTGCGTTTGTTACGTCTCAAATATTCTTCTTTTGTGTCCCTTTGAAGCGGAAGAAGGGGTCGCCCATGTTTGTAGTTTTTCTTTCTGTGACAGAGTTCTCGTACATATCCGAATGATAATATTTACAGTTTACGCCATTTTTTTTTCAGCATGTTAAAGCATACTTTCACTTCTGGTGGTAAAACATACAGTTAGAAACAGACTTACTCAGCCCTTTTCTATAACATTTGCGTATCATTTTATTTTTGTATTCTTTTCTTTGTTGTCTTTCTTTACATCTATCAACATTTTAATACCACTCCTTTGCCGCGAGTCATTCCAATTTCTTAACCCTTTAACGCCGACCGTTACCTTATGGCAACATGAGTTTGACAATCGATTTTGAGCCTTACGATCTGAATATTAAAGGTTATTTTGGCTCGAACAGGAAAAAAAAATTTGAAATAAAAAATTCATAATTCAGGCATGAAAGGTTTTTTTTTTCTATTTCATTCGTGTTGTTCTCTCCAGATTCGGTACTGCGTTATTTTCATTGTTACCAATAATCTCACTGCGCGGAATAATATCCCCAATTCTCGTGTTACCCACGTGAGTATTTTGCCTTTTTTGCAGCAGCCTCCAAATTTCCATTTCTCTCTAAGTCTTTTTTCTCAACGTATAAAACATCGTAGTCTGTTAATACGAGTTTATTTTCTTCGATGCATTCTCTCCAAATATATACACAAAGAGTTCAATTATTCTGTAGTTCTTCCTCCCTACTCGATTTTTATTTTTTTCCCGTCAAGGTTAATACACTTGTAATGTTTGAATTTTGCGCATAATGGCTATTTTGTACTGGCGGAAAAGGTGGTTTCAGTTTGGCAGTTACAGTATTCATGACTGGCCATTTTTCAAGCAAAGATTATACACACACACACACATATATATATACGTATATATATATATATATATATATATATATATATATATATATATATATATATATATATCATTGTAACTTAACCCTTTTCGTTTCTATTTTGGGTTGCGTTTTTTTTTTTTTTTTTAGCAAGTGTAGTTTACGTCCCCCTGTGGTGCCTAGTGTAGTTTACGTTCCCCTACATTATTCTAGTGTAGTTTGCGTTCCCCAACTTTGTGCGAGTATACCTAATCAAATAAAACGTTAAAACTAACGAAAATATTGCAACTTAACCTAACCATTCGTCAATACAGTCGATGATCGATATAAGCACGTTCTCGGGACCAGCACAAAATGTGCTTATATAGGTCATTGTGCTTATATGGATAAGACCCTTTATAAGAAGCATTTATTGTACAAAGATTAATCATTTAAATACTGTAATAATAAAGGAATGTGTAATAAAAAACAATAATACTGTATTTAAAATTTCATTTATTCATAAAACTACATATACTTATCATTGTTTTTTATTTGTCTAAATAAATGTTATATGTATGTACAGTACATTAAAATTTCACAGTACATACATTTATTTCGGAAAATAATCTAAAATTGATGATTGTCGCGTGCTCTTGTTTTGTATTATGTAAATTTGAATTGCTGTTTTTAGCATGAGAATGGCATCCAAAACTTACAGATTTAGCAGCACTCTGAAGAAATTCGTCCTGGCCACTATCTAAGCGTGCAACCAACTCTTTCATTAATTGTTTTCGATAGTGTGCTTTAAGGCAGCGAATAATCCCACCATCCATTGGCTGTAGAAGTGACGTTGTATTCGATGGCAAGTAGACAACCTCTACATTTGTTGTTGTGACTTCCTTAGGATGCGCAGGGCACTGATCTAGCAGCAGGAGAATTTTCCTTTTCTTGCGTCGCATTTTCTCGTCCAACTTTATTAACCATTCTGTGAATATAGCTCGAGTCATCCAGGCTGCAGAATTCGATTCATATTGTACTGGAAGTTTGTCTTTCTTGTTCTTCATACACCTTGGATTTCAGCTCTTGCCGATCACTAGCAGAGCTAGTTTTTCAGTGCCAGTCATGTTCGACGCCAACAAAACAGTTAGTCTTTCCTTCTTTTTTCATCCGCTGACTACTTCATCCTTTCTGGCCAGTGTACCGTCCGGAGTGGCCCTAAAATACAGTCCTGTCTCGTCAGCATTGAAAATTGCCTCCTCTGGATAACGTCGCAGAAGCTCTGGCCAAACAGTCTTCTTCCATTCGTTGGACCCAGATAAATCAGCATCCGCCTTTTCGCCATGTTCTCGTTTGTAGACAATATTGAATCTCTTTTGGAACTTTTGTAGCCAACCGGAAGTAAAGGTGTTTGAAGGAAGATCTTCGGAACCATCATAGATTTCTTGAACTAAAGCCTTAGCTTTCTCTATTAAAAGAGGTCCAGAGAGCTCTGCCTTTTTCTCCCTCGTGACAACAAACCATTCGTACAGTCGCTGCTCCAGATCTGGTAACACTCCTTCCCGCTTTCTCTCTCGCGAAAGATATCCATTTTCCAACCTGAGTTTGTTTAACTCCACTTCGTTTCGCAACCATCGGCTAACAATCGTATGGTCAATGTTGAATTTACGTGCAACATCAGCTTTCTTTTCACCGTTATGAACCGCCTGAATAACCTGTAGTTTGAATTCTAATGTAAAACTTTTACGTTTTGAAGCCATAATGCACTGTGAGCACAACCAGCCTAATTAACGAATAATACGCATGTCATGGTGTCGCCTATATATAGGTAGTTTCCACCAATCAGCATCTTCCACGTATGTGTTTTCCACCAATCAGCATCTTCCACGTCCGTGCTTATAGCGAGTTCGTGCTTATAAAGATTATTCCTATTAAAATATATATGGAAATTTTTGGGACCGCACGATTAAGTGCTTATATAGATTATGTGCTTATATCGAACGTGCTTATACCGCTCATCGACTGTATATATATATATATATATATATATATATATATATATATATATATACAGTCGATGAGCGGTATAAGCACGTTCGATAAAAGCACATAATCTATATAAGCACTTAATCGTGCTTATATCGAACGTGCTTATACCGCTCATCGACTGTATATATATATATATATATATATATATATATATACCCAGTGGCGGCTCGTCGGTAGGCACTGCGGAACTGCAGTACCCCTAAATTTTTTATTTACAATTGAAATAATCAAGAACAATATAAGGATGAGCTCACTGAATAACTTTTTCAATAACTTTTGAAACTTTTATTCATTGCTCAATGCTCATCCTTTTATTTCAGTAATTATTTCAACCCATTCTTAGAGACAGCACCCCCTAGAATTTTTAGTCACGAGCCGTCACTGCATACACCTTTCAACGTTTCTTTCAAATGTTGCGTGCGATGATTCCTCATTTCACGAAGGTCAAGCTTGTCGGCCCTCCTCTCGAGTTGGCCTGGTGAAGTAGTGAGTTGGTTTCTTGTACTCTCCACCTCACATAACCAGGTACGCCCGGCTCATCGGGGATTGTTCTGAACCAGGCGTCTAATCTTCTTTTGAAGATATCCACTGCAACACCACTCGTGTTCCTTAGGTCTTTGGGCAGCTGATTAAACAGTTTTGGTCCTCTCACAACAAAAATATTTTCTTTCAAGGTTAAGGATGTTCCCTGTCTAGCCTTTAATTTGGGAACATGACACAGTCTTCCTTTTCTACTTTCACTGTTGTTTGGGGAGTTATAGGGTTCAGAGTAAGATTAGGGACTAGTTTCTCCATTATTTTTCAAGTGTAAATAATTGTGTATCTCTCTCTCTCCTCCTTTCGGGTGAATATAGATTTAATTCGCGTAACCATTCTCAGTAATTTAGTTCTTTGCACCCATTGATCTTGGCTGTGAAGCTTCTCTGAATCTCTTCTTTCTAGTTGTCTAATGTCTTCTTTTTTATATGGGCATGTTAAGACCGAGCAGTATTCCAATTTGGGTATGATCAGTGTTTTCAGTATAGGAATTATTATATTCCTATCTCTTCGTTTAAAGGTTCTCAGTATCTGCCCAGTTACTCGCTTTGCTCTGTTTACTGCTATCTTATTTTGTGTTTCAAATTTCGCATCATCAGTCATTACAACCCCTAAATCTTTTGCTTTAGAATTTATCTGAATTTCCTGTCCATCTTGGGTATCATATTCTATGGATTTTAGGTCCTCTCTTTTTCTGTACCGTAACAACTGAAATTTCTCAGTGTTAAACTTCATATTGTTGTCTTCCGCCCACTTGTAGATTCTGTTCATGTCTGTTTGTAGATATCCTGTATCTTCTGGGTTTCTTATTTTTCTGATCTTTGTGTCATCAGCAAAGGATGTTACTATGCTGTTTCTGGTAACGTACTCATCTATGTCAGTTAGCATGATTATGAAGAGTAGTGGAGCTATATATATTGACGATTGGTCGTAATATTTTCGTTAGTTTTAACGTTTTATTTGATGGGTTCATTTAAAAAATGTCTCCTAAAGATCCTAGTGTAGTTTAAGTTCCTCAACTTTGACCTACAGTAGTGTAGTTTGTGTCCCCTTTTGCGTCAGGGGGACGTAAACTATACTTGCTCCTCTTTTTTTTCTTTTTTTTGTGTGTGTGTGTGTGTGTGTGTGTGTGTGTGTGTGTGTGTGTGTGTGTGTAAGATACAAAATAAAAATGAAAATTTTTGATGAATAAGCGCTCTTATTTTTATTTCAATATAAATTATTATGGCTTTCACTAAGATGAAAAATGACACGAAAGCTCTTGGGTTTAATAAAATTTCATTTCCTGTGGTCTTTGAATAAGAAAAACTCCATTGCAATATTAGTGTCTTCGAATCAGTTTAATTGAGGAAATATTTTCAACGCAATTAACATAAAAGCTGTAACGACACATTCCCGTCAATATTTTTGAGTTGTTTATGAAAGCCAACTGCAACTGTATAAAACAGAGTTGCCGTAAATAGCTTTTTAATTAATAAAAAAACGCCTTGCTTTGCTGCACAACATTTAATTTATAATTTTAATTAATTATATTAATTTTCATGTAATATTTTGGTAAATAATTATATTAAATGTCACAAAAATTAATTTAATTTTTAATTTTTTTGAACTGCAGTTATATTTATGAGTTATGCGAACAATTTTACTCTGAAACAAAGATTTTTTTTGTAATTTAATATTTAACGAAAGGTTTTTTTAATTAAATATGAAATTAAGATTAATTAAAAACCATTTTTAATCCTAAAATAATTTAACTTTAAAATTAAAAAATAAAATGCGATTTTATATATCGTTCGTGTGTCTATATATATATATTTCTCCTGTCCTATATATTATATTTCTCCTGTCACTGTCCTCCTTAGCTGACCTTTTTCCGTCTCGCATCTACCATGTGAGCAGTCCAGCATGCTCTCAAACACACAATTCTCTTTCTATTCTTCACTACACATCCATGCATCTTACACATTACACAATCTATTCAAATCTTCTGACCATATTGAACTTTTTCGTGAATACTTAAGTTCAAAATATAATAACATTAAATTCACTTCTGAAACTGAAATTAATAATTCTTTGCCATTCTTGGACATAAATATTGCACATAGCAATAATCACTTCGTAACATTTTTTTGTAAACTCACTTTTCACAGGAATGAAATGTGATAGTTTCGCACCACCAAAGTACAAACGTAACCTTATCCCTTTTTCTCTTAAACCTTTCACACGAGATTTGCTCCAACAACCACCACCTCCTTCATACCGAAATGGAATTTCTCAGAAAGTTTTTACTGGGTAATGGTTTTTCTTTCCGAACTTATTAATAGTTCAGTAAAAAGATTCATCAACTTAAAATTTTCTAATAAAACTAAAGCCGTCGTAAGTGCGGTAAGGAAGAAGTTTGTATATTTTAAACTTCCCTATTATGGACCTGAAAGTCTCGTATTAAGAAGGAAACTTAATAAACTAATTAAGAGATTTTATCAACATATTTCTGTTAAATGTATTTTCAAATTAGAACGAAAATTACAATCCTTCTTTAAATTTAAAGATAAAATTCCAAAGGCCTTGGGTTCATCGGTTATATACAGATATACATGTGGCGATTGCACATCGTCGTATGTTGGCATGATCACACGCCAACTCCAAGTTCGTATCGATGAGCGCAAGGGTATTAGCAGTCGCACTAAAAATAGACTTACAACCATCCCCCACCAACAATCACATCAGTTAGATCACCCAATTAGATCTAATAACTTTTCAATAATCGCAAAAACTAGTAAGTCCGATCTACTCCTCTTAAAAACAATACTCATTTTCAAACTAAACCAGATATAAATCATCATACCCCATTCTACGTATAATCTCAATATCCTTCAGTAAAAATTTTTACCAACCAACCAAATTAACAAGACCTTCAACAAACTGTATCCATCTTTCCCATCCCTCATTCTCTGCTATGTCTGTGATTAAATTTTAAGGTTTTAAAGATTTTAACATTTTATATTTTAACTTGTCCATAATGTTCCCCAAAATTATTTTATAATGTTATTTACTTAAATTTATTCTCCTCGCAAGGGTAAGCCCCGTTTATGGTTTTTTTTTTTTTACAATATTTTAATTGTATTATTTAACTTTATAATATAATTTCATGACGGTTTTAATCTTTAAATTTTTAGTTTGAGGTATTTGCGATTTGGGTACTTTTCCGTTATACCCCGCAATTTCTTCTTACTCGGTTAGTTCAACTGTATGCCCTTGACAATTAGTTAGGTTAAGTCGTGATATTTTCGTTAAAATATTCGTTAGTATTTCGTTAAAATATTAGTTAATTTTAACGAAAATATCACGACCTAACCTAGCCAATTCTTAAGGACGTACAGTTGACCTAATCGGTAAAGAAGAAATTGTGGGGTATAACGGGAAAGTACCACGATTTCTCAATATTTAAAATTGTTTTAACCTTATATTTGATTTTTAATTAATTATATACGTTTCCCATTTTAGCACTGAAGATAACATTACTGTAGAATATGTCAAAAGCTTTGAATATTAAATGTTTGCATACGGACTAGTCTTCTTGTTCCTTATTTGACTAAAGTTTCCACCGCAAAAATCACTTGACCCCATTATATATTTAACCTATATATTACAAACAGACCGTACGTTCCGTGTATGGAACGGTCTGTGTGTAACATAAAAGTTTCTCAAGGGACCATAACCATTCTGAGTTGTATGACATTAAACGGACGTGTTATGTGCCTTGAAAAGTGGACGCTCAAATTCCTGGTTGAGATTTAAGTTTTGGTTTTTGGCTAAAAATACAATAGTTACCCTTTTTCTTTGATGTATTCAATCTGACGTGAATGCAACGAGTTTCTTGCGTATATTGAGATTCTGAGTATCGTAGGCTAGGCGGTTTCAAACCCTAGATCCTGTCCCAAAGCTGGATCCTATCTGCGAAGCAGATAGGTAGTGAGGGAAGCTATATTTTGGGGCCTCTTTGAGAATCACCCGTTGCCCACGTTTAGCCTTCCATCATGAAAAGAAAAACTATAGTATTTGTCATTTACCATTACTTATTCGAACTATAGTGGATTTAATTTTCTCAGAAGAGTTCCTTGTTCCACGTATGGTCTGAGTGTAATAAGTTCGGTCTCATATGAAAATTTATTTAAATTCACAGAAGTTATACATTAGAACGAAAATAAATGTTCATATTGATGTCTTGTTTTGGGACTTTTTTTTGGTTGCAGGTAGAATAACACGCAGTAGCTAATGTGGAAGGGAATTACACTCCTGAGGAAAAGGCGGAGGCTTTGCGCTTTTCTGATAATACACTCTGGAGGAAAGCTAATGCCTTGAGCATTTGAACTTCGAGTTGGTTTGATCGTTTATAATTCGTTTTTGCTAATTTTAAGTTAATTTAGGTTAGGTTAGGTTAGGTTACATAAAATTAATTTAGTCTAATAAATTTTTTGATAGCTATTCCCGTTTACAGAATGGCCATTGGTCCTTTCTGGTCATAACGATCGTAGCTGAAAAGGACATACATTAAAGAAACAACTTTAACCGTAAACTTCTTACAGTTTAACCATTCATGCAGCCATCCGCCAGACAATCGATAACTTTGGAACATCCAATCAACCAAACAGTTACTCAGCCAGCCAAACAGTCAGCCGGGTCAACGTACCTGAGAAGAGGCCTGGAAGTGTCATTGCGGTACCACAGGATAAGCCTGACTGAATGCTCCACCGATAAGGGCGTCTGCGAGCAGGGAAGGCGGGCCGTCGAACCTTCTGTCACAGTCAGCAGAATCAGAGGACCTGTTGAGATCATCGTAAAGTTCTTAGACGGGAAATTCAATGAAGGGGGAGAGCCCAGATCGTGTAGATAAGGGCTGTGATTGAATTTAGTCACTGCTACGCGTGCAGCATCACTCATTTGAGCTGAGTTCGTAAATTACTGGGAAGGATTTTGTGTTATTCATCGTTATAGTATGATACAGTTTCATTTCTTTTAACACTGTATATTTATAGGTGTTATACGGTTTACTTGTGTATTTAGAAATAATTTACAGCTTCATTCCCAATAATATATATATATATATATATATATATATATATATATGATGCAAATCCACAAGGAAAAAGAAAAATTATTCCAAGGCCTTTCGTGTATTCAGAAGTACACCTCGTTAGGAATGGCGGAGGCTGACGAGGTGTACTTCCCTGACGAGGTGTACTTCTGAATACACGAAAGGACTTGGAATCATTTTTCTTTTTTCTTGTGGGTTTGCATCATTCATTCATTTCATGTGTTTAATTGTGAAATTCATCCCATATATATAGTCGAAGCTGCATATGAGAATCACGAGTATAAAATAATAATAATAATAATAATAATTATTATTATTATTATTATAAGAATCATCTGAATATAAAAATAATTGATAATCCAAGATGTGATTCTTATAAGCGGCTTTTAATATACATATACATATATAAAGAGTACCGTATATAAGCAAAACATCAAAGCCAAATACGTCAATATATGAGTTCATTTGTGGTTCTCTCACTGTAGCTTCCTCTGAAAGCGAGAATCAAAGGCAGTCGTAAAATTAACTTGATTTAAATGAAGGAATAGCTTCCCTTTCATGTCCTGTCTTAAAATTGGCACCTCATTCTTCCAGAAAAAAAGAATTAAGAAAATTCCCTGACGAAGTGTATCTTCTGAAGACTTAAGAAGCGCTAAATAATGTTACACGCGAATATTTGATTACAACATCCCTGTGATGAAATTATGCTAAGTTCTTCGCTAAATCTCTTTTTTTTTTTTTAGGGTAATTATTGAGCCCCCAAGAGTCCCCAAATTTATGCAAATGATTTTTCCCTTTAAAGAGATGTATTTATATTGTAGACGTTTATTGTAGACGTTTATATTGTAGACGTTTATATTGTAGACGTTTATGCAGGGTATGTTCAAAATGAAATTGCAAAGAGCATACAGGGAGTTTATAATCGAGTTTAAGTGTTGTCTTCTCATACGACCAACATTATAAAGATGCAAATTTAATTAAGTCTACATCGCTTAGTTCATGGGAGTGTTTCCTCATTGTTAGATTCGGGCCTTAAAGGTTTCATCTAGTAGACAATTTCTCTCTTTAAATACGTCATTTAACCACCCTCTCAGTGCCTTCTGATGAACGAAGGATGTTAAATGCATCAATCAACCACCCAACCAACTAACTATTTAGCCACTCCATCCCCGCTGGAGTGTTTCCAGAGAGTTGGGATCAAACACAATAGTGCATTTTTTTGATGACGCCATAGTCTGAATTCTTTGAAGTAAGGTAAATTTAACGAAATATGCATTTTTCTGATAAATTTACCCTTTCCATAGTTCAAAATGGAAATAATACTTCATCTTTTAATTTATTTTGAAAAACACGGTGCTTTGTGTTGTGTATAATAACGATGTTATTTAAAATATGCAGAGTTGTATTGATAGTGTACCAAATTTGCATTTCGAGAGTTTTTCAATCGATTCTCAAAGACTATTTAGAAATTTAGAAACGAGATGTTGGTTATCTGTATTGATCAGACCTTATAAACATAGAAATAATAATAGGTGATAATACACGCCGGAGGAAATCTAAATATTTTGCTAAAAACGAATTTGTTTTTTAAATTCAATTGAATAACCTTTATTATTAATAATAAAATAAATACATTGGTTTTTACAGTTTACAATGACATAAATAATTGTGAAGCTGGACTAGTTATTTTATTTAACTTGGCCCTTAAACTTTAGGCTTTACTGGGCTCTTATTAAAAACAAATAGCTAGTTATTATTAATTAATAAAAAATAAATAAATAAGTAAATAAGTATTATTAATATTTAAAGTATGTATTAATATTAAATTATCATTGAACTTTCTAGTGATTTCAAATAATAATTTTATAGATTTTTAATTAATTATTTTGCTGGACATTGAAGTAAACCCATGAGTGGATCCTAGGCTCTTTGTTGGTCTGAAACATTATAAACGTTTCACTAAGCATCTGGTTTTACAGGCCGCTATTTAGATTTGTTTCCATTTTCTGGAGAGCTCCAGAAATTTGGTTTTGTAATTTTTCTATTTAGAGAAACTAGTTTTTCTCTGTTCTCTGTACTCATACGAGTATACTAAATAGTCTTTTTATGCAGGAAGAAGGGGCCAAGGGCTAGTCACTAGTTGTTGGAACATCGAAATAGTTAAAACTAGATGCTTAGCAAAACATCTACTCCAATATCCAGGAAAATAATTAGCTAAAAATCTAGAAATAATCATTTGAAATCACTAAAAATATTGGAAAAATTCATGTTTAGCGAAATGTTTAGAGTTCCTTCAGTGTAATAAATGGCAGATAACCCATACACACACACAAATCTGACAGCTGACCGGTTTTTCTTTACTCTTATTTTCTCTATCTGTTTTGTTTAATTCTATTATTCCGTATATGAGGAACTAATGCTCCATTGTAGTGTGTTTTTAATAACTCCCTTCCCCCATATATTTCCATAGGGTAAATTTACTATCATTAAATATGTATAAAACCGAACTGATTTCTAATCCTTTTACTCCGCAAGAAAGTGAATCTTACCAAACCACTTCTGCTGTATTTCTATCCTTTTACCAACACTGGATTTAGCCCTTAACTGCTATTTAGTACAATGGGAAAAGTTATTTCGATAAAAACTTAAAAATACTAATTAATACAACGCCGATAAAAGTTAAAAGTAAAGAAAATAAAATTAACAGTTTGAAAAAGTTATCGAGAGAGAGTGTGTGTGTGTGTGAGACGGTGTGAGGAAGTGTGTGAGAGACCGTGTGAGAGTGTATGAGAGAGTGTGTGTGAGAGTGTGTGAGAGAGTGTGTGTGTGAAGAGAGAGTTTCATATTTTGGTTTTGTTTGTTCCACTGAATATTACTTCCTTCTTGGAAAAGTTTTGAAATATTTTATTGCAAAACTTTCATCAATTTTGATTTTGTTTTGTATACTTTGTATGCCAAAATGGGCACATAATATATTATGAAAAGGTTCACACACACACACACACACACACGTGTGTGTGTGTGTGTGCATTTCCACATAAGTGAGGTACCCACTTTTTTTTTAAATCCATATATCTAAAAAAGCTAATTGAAAAAAACCCTAATTAAACCCAGCGGAATCTTATTTAAATAGAGCTGTGTGGGTTGAGCCACCCCACACATGAAAAGCGTAAGCCATATACGGACAGACAAAACCCCTGTCGTCTTGAAGATTGTCGCGAACAGACAGACGAAGATACTGCGTTTTTGAGGCACTGAAAGCCACAAGGTTTTCTCTGCCCCAATCAGAGATAGCAGAAAGATCAGAGGTCATGTGCGCCATAACCGTCTTACGCGAAGCATGGAGTGACTGTTGAGAGGATCACTTTATGAAGCGGGTGGAGAAGTGAAGGGTGGAATCATCGGCATAGGAGTGGATAGGACATGAAGTGAGACTTAAAAGATAATTAATGAATAAAAGGAAGACCGTTAGGGATAGATTAAAAACTTTAGAAAGGCGAGAAATCAAGGCAGTTGGACGATAATTGGAGGGTTGAGAGCGGTCACATTTCTTTGGAACAGGGTGAATGAAAGCGAACTTCCAGCAGGAAGGAAAAGTACCAGATGAAAGAAAAAAACGAAAGAGTTTGCCTAGGCATGGTGTCAACACAGAAGCACAGTCCTTGAAAACAAGAGGAGGAATCCCATCAGGACCGTACGCCTTCCTAGAGTTAAGCGCAAACAGAGCAGAAAAAGGCATCTTTGGAAGACTCTAATTTTAGATATAATTAAGTCAGTGGGAGGGAGAGATGGAGGAACAGCCCGAAATCGTCCAGGGTGTTGTTGGAAGCGAAAGTTTGAGCGAAAAGTTCAGCTTTATCAGGAGGCGAGACGGCAGCTGAGCCATCAGAATGGAAAAGAGGATGGAAAGAAGAAGAAGTAAAGTTATTGGAGAGGTTTTTGGCTAAGTGTCTAAAAGAACGAGAAAAATTCGAATGGGATGTTTTCACATTTTTGTCGGATGAGGGAACTTTTGGCGAGTCGAAGAACAGATTTTGTACGATTTCGGGCAGAAATATAAACAGAGTGAGAATCAGAAGTTGGATAGTGATGGTACCTTCTAAAAGCTTCCTCTCTGTTGCGGATAGGATTAGAACAAGCAAAGTTAAACCCAGGTCTTTTTTGCATTTGTAGTAGGAATAGAATATAGAATATACTACTTCATGCCCGACAGAATCACAAGATTTTCGACGCATTCTCATCCCTTTTCTGTCCAAACCTCTAAACCCTAAAGCAAGGGTTAATCGGTATTCTCAATCTTTTATCTACTCAACCGGTCAACTCTGGAACAGCCTTCCTCAGTCCCTCTTTCCCCTTGTACCTCCAATCTTCCAAACGCCATGTGTTCAGATATCTCGAAAACCCTGGACTTTATTTCGGCTCTCTTCTTCACTTTCTATGGGGTTCGCTTTTGCGGGCGTTTGCCCTTGGCTCCCCGTTCCTGCATAATATATATATATATATATATATATATTATATATATATATATATATATATATATATATACTGTACATTAATTCAAATGGTTAAAAAATCTCTAAAAGGGAATTATGAGCGGCTGTTCTAGATAAATTACGACTATTACGATAAGGCATGCTGCCGTCATTTGTTTTCAGAAAAATGCATTTTGCTTTGAAAATCTAAAAATTATTGAAATGCTTCATTAGAGCTTGAAATCTGTTCCTTTTTAATAGAGAATTAGTCATTTAATTCGTCTCTCTGAGACGATTACATAGACACCAACCTTACGGAAACTCGAAAGCGAAATAGGTTTAAAATTAGAGATAAAAAAATTCGAAATGAATGAAGCGAAAACTTTAATTCTCATAAATGTTACTTACAAGTAGGACAGTTTGCCTTTGAGGGTATATCTCCAGCATCCCTCTAATATATTAAATTAAGAAAAGAAATAGATTTTGAAGCCATAAACAGGGTTCGAGATGATGTGTTCTTGTAGTTATAAAACATTTTCTCTCTTTTATTATGTTTTAATAACTAAAAAAGAAAATAGAAAAAGAATGCCTTAGTAATTACGTGTAAAGGAGGCACTGGACGGGTCTGAATTCAGAATAGTGGGGAAATGTCAAATGATATCAAATTATAGAGATGAGACTTTCTGGTCGGAAGCATCGTGAGTCAAAACTACGCGTCTCATTTCAAGAAACAACCATTAAAAGCTTAAGAAACTGTAATTAATACAAGAATTTCTACTGTAATGAAGCATTACAGGATATTTGACGGTGGAAATAAAGCTTAGAGCATCTTAACTTTAAACATTTAGTTTAATGTATAACAAAACGACTATGTATAAATCACACATATTTCCATCTGTTCGATCAGAGAATCATTCAGTGGTTTAACACCAGTGATTCTTCAGTTTTCTGAGGATGAGATTTGAAGATATATATATCTACACGCTGTAAACAAGCTTAACAACTGACGTTAATGCATTTCTATTATGAGAGATACTATACAAAATTCCGTAAAAGGACTCTAACCTGAAAACACAAAACACAACTAGAGAAATAATGATTATTTAGTTATTAACAAGCTTGGATGGCTACCGGAATGAATTTCTATACCTATACCACTTGAAATTTTATTTTTATACCTATACCTATAGCATAACTCATAAAACTTTTATTTCTATACTTATACCTATACATATAATATCTATATCTTATTTAGTACTTTATCATCCACTATAAACATTGGTCAGTTTTATATTCATTTAAACTTGGTTAAATCACGCAATGGTGCCCGGTACGCTCCCGCCTGTTGGCTCCAGGATTGGGTTGCGTTGGCTGCTTGGCTGTTAACCCTTTAAGCCCGGAATATTTTGTGGTGTTAAGTTATGAAAGCGCATATTTGAAACGCTACTAATTTGTACCGGTTGGCATGAAAGAGTTAATACTGGAGCTAAAGGTGACCATTAGGATACATTCACCCGACATCGTGGAAAATGAGTTTCCTGGCTGTTACCTTTTTTAACTCAAGTAATGTAAAACACAATCTTTTTTTTTTACTAGATTTACTGACGAAATAAGTTAAAGTAAACATGTAGATTATTGTATTTACTTTTGTAAAAAGAAAAAACTTTCACGGAATACTTTTTATAACATAGCTTAGTCTTTATTTTTGTTGATTCAGACAAACAATACTTCTCTTATAGTTTGATAGCTCGTTCTTTTACTCATGGGATTTAGGATGTACTGAAGGTCCGAAGAGAGTCTCTCCACAGGAACCTTAGTTACAGGAAGTAACAATGCAGTACCTGTAATGTAATGCTTACAGGTAGTATTAATCAATAAAACTACAGTCAACCATCGGTCGATCGCGCATTTTTGGATCGCGTTTCAACGGACTGCGCAATAAAATCATAAAATAAATCAAACATTGATAAGTATTCTCACATCATCGAATATTGTCACTTTACGCTCGACATTTTGTTTAAATTAACTTTAGAACGTTCTTAACTGAAGTTCTTTAGTAACGTAGGATCAATAAATCCTCAAGGTATATAGTAAGAGGTAAGTATGTAAATAGATATGCAAATAAGTTTCTGTACCTACACCTATATTTCTATAGCTATACCTATACCTTTTTTTTTACGTTGGAAGAAGGGGACAAGGGCAAAAACTCCCCCCCCCTCTATTTAAAAAAGAGAGAGCCAAAATCAAGGTCTCTGAGGTCCACAATGCGATTTCATTTTTTTTTCATAAATTTTGAAAAGATTGTGTAGTGTGTAAATTGCATGTATGTGTAGTGAAGAGTAGAGAGAAGTGTGTGTTTGAGGGCATGCTGAACTGCTCACAGGGTAGATACCTATTCCTCCTGAAAATTTTATTTAAATACTTATACCTCTTCATATACCGTGATTTATTTCTATACTGTTTCTATACCTACACCTATACCGTTATACCATTTCGGTTAACAAGAAATAGATGTTGAATTCATGGTTGTAGGTAATTTGCATGCACTTTAATTTTTCACTGTATCTCCTATTCTATAGGGTGGTTCAAAAGTAGGTATACAGTTATTTATTTATTCTATTATTACTACTACTACTGTATGCCTACTTTTGAACCACCCTGTATATTTTAAATACTTCTTAATGACTACACTATATGCATAAGTGGGTGTAGAAAAATGTGTTTGTATGAAGTAAGAGACTTTAAACATTTTCTTACCATTTTTAAATCCTGTCTAATGTAACTTTATTTATTTTTGTATCTATTGAGAGAGAGAGAGAGAGAGAGAGAGAGAGAGAGAGAGAGAGAGAGAGAGAGAGAGAGAGAGAGAGAGGATGTTCTTTCCTTTTATTTTAATATTTTCTGTGACTGGTTTACATGTTGTAAATTCAGTATGCCAGTTTAATCTTTTATTACTTTCGTTAAAAGACACTTCGGAATTTTCCTGGACTAGTACTGAAGTGTTTTATGTGTCGGTCCTTGTTAATCTCTCTCTTCTCTCTCCTCTCTCTCTCTCTCTCTCTCTCTCTCTCTCTCTCTCTCTCTCTCTCTCGTTAATCTTCAATCTTCCTGCTTAAAGAGAAAACAAGCCTTAATTGCTTAACAGAAACAAGCTTTTACGGCCTTTAAAACTTAAAACTCAGAAGCAACACGTTAACTTTCTTTAATTTATGAAATAACTTTCACTGACGAAATACAAGAGAGTCCTTTTATCTACTTTTCCGTTGCAAAAAAAAGTTAGAAAAAGACTTTATTTTACGAGATATTTTTACTGGAAAATTGATTTTGCAATTAACTCAAGTTACGAACTATATAATTTATTGCGGGAATTACGGATCATAGAGGTACAGTACATACTGTGCGATACTGTACGTATTTAACTGTATTTCGATATGAAGAGTAAAATTTATGACAATTTAGGTGAAATACTCGTGTATATGCGGAATATTTATCTCTTTGTTTTACTATATTTACGAGTGGATAACTTCTACATAATGAGTTACGCATAAATGATTTTCATTATTTAAATGGTTTTTTTTCGACACTGTGGGAATATTTTAGAACCAAAATTAATATATATATATATATATATATATATATTGAATAACATGCTTGAGCATGAGCGGGTTTTGCATGAAACCAAATGGCCCTCACCAAAATTCGAACGCGGGAGTGGGACCTCTTCAGTAGGAGTCGCGAACGCTACCACACATTACGAGTCTACGACCAGGTGAAAGTTAACACAATCTGTCAGATATTGAAACAACCGAGAAAACGCATAACGATTTTGCGTTCGGAGGCATTTTTATGTGTTAACCCCCCACCCCTACTTACAGTCGAGGTAATATCATCATTCATGTGATTATTCAATTCAATTCATTTCAATTCAAATGTCTCTGGTGTAACACTAGGGTTCCACAGATAGAAAAACGCATTACCTTGATTGCGTGTACGGAGGAGGGGTTAATACATAAAATGTCTCTGGACACGAAAGCGTAATGCGTTCAATTAGTTGTTTAAGTACGTGACACGTTGTGCTAACTTTTTACCTTATCAGAGTCTGGTGTTAGCGCTCACGACTCCTATTCAAGAGGTCCTGAGTTCGGATCTTGGAGGGGGCTATTTTGTTCCATATATATATATATGAGTGTGTGTGTCTGTGTGTGTGTGTGTGTGTGTGTGTGTGCAGTGCACACGTGATTGTAAATGAATTATTGTTTTGCATTATTTTACACAAATGTAATTTATGTTGCCTTCAGCTTAAATATTAATATACAGTGGCGTTCATAAGTATTCGTACAGATAAATATTTGATATTTCGTCCTTATCTTTTGTACCATAGGATAGTTATGAAAAGTTTACCGTTCGTTTGGGAAAAATTTAACATATACAAAAATTAGTTTAACTCCAACATAAAATGTAAAACATCAAAGAATTTGAAGAAAATAAAAAATGCTAAAATGCAAGTAAGTTTTCGTACATTTATTTACACAATTATTTAATACTTTGTGTATCCACATTAGGCCTAAAGAATTGAAATTTTTATCAGTAGTTGGTGGGTTTATTGATTAGAGACTGTGGCAATTCTGAATTCTAGAATTTTCTCTGTGAATCTTCATGGAAGACGGATGACTGTACAAGCCATTAGTAAGCAATGGGTCATTGTGGTAAAGAGCTATCTACAAGATCTTAAGAGATCTGTTATTGCTGCACATGAGTCTGGATAGAGTTATAGGAAGATAGGAGAAGAATTTCGAATTTCATTTACGATGGTTGCTGCAGTTATAAAGAAATGGAAAGGCTTTGGAAAAATCATACTCTGCCAAGGTATGGAAGACCTTGCAAGATTTCAGGACGTACAGCTAGACAGATTGAAGAATATTTACTGCGAATACACGAGTGACTACGGGTGATATTTGCCAAAACATTAAGACTGTCTAAGATCGCTGTCTATCCCTCTACTGTACGTCGTACATTGAGAGAGAATGGCTGCATAGAAGAGTTGCACGAAGAAAACCTCTACGAAAGGCGCACAGAAAAAATTTAAAGTAAGGCAAGGATCATCAAAATGATGGATTTGCATTCTGAAAGAAATTTCTCTGGAGAGACGAGACCAAAATTGATTATTCAGGAAGAACGAGCAACGGTATGTCAGGCAAAAATCAAATACTGCATTCGAGGAAGAAAAAAACATCCTTCCAATGGCTAAACGTAGTGGTGGTAATTTATCTTTGGGGATACTTTAGTGCGTTTGGTCCAGGAAGCTTGTTCTCATCAATGGAATCTTGAATTCGAACAAATATTAAGAAATTTTAAAAGAAAATGTGTTGCTTTAGTTTGGGAATTGGAAATGGGTCGCACTTGGATACTGCAACAAGATAATGACCTAAAACATATAGTATAAGTAAGAGCACCATCAATGGCTACAACAAAAGAATTTCAATCTTCTCGAGTATTCCAGTCAGAGCCCAGACGTCGATTTAATCGAGAATTCATGATTTGATTTGAAAAAAGCTGTCCGCAAGAGAAACCCTTCGAATCTGAATGAATTGCAACAATTTCTTTAGAAGAATAAGCTAAAATTTCAACTGAGAGATGTTGAAACCTTGTAGAAAAATACCCAAAATGAATGACTGAAGTCGTTCAAACAAAAGGTGGACACACAAAGTATTAAATAATTTTTTAAGTAAATGTACGAAAACTTTTGCACTTTAACTTTTTTTCTCAAATTCTCTGATGTTTTGCGTTAAATGTCAGAGTTAAACCAATTTTTTTATTTGTTAACGTTTTCCAAACAAACGGTAAAGTTTTCGTAACTATCCTATGCATGGTACAAAAGATAAAGATGAATTAAATAAAATATTTCTCTGTACCAATACTTATGAGCGCCACTGTACAAAAGATTCACTAATAACACTGGTATGCATCAATTTTGCTGTCAAGGGTTTTGTAAGTGATTTTTATAGAGTTTTTCCTGCTGATTTCGAATCTGCAATCCGTTTTTCTCAATCATCTCAGGTTATCCGGCTATGGCCTCATAAGTAAAATAGAATTTTTCGTGATTTTGTCAAAGCGGAATTGGAACAGTAACATCTATCATCACTTGTTTCACTTGTATAATATCTTTTTTTACTTTTCAGGCATATAGATAAAATATTTCATAATGAATAGAGCGTGTAAAAATGATCCCAATAGATTCTGCTACATATGTGGGACGGTTACCATGCCAAATAACCAGTCCCAAATCACTAAATTTGTGAAGACAATGTATAGAGCATACTTTGGAATTAAGCTAGGGGACCAGGACAAAAATTTCGCCCCTCATATGTGCTGCAAGACGTGCATTGAAAATTTGAGAAGATGGAGCAAAGGCAGAGCGAAATCTTTGCCTTTTGGAATTCCCATGATTTGGAGAGAAGGAAAGGATCACGTGACAGATTGCTATTTCTGCATGAAAAACCTCCAAGGTGGGCTTATAAATTTACTTTTCTTAAATATTTTGAAATCCTCGTATGAAACTTGACATAATATTCACCATAATGTAATATTCACCATATATAGCATAATATTCACCATAATGGTAATCATACATTTACATATACATTATTGTTATAGAAAATACATTTACACATACATATTGTTATACAAGTTACATTTACATATACAATGATTGTATATTTTCTTTCTTTTTCATTCATATTGTCCCCGAAGGGACAATATGAATGAAAAAGAAAGAAAATATACAGACTCCATCGACCTATTTCATATCTTACAGACCGCAGCCTTCCCTCACGAGCCGCCACTGTCTGAATGCTTATTCTATTTCATATGCAAGTTTTATATCCATGTTTCTGAGTTTCTATTTTCAGGAGTTAACAAGAAGAATAAACACATTGTTGTATACCCTGACATTCCTTCTGCTATGAGACCTGTACCCCATAGTCCTGGAATTCCAATACCCGACCCACCTCAAACCCTGGACTTCGATGATTCTGATGATGAATCAATGACCAATGCCAATGACCAGTCCCACTCGTATATACCTCAAAATACCGCTTCAAATGAGCCGAGGCCTCTCAACCAGGCCAAACTTAATGATCTTACCAAGGATTTAGGACTTTCCAAATTAGCTGCCGAGATCTTGGGCTCACGACTTCGAGAGGACAACTTGCTGGCTCCGGGAACAACATTCTCCTGGTATAGGAAACGAGAGGAAGAATTCCGCAAGTTTTTTGCAGTGCACGAAAATACCTCTTCCTTAGTGTACTGCTGCAATGTTGAGGGGCTAATCGAATCCTTGGGCCTGCCATATAGCGCATCAGAATGGAGGCTATTTATAGACTCGTCTAAACGAAGTTTGAAAGCAGTACTTCTCAACATTGGGAATAGGGTTGCGTCAGTCCCTGTAGCACATTCCGTACAACTTACTGAGAGCTACGATAACATGAAAATTTTACTGGATGCTCTCGTATACGACCAACATAACTGGAGGATCTGTGGAGATTTGAAGGTAATACTAATATCATAAGTAAACTACAGGGTGGGCCGTAAGTTTCCATACATAGGAAAATTTAAATTATGGTCTTCACGTGCGTCGGTATTTGGATCAGCAGTTTCCGGATGCTTGGATTGGTCGGCGTGGTCCTGTGGAGTGGCCTCCCAGATCCCCAGATCTCACCCCCTTGATTTCTATCTTTGGGGGCACTTGAAGGCCATGGTGTATCAGGAAAAGATACGAGACATAAATCATCTAAAGGAACGTATCACCAACGCCATTACAAGCATAACGTCAACTGTGCTAATGCGTGTTCATCAACAGTGGGGAACACGTATTGAAATGTGTTTTCAAAACAATGGCAACCATGTAGAGCATATTATATAAATAAAAATGGTTGTCCATAAAAAATGTTTATTTTTCCTATGTATGGAAACTTACGGCCCACCCTGTATTGCTATTGACTATGTTGTTTTTCCAAAGGTTATTTGAGAGCGTATAAGAACACTTAACTTCCCCACAGAAGTGATACAGTCCAATGCATAGATTTTTTTATCTGATAGAACAAATTCTCTAAATTCTTTAAATATTTTCATTTTTTTTCAGATTGTGGCATTTGTATTGGGAATGCAAGGGGGATACACGAAATACCCATGTTTCCTCTGCAAATGGGATAGCCGAGCGGATGAGAAGCACTATGCACAGCGTGAATGGGCATCCAGAGAGAATTTTGAACCTGGGTCGCATAATGTCGTTTCAGTTCCCCTTGTACCACCAACAAAAATTTTGCTCCCACCACTTCATATTAAGCTGGGCTTGATGAAATTTCATCAAATCAATGAATAAGGAGGGTTCAGCATTCTGATATCTCGAGAGTAAATTTCCTCATATATCTGATGCTAAACTAAATGCTGGGGTTTTTGATGGTCCTCAAATTCGAACTTTGATCAAGGATACTCAGTTCGAAAACGCAATGACTCCAACTGAGAAGAATGCCTGGCAGGCATTCAAATCAGTTGTCACTGATTTTCTTGGCAAGCGTAGAAGTCCAGAATACGAGTCCGTTGTCGAAAACTTGATGGAAGCTTTCAAAGCTCATGGGTCGCGCATGTCCATAAAAATGCACTTTTTGTGGTCCCACTTGGACTATTTTCCTGAAAATTGCGGGGATTATAGTGAGGAACAGGGTGAACGATTTCACCAAGATATCAAAATAATGGAAGAGAGGTACCAGGGAAACTGGGATATCAATATGCTGGCGGACTATTGCTGGTGTTTGAAGCGAGACGTGCCCGAAGAAAAACACAGACGGAAAGCCAAAAAAAACTTCCTTCCTTCCTCAATAAACTTTTTTCCATATTCATTGTATGAATAAAAGTATTTATTCACACAATGTTTTCATTTTTCACGAGTGTTCTTATAATATTACTCGTATCTACAGTGTTTAAGCTAAAAAAATCAATAAATTTGGGGATAAAATTGGACTTATAATAAATGGCCAATAGAGAAAAAACCTGACCTGATTGAGGAAAACCAATGTCATTTTCGAATTCAGCATGGTCGAATTATATAATATGAGTTGAAAAAACCCTCACAGCAGACAAAAAATTTCATATGCATACCAGTGTAATGTATCTTAAAAGAATAAGGTATAACTGTTTTATATACATTGTCACGAAGAGGTATTATGAATTAAACCCGTAATTTACACTCTTCACATGGACTGACTTATTTCATGAACTTCTGTTATTATTAAGAAGATAAAGAGTAAAACCATAGAATGAATGTTTAACTGCATTGTAAACACGAAACGGGAGAGGGGTCATCGCGTGACTGATACTCCCATTCCTTATTCGTTAAACTACATTACAAGGACGAAGATGTGGAAACCTGTTCTTCTGGCTTCGTGCCAGAAGTCACGTACTTGTTTTTCTAAATTCATCTGAGGCCTACGAGTAATTTATCCCCTAACTATTAAATCTTATGTTTTCTAATCATGTTTTATCGATTTTATTATTTTATATTTATTAATAAACCCTTATTTTGCAATCCAACAAATATTTGGAACGTATAAGTTTCTTTTTTGGTATATAGTGTCAAAAAGAGAGCCAGTAAGTTCCCGGTTAGTGTCTGTTGGGTCTCCAACTTGGAACTTAATTCTGAGAGGAACCTTCTTTAACATAGTTTGATAGTAATGGAAAACCAGACGATTTAAATCTTTCATTTCATACAGAACTTTATGTAAGGAAAATGTGTTAAAGAAAATATGAGGCGCTCCGCACCACAAGCTGCCAAGCGCCAAAATTAAAAAACACAGAAAAATGCAGTTAAAGTTTGTCAATTTGCAAAATGCCATAATTTTTGAACCAATAACGATATTTGATTGATTTCGACCATACGTACAGGTCCACAATCTGCTCTCTGACTCTGACTATCCCACGGGATAGAGGAAGGGTGGGGGAATATAGTAGTATAAATAACTCAATTTTTCCCCACTGACGCTTGGCAGGTTGTGGTCTGGAGCGCCTTATGTGCTCGTCCTCCGAAAGTACACTATACAACTCTAACAAAATTTCAATTAGTAAATATTAACTTCGAACTATTAGTTTATTTTTAGAAACACTTTTTCATAACTATAGTTAACTTCTATTTAACCTCTTAACGACCGAAGTTTTTGTAGGGTTAAGTTATGAGTGCGTGTATTAGAAACGGTACATATTCGGCCCAGTGATCCAAAAGAGGTTAAAATCGCATAAGTAATTTTAATTAGTGGAAATCATTCGAATAAGTTCTTTTCTGAGTCCGTACACTGCTTTTCGTCATCTTAGATTTACAGAAAGTGTTAAGTCTGAGGCTTTATAAGGTGTTATTACTGCTTGTGGTTATCACTATACGTATGCCCTTCATGGGCTATTTTCCAAAACCCGGCCCTTCTTTATAACTAGAAAGTTACATTATTATTATGTGGTTTTGCGTACTGAGTTCAAAAAAATTATTATTTTTTTGGATAAATGGAAAATCAAAAAGTAACAGCAATTTTTATTTATAATATTAGGTCGATATACTAGGGGCACTCAACATATTTTGTTCCACCCTTTTTTCTTAGCTAAATAATAGGCCATGGGGCTGAAATGTCTTTTGGGCCGTAAGTTTGAACTTTCTGCGCTTCACATAACCGGATTTTTCCAGTTTGAACCTCCCCTCCTTGTATAAAACCGCTTTTAAACGCCCTTGTATAAAACCGATGGTTAACGCAGTTTCGGAAATGGCGTCTGATGATGTGCGTCCTAAACAGAGAGCTGTTATAGAGTTCTTAACCGCAGAGAAGGAAACAGTTGGAAATATTCACAAACGTATACAAAACGTTTACGGAGATGCTGTTGTTGATCGAAGCACAGTTGAACGCTGGTCTAAACGTGTGAGATCATCGGAGAGAGGGAGAGCCAGCCTCGATGATGAGTCTCGCAGCGGTCGCCCGGCATCGGCTGTCACATCTCACACTGTGCAACGTGCTAACAGCATCATTCGATTAAATCGGCGCGTCACATGCAAGGAGCTATCACTGGCGCTAGGAATTAGTGAAGGAAATGTGAATACGATAATTCAGCAACTGGGATACTCAAAAGTGTGTTCACGGTTTGTTCCTCGCCAACTGACTGAAGATCACAAAGCCCAAAGAAAAGAAATTGCTTCTGAGTCGTTAGTTCGATACGAGACAGAAGGGGATGACTTCCTTTCACGAATTGTAACTGGGGATGAAACTTGGGTACACACACCACTTTGAACCTGAAACAAAACGCCAATCCATGGAGTGGCATCACGCAGACTCCCCACGCAAGAAAAAGTTCAAAATGGTTCCCTCTGCAGGAAAGGTTATGGCCACCATCTTCTGGGACATGAAAGGGGTGATTCTGGTGGACATTATGAAGAAAGGACAAACAATCAACTCAGAGGTATATATTGCTACCCTACAGAGACTCCAGAGACGTATAAAGCGAGTTCGACCGGAGAGAAAACTGCAAGACGTCCTTCTTATACATGATAACGCAATATCACACAACAGTTTGCAAACAAGAGAGGCCATCACAAAAATGCGCTTGACTGTGTTACCTCACCCTCCATACAGCCCTGGTCTGGCACCTTCAGACTTCCCTTTGTTTGGGCCAATGAAGGGTGCTATTCGTGGAAGAAAGTTTCAGTGACGATGAGGTTGTTGAGGAGGTTAAGAGGTGGCTCGAGCAGAACCCAGCGGACTTTTACCAGCAAGGAATAAAGGCCCTTGTTTCGAGGTGGAGGAAAGCCGTAGAAAAGGATGGAGACTATGTGGAAAAATAAAAACTTGTAAAAAAGGTATGTAACTACTTGTGTACAAAATTTCTGGAACTTACAAGGAAACTTGGAAAGAAAAAAAAAAAAAGGTGGCGCAAAATACTGTATATTGAGTGGCTTCATATGTAAATAATGGTAATAAAAATTGCTGTAACTTTTTTATTTTCCATTTCTCCAAAAACACAATAACCTTTTTGAACTCAGCACGCGAAACTACATAATAATAATGTAACTTTCTAGTTATAAAGAACGGTCCGGATTTTGGAAAATATCCCCTTCTTGCTGGTTTACTCTAAGGACGCAAAACACCACACACGTCATACTTTATTTATACATGTCTTACTTTCTCTTTGTTGTTATAGCTTTAAATTAAATAAAAAGTTTGAAAAATACAGTCCTGATAAAAAATTAAAAAAAAGAGAAATAAAATGGCGAAAAATGGCTTTGATTTTATCGTTACAAAACCATTGATTTATGCAAAACTCGTGTCAATAAATACCATTTGAATGCATAAGGTGTCCCATAAGTCCCTTTACCCCTGAACCATTTCCTACTAGAATAGGGTGAGGGTAAAGGGACTTATGGCACACCCCGTACATTGTCAAGTCCGAAGAAAGAAATGGCTGATGAAAACGCAAAGATAAGAAAGATATGATTAATGTTATTTAATTTATCTGATAAATTAAGTATTAATAAATAAGTTTTACCTATTTTCGTTAGATTTTGGATCTTTCCTTTATAGCACCCCCTCAATTTCTTCTTTCCCGGTTAGGTCAACTGTACGCCCTTGACAATTAGTTAGGTTAAGTCGTGATATTTTCGTTAAAACTAACGAATATTTTAACGAAATACTAACGAATATTTTTAAGAAATACTAACGTATATTTTAACGAATATTTTAACGAAAATTTTAACGAATATTTTAACGAATATTTTAACGAAAATTGTAACGAATATTTTAACGAATATTTTAACGACTTAACCTAATCAACTGTCAAGGGCGTACAGTTGACCTAACCGGGAAAAATGAAATTGGGGGTGCTATAAAGGAAAAGATCCGATATTTTTATAAATTAAAATAAAATTTAGCACTTACTAGTTTGTTTAGTTTAGCAGAGACGGTAGAGAAGACACTCGGATTTTATTTCTTAGTTTGAATAGATTTCTTGAATATAATATTACTGGAGAAAATATTGTAAAAGGCAATAATTTTAGTTGTTTTTGGTTATTATTCTGGATGGGAAACTGAGAAAAATGGGCAAAGAAACGTTTTTCCTCCTTTTTAATGATTAGGACTGTATGTCACGGACTGAAGGCTTGAAAGAAATAGAAGATAGGAGGGTTATTCCCTAACTTACAGTACTAGTCCGAACGCAGACGTTTCTGCGCGGTAAAAGAACACTCATTCTAGATCTTTACTGTGACAGAAATTCCTATAAAAGTTGTCGTCAACAGACTGTTTTTCGTTTACGATGAATTCGATACCAACTTTCGGCTCTATAAGCGAAGCGAAGACACTGAGGTCGGGGGTTCGACTCTCGATGTTAGTGGTAATAATAATAATCCAGGAGTTAACGTAATGGGCCGCATTAGTTGGCGTCAGCGTTGTGCCAGTTTCTGGTCCTCTTAACCCATTAATATAGTCACTTTCATTGGAATTGCTAAACCCATTAGTTATTGGTAGAATAAAAATCCCTTATTTTATATCTAATTTCTCAGATTTTAAGCAAATTTATGAAGTCCAACGTTGAATTTTTACACACTGTAAATTTTCTCTTTGACTGTCTTTCATTTTGATTTACAAAGTTTATCTACAGAATTTTGTAGAAAATGGAACATTTCATAGAAACTGAGAATCTTCATTTTCGCTGGTTTAAGAAAACCACCTCACAAATTTGCCGGATAAAAACCAGGAGGAGATAAACTGGTATTTATAGCCTAGTAAAATGGTGCTAGTAACAGAATTTCTGGAATCAAGCTGGTCAATGTGAGAGGAGTATAACGATATTTTTTAATTACTTTAAATCTTGTTCCAATTAAGGCAATGGATTCGGGTTATGAATTTAGAAATTTCATTACCATGATTAGGTTTAGGTGGAATCTCATCATATTATATCAATAATTGAATTAGCAGCCACGTTCGGTTATTAGGTTATAACTAAAATAATTTTATAGCGTTTTTACACAAACATGATCAAGCATTTATTATATATATATATATATATATATATATATAATATATATATATATATATATATATATATATATATATATATATATATATATATATATTGGTTGGTAGATAAATGGATATCCTAGGTAGCCTAGTGGATGAGATGCTGGGCTGCTGGTGGGGCGTTTGGATTCCACGTTAAATTGGAGGTCTAAGGTGGAATGATAAGCTTGACCTTCACCAGAATGAACTATTCGAGCGGAAGTTAAACCAAGGTTAACCATGATTAACATTGCAACGTATATATCGTATGATATTGTAAATTGGTATACACCACCAGTGAAACAGGAAAGCAATTGAACAATTATTCCACAGTTGCAGAACAGGAGGATTCTGCAACAGACAACGTTGATGCAGGATAGTACTTCTCAACCCATTTGTAATTGGGTGAAAGCTCATTTGGTGAAAGGATCATCAGTCGACAATTCTCATAAACGTGACGACCACGATCTCCAGATTTAAACCCTTATGAATTTTTGTTGTGGGGCTACCTCATATTCTAGTGTACCGCTGTTCTCTTCACACAGTGGCAGAGTTAAAAGACTCAGTTAATCCTGAAATGGCTGTTGTTCCTTAGGAGATGTTCTGTGCAACTGCTGAAGAGGATCATGGTGGCCATATTACACTGCAACTCGACCAAACTTTGCCGTTGGAAACATAGGGTCATTTAAAGGTAGTGTATGTCAATTTACAAAGTCATACGATGTGTGTATATATATATATATATATATATATATATATATATATATATATATATATATATAATATATATATATATAATATACTATTAAAATTTATAATAAAAATAAAAAGGGACCAACTTCGTAATCACCTGGTATATATCAACGTTTCGGACACAAAGATTAAATCGTTAGCAGAAACAAATCTCACTGTATTTACAAAGCACCGCTCTGCCATACACCCACTCAGGTTACGAACAGCTCGCAGCAACATTGCAGGAAAATAGTGAGTCAAAGTACTAACGAAGATTCCGTAAGTGGTTCATCACCACTAGAAGCAACGGAGCTGAGTTATATATATATATATATATATATCACTGTGGTGCCATACCATCAGTTTTTGTTCCTTCCTAATAAAGAACAATTATATTTACTACCAATGCTTTCAGTCCCTTTTGATTGTAATTCTATATTATTAATTATTATAATGTACATACAATTTGCCTTCTTAAAATGATATATATTGTAACCAAAGTCAGTATTAAATATATATATATATAATATATATATATATATACACAATATATATATATATGAAAAAAAAACCATGAAGGAAAGGAAAACACAGAATGGTGCTCAAGCGCTTTCGTCTAATGACATCCACAGGAACACTGAAGTAAATAAAGAGTCGAGACTATCAGTATCAGACTTCGTGTCCTGAGGATGTCATTAGACGAAAGCGCTTGAGCACCATTCTGTGTTTCCTTTCCTTGTGTTTTTCATCATAAATATTTTTCACGTGTTACTTTCACGAAATAATTTTCGTATATATATATATATATATCTAAATATATTATATATATATATATATATATATATATATATATATATATATATATAATATATATATATATTATATATATATATATATATATATATCAGGTCATCCCATAATTAATGTCGTTTTTGGCATTGCTAAACTGTGTCGTGTTTGCGCATGTTTCTGTGTATATTTTGTGGAAAACTCGAATTTTTGTGTGTTTAGGACATGCTATTTCTCAATCTAAGTGAAGGTTCATCGCGTTAACAATCTTGTTATTTCACCCTTACAGATAAGATGAAGTCAGCCGCAAAATACTCAGGATATTTATGGGGATGAAACTTTAAATGTAAGAAAATGAACGATGGTTCCAGAAGTTTAGGTCTGGTGACTATAGCTTAACTGATGAAGCGCGTTCGGGTCGACCTGTTGAGTTTCAATGATGACTTCTGATAGCTACACTTGAAGAAAATCCTGCTGTAACTGTTGAAGAACTTGCCCACTGACTAAATCGACCGGTTCCCAGTACATCGCCACCTGCAACGACTGAAAAAAGTGTCGAAACTTGGGAAGTGGGTTCCCCATACGTTGTCACCAGACAACTGTAGAGATCGTGCGAACATTTGCTCTTCATTGCATTCTCGGCAATTCAAGCACCGTTTCTGAATAGACTCATTACTGGGGATGAAAAATGGGTGATTTATCACAATGTTAAACGTCATCGGCAGGGGTTAGTGCTGGGGAATCTGCTACACCACAGCCAAGAGGACATCTGCACACCCAGGGAGGTTTTGCTGTGCGTTTGGTGGTATATTGAAGAGCGGTTTATTTGAACTGTTGCAGCCCAATCAAACCAATTCAGCCGGTCTACTGTCAGCAACTTCAAAGATTGAGCGCTGCATTGCAAACAAAACGTCCTTCTTTTGGCCAATCGCGAGGGTGTTGTGTTTCAACAGAACAATGCGCGTCTCATACTGCTCGAATTACCACTGCCAAAATTGAACAGCTTGGTTGGGGGAAAATTCCACATCCTCCGTCCGTATTCACCAGACCTTGCACCATCAGATTACCACCTCTTCAGAAGTCTTCAAAGCTATCTTGACGGAAAAGAACTTGAAAGTTTCGAGGATATCAAACGTGCCCTCCCGAGTTTTTTTTGCTTCTAAACCGAATAATTTTATCAGCATGGAATTGAAATGTTTGTAGAGAGGTGGCAGAGAGTCATAGACAGTGAAGGAAAATATATAATAATTAAAATTTATTTTGATGTAGTTTTATTTCATTTAGAAATAAGGTAAAAAACAACATTACTTTGGATGACTGATACACACACACACACACACACACTGATATTAGTGTTTCAATCGAAGTCCGAATAGAAGTTGCATTATTGTGAAGATCGCTCAGTTAATAAATTTTAAGCAGTGCCAGTATCTGAGTGAATATGTAGTGCATGTAGTGATATTTCTTTTTAAGTGGTAAAATTAGGGCGTGTCATGAAAAAACAAAAGAAAGCGAATTAACCTATAAAGCGAGTTTCGATTGTTCTGTCTAAAGGAAATTAACTGCCCATTTTTAGGTTGAAACAATTCCTACAATCTCCCAACTATCCCCTGCAACCACACTCCTGGACACCAATCAGTGAGAATATACAACGCGCCACATTCCCCATCTCCCGGTGTAACAGAAAAATTTCCCTCACTCAGTTTGAATCAAAATCCCTCTATTCTCCACGCTCTCCTATTGATTCAGATTTCGCTCACCAATTTTTACTTTTTATAAGTAACATGGAAATGGCTAATAAATTTATGCAACGCCACAAGTTTTGCAGCAATGCAACAGATGAGTCAAAGAAAAATTAGGTGTAATTTCTGTCAACTCCTTTTAGATTTCAATTGCCTGAAACGAAAAGACGAAAATCTCTCTCATACCAAGTGCCAAACAAGTGAATGTAGTGAAATGCTTTTGCGAAAGATGTACGACTGAAATAAACTCATTTACGTTTTATAAAACAGAAAGAGTCTATAAAGAAAAAACCAAAATAAGAAACTGTGAATGACGAGCAGAGAAAAATGGAAGAGGAGACGAAGAAAAGTGAAGCAAAAGTAAAATGAGTACTGACACGCAACAAGGACGAAAATATAAAGGTAACAGAGGCACAAAAATTAACAGAGGAAGATCAAAACGAAGGACACTAGCGTAAATAGCAAAAAACAAGAAGACAACCACGAAAATAGGCTGAAGTTATTTCCAAATAAGGAGATGAAAAAAACATAAAAAACAGTCCTCGAGTGAAAGTGGGGAAGGAACTCTATGCAAATACTATGTAAAGGGCAATTATAAATATAAAGGAGGACAGTGTATATATGAGCACCCTACCATGTGCGAATTCTACTACAATAATGCTCAATGTAAACTTGGTGGCAGGTGAAAATTCTAACACCGTGCCATTTGCAAGAATTACGCAATACATGGGAAGTGCTAATATGGAAAAAAGATGCTATTACTATTACTTTCCAACAAACTCAAAGGACAAAAGGAAAGACAAAAAGAACCGTTCACTCGCCGTTCTCTGAATTTTGTGTTTTGTTAAACTGTTTTTTTTTTTTGTATGAAACTTATTATAGCGGTTTTTATGTTGGAAATAAGTTTTGTCAAAAGAATTTTTGACAGGAGACAACCACTTGGCTGAAGAACTGACTCCAAAAAGTGAATTTGGCAGAACAGTCAGTCAGCTCTCGGCTCAGTCGCCTGTAAACAAAACGCCATGTGGTTTAAGCCATATCAATTGAAAAATGAATGCAAGCATAGGAAAGGTATAAAATAAATGCTTTATCTAATGGCAGCCTAAGCGATTAGCTACTGGGCTACAGGACCGAATTATTTTGGTGAGTTTTAAAAAGAATTGATTCAATAAACTTAAAGTGAACTATTGGGTTTTTCTGCCATTTCTGCATTTGCGTGTGATGCCAAAGGTGCAAGGCCCAGGGCGGTCACCTCGAGTCGCCGTACCCTAAGGCCGGCCCAGCATATGGGAATAACAGCCAAATGGGAAAATGGATCTACAACTTCCTCAGAGAACGTCAGCAAGTATTAAAAATCCAACGTATATCATCAACAGAATCGGAAGTACGCAGGTCAGTATCACAAGGAACAGTACTGGCTCCACTCCTATTTATTATCATACTAACAGACATAGATAATGAAGTAACAACAACAGCATATTAACACCTTTTGCGGACGGTACAAAAATCATCAGAAAATTCAGTAATGCAGAAGAGGTGAAGGCTCTACATAGAGACACAAACAGAATATACAAATAGCCAGAAGACAACAACATAAAATTTAACACCGAGAAATTTCAGCTCTTGAGATATGGAAGATAATATGAGGAACTAAAACAGAGAGCATATTATGTCCCAGATAGACAGGAAATTCAGAGAAGCAAGAAAGCAATAGATTTAGGGGTTATAATGACCGACACAAAATCAGATAGCTATAAACAAAGCAAAAAGAGTCGCGGAACAGGTGCTGAAAACCTTTAAAAGAAGAGACAAGAGAGTAATGATTCCTCTGCTGAAAACACTGATCACAACTATAAAAAACCTATAAAAAACCTATAAAAAACTATAAAAAAAAATTAATAAACGAAGAAATTCAAAGAAATTTCACAGCCAAGATTGGTGGCTGCAAAGAACTCACCTACTGGGAAGGACCCCGTAAATTAAATCTACATTCACTAGAAAGAAGATAGAGATACATCATAATTTACACGTGGAAAATAATAGAAAACTGGTACTTAACGTCAAACTGAACCCAGTAACCACCCAAACCGCAATGGGAAAGAGGAAAGGTAGAATGTATAGTATTCCCAAACTAAAGGCCAGGCAAGGGACACCCTCAACTCTAAAGGAAAATAGCTTAGTTGTCAGTGGGCAAAGATTATTCAACCAGCCTCCGAAGGAGCTCAGGAACATCACTGGAGTTAACGTGTAATTCTTCAAAAGAAGACTAGACGCCTGGCTCAGAAGAGTACCGGATGAACTGGGTGTGCCTGGCTTGACCTTCGCCCGGAAATGCTACGAGGTCACGAGGTATAACCTGACTATATATTATTCAGATTAAAAAAAAAATATATATATATATATATATATATATTAGGGTGTTTCATAAATTAAAAGTTTGGAAAAATTTTAATCCACATGGATCCCCTTGTTCCATTTGCTGAGGAGACTGATAAACCGAAGTATTAATTCAATAGTTTAAAGTTTACGGGTCCCCAGTTTGATGCTCTGGCAGATCATAAACGGAAAAAATTAAACAAAAATCTGTCAATGAATTTTTATTCAACAAACGAGTACCATTTCACTACACATTTTCACAAAGATACAAAAAACATAACCACTTCTTGCGAATCATTGTCCATGAAATCCTTCTTGGTTTTATTCGGGTATTTCGCCCTATGCTGCATCACAGTTTTGAGCAAATACTGCTTCTGCTCTTCGTTCTTCGTCAGAGAACAGTTGAACTCTTTGGTGAGCGCGATGGCTCTTTCGGCCCGATCGTTGACGACAGAGATTTTGTTAACAGTTGCCGCTGCTTGCTTGAAGCCCTCTACTTCAGTCCACTCGGCAACTGGCTTTTTCAAGAATTCTGTGTCCAAGTCGAATGCATGGAGAAAGCCATCGTCTTTCCTGTCACGAACTCCGCCAGGTGTTTCGAGGCAAGATTCCTGACGTTCTTCCCTTGGGGTCGCTTGAGTTCCTTTTTCGATGCGGGCTTACCCAAACTGACGACCATCTGAGCCTTTTCTTCATCTGCCACATCTGCGTCGAAGAACGCCATGGCAATAAGAGTCTCAGAGATGTACCATAGGTGTCGAGACATGGCTTCTTGCGCAGCGTTAACACACGAATATCCCGACATGGCAAAGGCTTCCGCGTCACGCAGAAATTCCAGATCAACTGCGGCAGCCTTGCTTGAGGTTGCAGCACGAGTCCAACCTCGGATGTAGACGAGGGACACGAAGAGACCTACGGCTGTCAGAGCTTCCAACTCGTGACTCGACATCTTGAACTGCTTCTTCAGTAGAATTACTTTCAAGGAGTAGATGGCTATCGCCATCCATCGAGCGTGATGGTAAGCGCCAGGGGCTCTGAGAGGGAAATCCACCACTTTTGCTTCTCCCAGGAAGATGAGAACCAACTGTAGCAGTTCCTTGTAGTCATCGCGCTGATGCGACGTGCTCACCATCCCTCTCACCAGCAGGACTGACTTCTCCCTCAGTTCCCTCATAGAGTCATTGACTTGAGCAAAATCGTACGGCCGCACGTCCAACCGGTCGATGAACTTCCATTGTGCCTGAAACCTCTTGAAAACGGGTATATCGGGGCCACTTGAAGGGCCGTATGCACGCTTGAAGACGGAGCTGAGGATGACTTCATAGATGTGATGCCGACAGGGGAAGTACATGAGTTCTCTGCCAAGACCTTTCTCAATCAGGACGCAGGCCCCGATATGAATCCCGGTGTTCGACGCTGTCGTGTCGAAAGACAGTCCCCGCACGCGCTCTTCCATCCTGTGTTCCTTGACCAAATCCAAGCAAACTCGCGCTATCTTCTCGCCGGTTCCGGACGTCACCTTAGGAACGCCGAGCAACTTCTCCTTGCCGTCGCCAGAGACGAGGACGGCGATCCGGTCAACGCTCTCCTTCCATTGCTCATTGTCAGGTAGGAGCTTACCGTCCCAATGCAAGGCAAGAGGCTGACCAGGACAAACTTCGTCGGATTGATAACTTTCAGCAGCCACCTTCCTGAGAGCCTTGCGTGTGCGGTACATGGTACTGGTAGAAATGGACAGTTCATCCAAGTCAAAACCTAGTGATTTAGCCGCTGCAGCGTACGACATAGCTGAATCGCGGTACGAAATATTCAGCCGATCGTAGGTAGTCGTCACATCCTGTGAGATCAGATTCCTGCGTCGCTTCTTGGTATTTCCCTTGGAGGAGGATGGAAAAACTTCCACGGTTGGGTCAACGACATCTGAGTCAGTCTCTGACGAAGTTGAAATCACTAAAGCCCCCGTATCTTCTGCAGCTCCTTGTTCCTTCCTGGCCTTCTCCTGTTGTTCCTTAATCTTGTCCAGCCTCTTCCTTTTCCTAATCTCCTTATAGTGAAGCTTCATGTCAACAGGGCCCATGCTGCAGGAATTTGGATCTTCACGCTGCATGTCGAGAAAGTGGATGTCCTCCTGATTCTTCATCATTTCCTTAGCCTGTGAATGAGCAATGTCCATGATCTCCTTCGCTATTGCCTCCTTGAACATCGCCTCCTTCACTCGGAAGGACTCTGCTTTATGTGACTTGTGCTTCACAAGCCGGTCGTATTCCTTGAGAAGGGATTCCATCTTCCTCAAGGCCGAATCTCGACGCATCATGGGGATTCTCGCTCTCTCCCAAAATATGAGACAGGCATCCAGGCACAGGTTCAGGCATTTAGTACGTCCAAATTTTTGCTCCTTTTGGTGGTAAAAGTACTTTTTGAGTACTTGCAACTGAGTTGGAAGGCCACTTGATGTGATGTTCGCATCCGTCTGGCCAATAAGAAACACTTCTGTTTTCGCTCTGGTAGACACCTGGAAAAGAAAACAAACTAAATAATTCCACAGAAATAATTTCACATCGTAATTAATTTCATTAATTAAATAAAGAAAAGCAGTAACTGGGACTCGAACCAGTGTCATAGCCGTTTGGCGGCATCGCTCAAGTCGGCGTACACAGCACGCTATCCACTACACCATCTAGGGAGTGGATAGCGTGCTGTGTACGCCGACTTGAGCGATGCCGCCAAACGGCTATGACACTGGTTCGAGTCCCAGTTACTGCTTTTCTTTATTTATAAAACTGATACGTGTACACTACGTTCTCTTTGACAATTCATTAATTAAATAAATTTCAATACCGCAGTAAAATTACATTAATTAGTATCATAAATAATTACCAGCTTAGTTGTCCAATATGCAACAGACTAATTAATTTCATGTAATATTAATAATAAATATCACTACCACAGTAAAATGACAGAAATTAAATAATAATAAATTTCAATACCACAGTAAAATGAGATAATTAATAGCATATATAATTACCTCCATAGTTGTCCAATAGGCTATACAATACGAACCGCTCAAGTGACGAAGAAAACCGTCTTCACTGCAGGCAGGCGAGAAATGAATTGACAAAAAGTCGTCAAAGTTGGGGACCTCTAAATGCAGCGCGATCTGGTTCAAACTTGCACAAACGTGTTTTCTTGTTCTTTAGAATACGGAGAAACGTGTGGATTAAAACTCCAAGCTCATTTTATTTTACCCTATAGGTATGAAACACCCTAATATATATATATAGATATATATATATATATATATATATATATATATATATATATATAGAGGGTGTTTCATATGTTCGGAGACTGTAAATATATAGAGAAAGAGTAATACAACTTTATGACAATGTTATATTTTGAACATACTATTACAGAAAGTGTTTAAATTGTTCGCCCTGAACTTCAAGACACTTCATTACTCGTAATTGCCAACCTCTCTGAATACTTCTGATTGTTTCAACAGAAATTCGCTACAATTCCACTCTTATCTTAGCTTTCAAATCCTCAATTGTTCTTAGTCTATCTTAGTCTATCTAGCCTATCTAGTTTATCTATCTTAGCTATCAAGCTACCTATTTTAGATAATGTAACGTAGACCAAATAAATAATAATAAAATAAAAGCTATGTCTTCAGACATATGAAACACCCTATATATATATATATATATATAATATATATATATATATATATATATATATATATATATATAAACTACCAGAGCTATTTACGTTAAATATTTGTATAATTGGATAAAATGATTTTATGTTACAGTTTAGAAATATTTACATTTTTATTAATGTAAATGTAAAAAAAAAAGGAGTCTTCGTGAAAAGCTAACAATGGAAAGAATTACGCCCTATTTATAATTCAGATAGAAAATAATTTATTATTCAGGTTCAGATATTTTCAGAATAAGGATTCGAAATTCACAGTGGATTCATAATTTAAACGTGTATGATTTTTGATGCGCGTCAGCGAAGGTCGAATAGGCAACTTTTGCAAGGAGGGTACGTCAATATAAATAATCTAAAATTTGTTGCTCCATTGCAGTTCCCCGATATACATATACTGTATATATAGATAGATAGATAGATAGATAAATAGGTGTGTGTGTATATGTATATTATAGGATTCAAATAGAATGAAACTGGCAATTGAATATGCAAATAATAAATGGTCTTCGTTTAATGAAATAAATTCTTTTCCTTTTTTTTTTATCGAGTTTCGAGTTTACCATTTTTTGTTTTTTTGTTTTATGCAATAAAATGACAAATCTCATTATGCAATTTTCCATTTATAATCTCTCAAATTTATTCCTAAACTTCAACTGAAAGCGAGTGATATATATATATATATATATATATATATATATATATATATATATATATATATATAGGGCGTCCCAAAAAAATGTATACACACTTTAACAGCTGATAGCTCAATTGATGTTTCTTTCTTTCCAAGTTAAACCCATTAGAATTAATAATGGCAGTCAGACTAAGCTTTGAACAAAGGAAATTCATTCTAAAATGCTACTGGAAGTGTGAAAACGCAGTTGAAGTGCAAAGACAGTTTAGGAGGGAGTTTCAAACAGATCCACCAACGCGACTTACCATCACTCGAATTAGAGATAAGTTTGAAGCCGATGGAACTGTTCAGAATGTCCACAAGAAGCGTTCCGGAAGACCACGGACATCGACAAGCCCCACAAAGCAAGAAAGAGTACTGGAAACGTATCACCAAAGTCCAAGAAAATCTGTGCGGCAAGCGAGTCGTGAGGTAGGAATTTCAGAATCGTCTGTCCAACGCATTTTGAAGGGCTGTCAATGGAAAAGTTACATTCCAAGATTAGTCCATGCTATTAATGAAGATGATCCGGACCGAAGAGTGGAGTATTGCGAGTGGTACTTGGCACGATGTGGATGTGGATTGGACGAAGGGGTTTCGTAGAATACCCTCCGCGTTCACCAGACCTCACACCACTAGACTTTTTTTTATGGGGATACTTAAAAGACAAAGTCTACGCTATAAAACCTGCAACAGTCGCTGAATTGAGAGCAGCCATTGAACGAGAATGCCCACAAATACCAAACGAAATGTTTCGTGATGTTTGCGATTCCATTGCTTCGCGTTATCAGCAGTGCCTGGACCAGAACGGACGTCAGTTTGAAAACAGGCGTTGACAAAACAATTAAATAATGTCTGTAGATTCTATTACATTTTGAAAATGAAATGTATTTTAATAAACACTGCCTTTATAATTATTTAAAGTGTGAATACATTTTTTTGGGACGCCCTATATATATATATATATATAATAATATATATATAGGGTGTCCCAGAAGTTTGGACTCATAAGGAAAATAGATATTATATTTTTAAAGTGAAACAGATACATTTCTAATGTCAGTTTTACATATTTCAGGAAAGAAAATACCCTGATGGTTCAGTATACCAATCAAGATAAGGTGGAACTGGTATTGCTACACGTTTCCGAAAAAAGCCAGAGGAAGGCATGTTCGTGAAGTGCCTCCCTCTGGCTTTTTCCGGAAACATGTAGCAATACCAGTTCCATCTTCTCTGATTGGTATACTGAGCCATCAGGGTAAGTTCTTTCCTGAAACATATAAAACTGACATTAGAAATGTGTTTGTTTCACTTTAAAAATATAAAGTCTATTTTCCCTATGAGCTCAGCCTTCTGGGACACCCTGTATATCAGGGTGATGCCAAAATTTTTTTTTTTTTAAATGCCTGTGGGATCAGCCTTATTTGGTGCCTTTTGCTGGAAAATTAAGCCATGCAAAATTATAGGCCTTAAAAATAATATTTAGAGGTTGCTTAACGACTCCAAAGTCTGTCAAGGGAGATGGGGCGGGGTGAAAGGGGGATAACTTTAATACAGCAGTTTAACAGACTTATCACAAATGACGAACAACAAATACAGTAGCTTCTTCAAGTCGTAGAAGATCACCAGAAGAATCACTCAAATGCAAACAAGAAAAGCTTTGTGTGTTAGCTAGCACCAAGAAATGAGTAAGAATAAAGTTGAAAGACCCAGATCTTGCATGGCTTCCAGAGTAGTGTTCAATATGTTATGTATAATATGCTTGGTACAATACATGTATGAACATTAGAAATTTTTTTGTAACTTCTCCAAATGACAAAATTAATACTGAAGAGGGTAAACTTTAGTCATTGAACAACCTCTTAATATTATTTTTAAGACCTATAATTTTGCATGGCTTAATTTTACAGTGAATGGTACCAAATAAAGACAGCCCACTGGCATTTCAAAATTTTTTTTTTTTTTGCATCACCCTAATATATATAACGGGTGTACCATAAAAAAGGGTACATTTTAAAAAGGCTATAAAATCAACATTTGTCATTTAATTTTAATAAAACTTCTATACAATAAAACATATGTATTTATCTATATGCAAACAAGTTTTCAGACTAAAATATCAAATAATTCAAATTCTATCAACATTTAACGAAAGAGTATGATTTTTCTACTTAACATGCAAAAATTATTAAACCTTTTTAATATATATATTTTTTTTTATAAAAATATTTTTTAACGTAAAATTTACCTGAAATTATTAAAAAATTGTTCGAAATGCTTTCCTTCCATTTCAATAACTTTTTTTATTCTTGGCCGGAATATGGGAGAACTTAGCAGAGCGAGTCTACAGGACTGGATAAAAGATGTCGCTCATTTACGCGAGATCATCATTCAAAAATGGGAAAAGCTTCCACAGGAACAAGTAAATTGAGCCATAGATGAATTCCGGCCAATAAAAAAAAGTTATTGAAATGGAAGAAAAGCATTTTGAACAATCTTTTAATGATTTCAGGTAAATTTTACGTTAAAAATTATTTTTCTAAAAAAATATTAAAAAGGTTTAATAATTTTTGCATGTTAAGTAGAAAAATCATACTCTTTCGTTAAATGTTGATAGAATTTGAATTATTGATATTTTAGTCTGAAAACTTGTTTGCATATAGATAAATACGTACGTAAATGTTGATTTTATAGCCTTTTTAAAATGTACCCTTTTTTATGGCACACCCGTTATATATATAATATATATATATATATATTATATATATATATATATATATATATATATATATATATATATATATATAAATATATATATATATAACTCTGTTAAATAATTTTTTATTAGAACAATTACTTAACAATGTTTATGTTCTATATATTTTTCATGGTTGTATTTCCCACGAACAGAGTGCCAATTTATACATGGTTGGCACTTTTGAAACCTAAAAACCATTTGCAATATTATTTCCAGTTCCATACAAGATTAAAGAAACATGGTAAAGGCTTACGTCCCTATCAAGCTGATCAACAAGAATGCTCGTTTTCTCAAACTTTTTCACCAGAGGCCAACTGAGATCTTATTTGGCACTTTTCTGGATCAAGATTCCATCTTGAATGCCATTTGGCACCCTTGCATAACTTACACTTCAAGAACTTTTCAGAATGAAAATGTATTTCGTTTTTATATATATATACACATACATATATATATATATATATATATATTCACATTTTAACTGCAAACAACACACAGTATAATTAATGTAAAGAACGACGCTTGTGTAGAAGAGCGTTCCGCACAAGATGAGGAGGGAGAACGAACAAATGAAAAATGAGGTACCTCCCAGGAATCGAACCCGGGATCATCCAATTGCCGGTCGGATATGCTATCCACTACACCAAGGTCCTCGATCAATCAGAAGTCGTAATTCTCCTAATACGAGCGGAATCAAATGCCCTGAGGGGGCACCTTCGCATGCCGTACATATATACATTTTAACTGCAAACAACACATATCCGACTGGCAATTGGATGATCCGGGGTTCGATTCCTGGAAGGTACCTCATTTTCATTTGTTCGTTCTCCCTCCTCATCTTGTGCGGAACGCTCTTCTACACAAGCGTCGTTCTTTACATTAATTATACTGTGTCTTGTTTGCAGTTAAAATGTATATGTACGGCATGCGAAGGTGCCCCCTCATCTTGTGCGGAACGCTCTTCTACACAAGCGTCGTTCTTTACATAATTATATATTTCTGAGAGTTCAAATCGTTCTTCGGTCGAAGAGAAACATCGGGTCTGAGCAAAAGTAGAAGCTGGATGGGTGACGTCCTCCGCATTCAGATGATGTAAAGACTCGTGGTCCGAATTCCATTTTAAGCTGTAGGTTTCTCCTGTATAAATACCTACTTAATTCATTCAGCCAAGACTTAAACGTCAATCAACCAATATAGAAAATTACCACAATAAACTAAATGTATACTTATCGTTATCCCTTATACAGGGTGATTCACTCGCTGATGGCACCAGAGTATCGTTAATATATCCGCTGGGGCTACCAGTGAGTGAATCACCCTGTACATATTTCTTAAACGTTTTGAAATGATACTGGGTGTTTATAAAGTAACTCGAGTGAAGAGACAAATCTGATTTGAATTATATTAACACGAGAAATTTAATACATGTACTTTATAACAACTGTATATTCGACAATAAGGTCGTAAGAGGTGGTGAAAATGTTTTTACGACTTAAAAACCAGTTGAAACTAGTTTAAATCAGTTCAAATCGGATTTGTTTCTTCATTCGCGTTACTTTATACACACCCTGTATTGAATTGAATTGAATTAATAACCTTTATTAATAATTAAATAAATACATTGGTTTTACAATTTACAATGACATAAATAATTGTGAAGCTCGACTATTTATTTTATTTAATTTGGCCCTTAAGCTCTAGGCTTTACTGGGCTCTTATTAAAAATAAACAGCTAATTGTTATTAATTAATAATAAATAAATAAATAAGTATTATTAATAGTTAAAACATGTATTAATCTTAAATTATCAATGCTGACATGACAAATGCAAGGTCACCATTGAAGGAGCTATACCAATACCATACAAAGAAACCAATATTATACATGAGAGATAAGAACTGAACAATCCCAAGAAATGTGTTTTTAATACTATGTAGATTACACACGAGAAATTAATAATTAGTAAACAATATTAATGGACATTAATCCTAGATTTTTGTTAGTATGCCATTATTAATCGGGATTTCAATTTGGTTTTAAACAAATTCACATTCACAATACTTTTTATATCGGCATTTAAGTCATTCCATAGTTTCAATCCAATGAAAATGGGTAGTTTTTGAGATGAAGACAATCTAAATTGAGGTATAATAAGTTTTGATCTATTTCTGGTCTAATACGAGTAGATTTCTTGATGAGTTGCAAAATATCTATTTACCCATTGTAAATACTATAATATATTAAATATATTAAATATTACATATTATTCTTACATTTTAATAATTATATATTTTACATAGCTTTCAATAAAGGTAGTCATTGCCATTTTATCTACATTATTCAGATTTTTACAAGTCGAAAAAGTGTATGAGTTAAATTTATTGATATTTAATAACGATCCTTATCCGATATCACAGTTTAATTAAGGAGAATTACCAAATAATAGTATTAAATTATAGTTATATTCTGTATTTCTGTGTATACAAAATTACATTAAAATTAAAAAAGTCTTTACATATTTTTTTCACTATTAAATGTAACTGTTTTGAAGTTTCAATTAAGCAAGAGCCAAATAACCATAATTAACCATAATTTGCAATGCATTACTTAATTGTAGGAAACTGCCTTTAATCTGCACTCATTCTTCCACCCATTTTCATTCTATGCTCTCTTAATACTGTTCAGTGTTCACGCTCCAATAAAAACAAAGATTTTCACAGTAATTTTCTGCGTCAACAATATATATATTATATAATATATATATATATATATATATATATATATATATATATATATATATTCTGAGTTGTATATGGTGTTCCAAAATAGTCGCTAATTTTATTTGTTCGTTTTGTTATAAAAAATGTACATTTTATTATTGGGGGTTTCTTCTTCAGAAAGGTAGTGTAACAAATTGGAGTTTTTATTCGGCATATACCTATACATTTTTAATGCCTGAACTCTCAAACAGTGATGCCGCGTTTACACCTGGAACAGAAGATCAAGATCGTTGAGTAGTTTCATGTGACAAATTCTGCGACGCAGATGCAAAGGAACTTTTGCAGAGAATATGGATGAATAGATCCACCCGATAGAAAGTCAATATCACGAATTGTTAGAAAGTTTCAAACAAAAGGAAATGTATGCAATCGACAAAAGGGTAATAGTGGTAGTCGACGATCGACAAGAACTGCGTAAATAAATATGGTTCATGAAATTATTGCGCGCAGTCCGCAGAAATCAATTCGACGTTTGCCAGCAGAAGTAGGTATTTCACGAACATATGAGCATCGTATACTTCGTACCGAATTTAAACCTTTTTTACCCTACAAAATTCATTCATAAGCTTCACTGACTAATGTTAAAAAAAAAAAAATGAATAGAATTCGCAACATGGATGTTAGCAAAGTTAGAAGATCCTGACGCGCTAATGTCTTGGGATATTAATAAGCAAAACTTTCGTTACTGGGGAAGTCATGTTGGCGTTCCAACAGAGCTTCCACGTAGTGTTGCTAAACTCAACATATGGGTCGCTGTTGGGTGATATGACATAGTAGGTCCCTACTTTTTTGAGAATGAAACTGGAAAAGCAGAACACAAAATTCATATCGTCAGATGCTACAAGATTTCTACTTATCACAACTAATTAGTTTGTCGCTAGATTCATGGTGGTTTCAGAGGATGGAATATAAAAAGGAAGAAACTAATAAACTAGAAGAAATTCAGAGACATTTCACAGCTAAGATTGATGGCTGCAAAGAACTCAGCTAGTGAGAAAGACTAAATAAATTAAATCTGTACTCCCTGGGAAGAAGAAGAGAGAGATACACCATAATTTAGGTATGGAAAATGATCGGAAAACTGGTACCAAACCTCAACCTAAACCCAATTATCATCCAAACAACACTGGGAAATAGGAAAGGCAGAATGTGTAGTGTTCCCAAACTACAGGCCTGACGAGGGACCTCTTCAACACTGAAGAAAAAAAGCTTGGTTGTCAGGGGGCCAAGACATTTTAACCAGCTTCCAAAGGACCTCAGGAAAGTTACAGGGGTCAAAGTTGAAGTCTTCAAAAGAAGACTAGATGCTTGGCTCAGGACTACAAGATGAGCCGGGTGTACCTGGCTATGTGCGTTGGAAAGCGCAAGAGAACAACTCGCTCATCCAGCAAGCCAGACCTAAAGGCGGGGCCACTAGCTTGACCTTCGTATGAAGAGAAACCAACGCACGGAACTGCAACGAGGAGGTTAACGAGGTATACTGGAACGACCGCTGCGACTTGCGCAGCAAAAGGCCTCCAAAACACAACCTACCAGCGGGACGAACTGGGAGGGACGAGTGTGTTACTAAAACCTTCCCTGGTGTTGGGATTGTATGTAAAATTGGGGCTTATTAATAAATATGGAATTATAAAATCTATAATACTGTACTTAATTGGAAAAAACATAAGTTTGGTTTAGTAAGTAGATTATAAAGTTAGGAAATAGGTTTCAGAGGGATACGTGATTTTTGGCACGAATCCAGAAGAACAGGTCTCGTCGCGTTCATATATGTCATTTTGTTTATCCAATCAGAAACGAGAATAATAATCACGTGACATAATGCCTTCCGTTTCGTCCACTCATGTATTTATAAGCAGTTTAGTTTAGAAATAGCACAATATATACAGTGTGTGTATATATATATATATATACACACACTGTATATGATATATCCTATCATTATATATATATAATGATAGGATTTAGTACGGTTAAATAGGCTAAATACATTAGTTAATATAAAATAATTAGGAAACTATGAAAACTATTAAATTAATGTATTAAAGATTGTTTGTTAAGTTTTAGGTTCCATAAAAACGACAGAAAGATTTTGTGTAGAGCGCAAAATGAAAACCCAAATTGTGATGGGGGTAAAAAGGCAAAGTGCAGCTGAAAGTTGCAGGGTTACCAGATTCCGCTAAAAGTCGCAAATTGGGCTAATTTTAAACCTCTCTCGCTACTAAATTTTCACTTTGACATGCTACTTTTTGGGCTAATTTAAAACGTCATTATGCTACTTTTTAAGTGCACGAGTTACTTTTCCATAATAAATACAAAGCCTCAAAACACATTTACTTTATTAGCTTTATTGAACAATAAAAATATAATAAACTCGCACGAAATCTATATACTTTTTATTTTTATAAATAACTTCATACAATAATGAGGAAAACAACGATACAGGGGGTGGGGGACTGGGAGGGTCGGGTGTGTTATTAAAACTTTTAATAGTTCTCTCTCAATGTGTATACTAAATTTAGTGCAGGTTATATATATATATATATATATATATATATATTAACTGCAAACAACACACAGTATAATTAATGTAAAGAACGACGCTTGTGTAGAAGAGCGTTCCGCACAAGATGAGGAGGGAGAACGAACAAGTGAAAAATGAGGTACCACCTAGAATTTCGTACTTCTAGAAATCTTCTTGTAAATTGCATCACGTTACGTCTGAATATTACGTCATCGTACAAGCGTCTTAATTAATGTAAAGAGACTGTAAATTAAAATTATATATTTTCATAATTAATTTACTTTAATTTCACGAATTTGACTGAGTTAGATGGATACTTAAACAACACAAACACATTATCGTATTTTACAAGTTATATTGGGCTACTTTTTTCCAAATGACGCTACATTTTGCGAGTAATCATGCTACTTTTCATCATACATATTTGGCAACCCTGGAAAGGAGGGCAGTCAGTTAGTGGAGAAGAGCTAATTACAAAAAGAGAATGTACAGCCGTCCATCTGAAATTCATTATTCCTGCCTTTGTTATTTTTATTTTCATGTCCACTCGTGCCAGTGGGAAATGGGGCCCAATTTAAGATGAACTTGGCCAGTGAAGTAAATTAAATTCACTTCTCTCGTAGGGTATACTTGATGAATCTTTCTTTCAGGCCCTAGACCTATTCTTTTTGCGCGCTAGGCCCATATTATCCCGTTTCCATAGGCCTCCTTGACATTTTCGATTGAGGCTTATCCTCGCTTTATTAACTGTATAACGTAAGTGTAAAGTTAATTTAACTTGTGAGTGAACATAAGAATAAAAGTATAAAAATAACGCCGTTTTATACTATTTGTAAATTTATATTTGGTAAAAACTTGAGTATTTTATAACAGTTAAAGGTAAATTCTGAAAATATTACAATGATAAACAATGGGAGTTGCTTAGTTGGGTAATTATGCAATAAATGCCATGACCTGCATTTCGAGCAAAAAATATATTTTTCGGATCACCTGAAGATCAGGGACCGCAACCTTCTCTAGTTAGCCTTATAAGGCTAACTAACGAAAATATCACGACCTAACCTAACCAATCGTTACGTTAACTGTACTCCCTTGACGATTGGTTAGGTTAGGTCGTGATATTTTCGTTAGTTAGCCTTGTAAAGCTAACTAAAGAAGGCTGGGGGCCCTGATCTTCAGGTGATCCTATTTTTATAATGTAATTTGATGTGCTTTATTCAAATCTAAGCTTCATTTGTTGTGCAAATGTTCCAAAACGGAACCTAACCTAACCTAACAACGTAAAATTACCTATCGAATTACAAACCTTACATCTACTATTCTGGTGGTGGATATAAAAGGGAAATTTGTCGAAGGAATGAGTGCAGTCGTTGATCCGGAGAATGGTCATGAATAAACAACCACCTGGCAAAGTACTACTTACTTAGAATAGTGATATTTCCACAAAACTTCTTAAAATACTTCAAATACATTATAGAACACCCTTCACATACCGACATTGGAAGAAACTAAGACGTCATGCGGTACAAACCCTACGTGATGAATGAAACAAGCGTTCTCATAGGCATATTTTTTTTAAATTTGCCCAACAAATGAAGCTTAGATTTGAATAAAGAGCATCAAATTACACTAGAAAAATATATTTCTTGCTAGAAATGCCGGTCATGCTATTTACTGCATATAACTCTTAGTTGAAATAGAAGTGGAACTAAAACTAATAATATGAAGAAAAGACGTCAACACCCACCCACAGCGGAGCAACGGACGAATGGATTTTTTTTTATTATTCATGGGTGTCACCGGGGAAGGGTCGTTGCCTCGAAAGAAATTTGGAATCGAACGCTGGTTCTTCCTTAATGTGTACATTAAATTTGGTGCACATTATCCAAACCGTTTAGTAATGTTAATGTGTATACTAAATATGGTGCAGATTACCCTAGATGTTTAGGGGTGCACGTGTGTGACTAAAACTTTCCCTGGTTCTCCCTTAATATATATACTAAATTTGGTGAACATTACTCTAGCTGTTTTGGCGTCCACAAACGAGTATAGAACGTAGAAAATCATCAACAACATCCCCTACATACATACACATATATATATATATAATATATAGAGAGAGAGAGAGAGAGAGAGAGAGAGAGAGGGAGTTCCAAACTAACAAGGACACATAAAACACTTCGTTATAGTCCAGGAAAATCCCGAAGTGTCTTATAACGAAAGTAGTAAAAGAAGTCTGTAATGAAACAAAGAGGCAAACTGAGTTTACAACGTGTAAATCAGTGATACAGGAAATGTAAAAAATGAAAGAACGGATATGTCGCTTTTTCTTTCTTCCTCAACAACTGCTGCTAACAATTTTATATATATATATATATATATATATATAATATAGCTAAGAGTTACGTTCGCTCCTATTTATTGCTTTTTTTGTATCTTTCCTCCTACACGCAAAATAGCTACCACTTTGCTGTAGGAAAAGTTTTTGAGGCTTTAATTTAGGTTAAATTAGGTTAGGTTAAGTTAACCTAACCTAAAATAAAATTAAACGAAAGAGATAATTGGGTATGTAAAATCTTGAGGTAGCATGAAGTAGTAGTAATTTGACTTCGAGTTTTTAATTAAAATCCTAATGCCGGGGAAATTCGAAAAACTAATCGTTTATCCGATAAAAGAGCGCATTCTCTAAACTTTTTAATGATACCCCTACTTACTTTAATGCAAGCGTAAGTGATTAAAAATTTGGAAAACAACAAAAAATGTAACATGTAGGAGCTAATGTCCCTTCAACGACTACCAACGAAAATGTAGGAGGAATTTGCACTTTTATAAGTAATTTTATATATACAGTATATATAATAATAATGATAATAATAATAATAAGCTTTATTGGCAGGGTATAAATCCCATAAAATAGTACAATATTTGGATCACCTGAAGATCAGGGCCCTCAGCCTTATAAGGCTAACTAACGAAAATATCACGACTTAACCTAACCATTCGTCAAGGGCGTACAGTTGACCTAACGATTGGTTAGGTTAAGTCGTGATATTTTCGTTAGTTAGCCTTGTAAGACTAACTAACGAAGGCTGGGGGCCCTGATCTTCAGGTGATCCCATTATTCTTGAAGGTAATAAACGATAAGATAAACCAAACGATAATAAATTTTAAAAAAGCTAAAAATTATGACTAAAAGAGAAATAAAAATAAGACTTATTGAAAGAAGTTATAATAAGAACTATCCAAAGGTAAGAGCTATGTCGTGGCCAATGTCGTAACACCGCTTCTCCGAGATCAGCGAAGTTAAGCGACATTGGGTCTGGGTAGTAGTTGGATGGGAGACCGTCCTCCGCGCCCAGATTATGTAGCGACCAGTGGTTCGGATCCCACGTAAAGCTGTAGGTCCCCTCCGTCATATGACCTTAGATGTTACGAAGGAGGTTAAACAACCTCAATTTAAAAAAAAAGTATCCAAAGATAAGATCACAAAATGAAAAAAATAAAAATAAAATGTACACGAAGCAACAATACCACCATACATATATATGGCAATAATGATAATGACAATATATACAAGGTGTCTCATAAGTCCAGTCTCAGAGGAAAATTTATTTTAAATTACATTTTCAAAAGACTACATTATAACTAAAACAAATGTTCAAATTGATGTCTTGTTTTGGGGCCTTTTTTGGTCGCGGGTAAAGTGACGCGCAATGTCTAGTATAGAAGTGAGTTACACTCGTGAGGAAAAGGCGGAGGCCTTATGGGACACCTTGTATATTAAGAACAGTAAAAAAAAAAAAACTTTGTTCTTGTAGAATAAGTAAAATAGTAAAAACCATTAAAAAGTTAAAAAAATTAAAAAGACTATGTTTCGCGTCAAATATTTTTCGTCCTTTATCAAGTCACAGTTTTAAATAAGATTAAAAAAAAAGTTAAAGCTAAGTTTGCTTCAAGAGAGAGATAAAAAGAACGAATGTGAGAAGCCAGATGCACGATAAAAGTTAAAAAATTCTATTAAATAAACAAAAATCAGTAGCCAGATGCACAATAACAATAATCGGTCAGAATAAAAATCTTGCGAGTTTCCGTCGGAGGTTTTTTCAGAAGGTGCGTGGCTTTTATAGTTGATCTCCAGCGTTAGGTGAAAGACTCTCTAGCTCACTGTCAGGTTTGTGAATTAGTTTAAACCATGGATTCCGTCAACTTTTATTTTCCAGAATTTCTGACAAAACTTTCCCTTCCAGCTTTTTTTTCTTTCGTAAATACAGTACTCATTCAGTTATCCATGATTGGGGGGGGGGGGGGGGGGGGGGGGGGGTCAGTGGTCACGGATAACCCGATTTCACGGTTAACTCAGTATACACCGCTGGTGGGTGGGTGATGCAGCTGCTGCTGTCCGCCACCACTTTGCCCACCACACACAGTATTATTCTATTACAGTATAATGTACAGTTAAGTAGTTTGTACGCACCACAAGACGTGAAGATCATTCGCTCCCGAAGATTGTAACCCCTCCCTCTGCTGACGTTGCTGCTAATATTAATTGTCTTTGACCTAGGGGCGTTGTGGTGGACTGGTGGGAGGCGAGCCGCGGGTGTAAACACGCACTAAATCATGATTAATTCGGTGTTATGATCACGGATAAATTCACAATTGTCACAATTGGTAAATCACGGTTAACTCGATTCACAGTTGATTGAATCACGGATAACCGCGTGAATACTGTAAGAGTTTTTTCTTGCTAATGATTATAAGCATGAGGTTTGTCTTGGTGCAATTGGTGCATCTGGTGCAACGCTGGGGTCCCATAAATGTAATATACACGACTCCGCACAATTTTCGAACCCTCGTGGGGGCGATTTTCTCATAACAAAAAATCGTGCCGATTCATGCATGATATGCCATATGTATATATACAGGGTGGCCCAAAAGTCTGTTGCCCCAACACATTCTAAACTTTTTTTCGTGGCAACAGACTTTTGGGCCACTCTCTATATATATATATATATATATATATATATAATATATATATATAAAAATGCAGGAAGGAGGGCCAAGGGCGAGCGCCCGCAAAAATGCCCCCATATATAAGGAGAGCCAAAATCAAGGTCTCCGAGGCTCACGATCCATTTGTTCTAGGAAATTTTAAAAGATTGTGTAATGTGTAAGATGCATGTATTGTGTAGTGAGACATAGAGAGAGAAGTGTGTGTTTGAGTGTATGCTGGATTGCTCACAAGGTTGATGAGACAAAAAAGATCAGCTAAGGTGGACAGTGACAGGAAAAATGGGAGTTCCAGTACTCCTTGTCTTCTGTCTCATGTCCCGCCCCTGGAGTACTTCCCTGGTCGATTGGTGTTTACAGTCTCCTCTGATCAGTGTATATATATATATATTTATAGATAGATAACTCCGGACCAAAAAATAGAATACTGTCTCAAATGCGCTCATGACCTTCATAATACCTTTAAGCTATACACCTTTATAAGGAATATCGAGTACCTGTAACGTCATTACGATAAAACGACATCTCTGTGTGCCATTTAAAAAAAAATTCGCAAAAACCTTATTAAATAGCGAAAAGTTAATGCATAGCGCCATACTAAAATATTAGAATATCTTGTAAGGTGTTACAAAAAATATAGAATAAATTCATTATGTTTATTGACAACTGCCAATATATTAAACCTTTATCAAAAACTTTTCAACTCTGCGTCTTAGTATTTAGTTGGTCCACCCTTAGTCCTCATTACGGCCTACAATTGATGTGGCATCGAGTCGATAAGCCTCTTGCATTATTCTGTAGTTATTGATTGCCAGGTTGTCATCAAACACCTCTTCATTTTAATAAGTGGTTTACGCTTTTGGACCTTCTGCTTAGCAATATTCCAAAGAGTTTCTATCGAATTAAGCTCGGGAGAATTAGCTGGCCATAGTAGTACATCAATTTCATGAGCATCAAACCATGTAGATGTTGCATAAGCCGCATGAACTGGAGCCAGGTCATGTTGAAAAATAAATGGTTCATCTCCATACAGCTGTTCTGCAGACTTCAACATGAAGTATTCTAAGATTTCTTGATAAACGTGACTAGTGTCAATTCTCTTTACAAATGCAAGTGATCTCACACCATTTGCATTCATGCAACCCTACTAACACATTCACTGCCTTTATAAAATGGGATTTCAGTCAAGAAAACCGAAAAGTAGGCCGGCATTAACTGCGAGGCAAAAGAGAAGACGACTATCTTGGTGCAATGAAAGAGTTGCATGGACTACAAACGAGTAGCAAAAAGTGCTTTTTTCAGATGAAACAAAATTTTGTCTCATTTGGTGACAAGATTCCGCGAGTTTGGCGAAGAAGGTTTGAAATGTATCGTGAAAGCTGCCTGAGGCGATCGGTCAAATTTACGATCAAATTTGCGAACAGATACTTACATATTATTTAAATGTCTCGAAGGTAACACTAGGAAACGTGGTGGTGATAAATTCAAACTTATTAGACATACTGTGCAATAACAATTCAACAATAACGGTAATAATTCAACATCAACGAGACATATGACAAGTACCAAGAAATAAGTCATACCAGAGTTGCGAGTCAGTAAGTTTGGAATAATTAAGTCCATAGTCATTGATTCAAAATACACTCCAGTCAAATAATTCCAACTGCAAAACCATTAACAGAAATAATATACAGTACAATATATATACATTATACACACCGAGTGTCCCAAAAGTCAGTTTACCGAAGAAAATGTTCTCCTAAGGTGAGTTTACTACAAAGAAAATTACTTGTTTCATAAATATATTTACAAAACATAAGAAAACAAAGAAAAAAAATTTCTGAAACATATTTACAAAACATGAGAATAGTTTTGGTTACAATAACTGTTCAAAATGTCGTCCATGCTGTTCGATGCACATCTTGTATCTGTCAACGGTTGACCGGCAAATTGCTTTACATAGTTCCTTATCATTGCTTAAGAGCTGGAATTCTTCACAAATGTCCTGAAGACATGCTGGCTTTTTGCTGTAAAAAAAATTGTCATAATGTTTAGAATAATCATCAGGAGAAAACATTTTCCTCGGTAAACTGACTTTTGGGACACCTTGTATAATAGATTCCAGAGTATGGAGAACGAACATCTTGCTAAAACTACAGAAGAATCTGTGCCAGCAATTGTGTACTGCTCATCAAGAGTTCAACAGAAAGCAAGATATCAAGTTCATAGGTTTACGAGAATATTTTCCATTTGCGGTAACAAGAACAGTGGACGAAAAACATTTGTCAAAACATAAAACTCTGAAGCTATCTTTTCCCGCAAGACGCCCTGCAGCACGAGACATAAAAAAAATTATCGTTCGCGAAACCAACCAAAACTCGTTGACAATTTTTTTTATCAGCACACTGGGTACAGTTCCATATAAGATAACACAAGTATGAAAAATAAAAACATCAGTTTAAGAATGCGGAAATTAAATCAAAGTTTACTGTACATGATTGAAGAGGGGAAACTTCACATCATCCCAAAGGAAACTGGACCAAATGATTGAAAACGAGGATGGAAAACACTTCCTGAATTCGAGATTCAAAATTACTCAATTTTCTGTTGAAAGAGTGACGGAATCTTCCAAATACTGATTTATCAAAACATTCAAAACTCAGATTCACAAATCCCCCCCCCCCCCCCCCCGTCGAGTTTCTGATCGGCTGTGGGTGTGTGTAACAAGTTCTGAGGGTACGTTTAGAGAGCAAAGTAAGTCTCCCCTTCAACACACCCAACTAATGAATAAGGATAAGGGTGAAGGGTGAATCGCAATGGGACCTTGAATATTTGTCCGAAAAGAAACTACGAAAACACTTTTCGTAAAAATGCAGATTATTATATATATATATATACACACACATTTAACTGCAATGACCACGCAGTATATTAATGTATAGAAACGACGTAAGTATAGAGGAGTGTTCTGCACACGAGGAAGAGAAATAACGAACAAATGAAAAATGAGGTGACCGCCCGGGAATCGAACCCAGGACCTTCCGATTCCCGGGCGGTCACCTCATTTTTCATTTGTTCGTTATTTCTCTTCCTCGTGTGCAGAACACTCCTCTATACTTACGTCGTTTATATATATATATATATATATATATATATATATATATAATTTAAATGTCCCCAAGTGAAGGAAAACTAAAATAATACAGGTGTTATAAAGGACAAAGTTTTCAAAAGTATAACCAACCTCCTTCTACAGGTCCTAAGTAAAAATATAATCAAAGATTATAAGCGAAACAAGCGTAGAGGAGTATGCGTACGGAGTCCAGGTTACGGCTCCGTCACCGTTTTGAGAATTGGATGATTGTCATAAAAATTTTTGGAATAATTTTTGAGGACGTCACCCGGTGGTGTAACTATATGTTTAGTTGGTAAAATTGAACACACACGCGCCGTAGTGTATCAGTGAACACGCATGGTGAAGAAAAGTTTGTACAAGATGGGTACCTCACATGTCAGACAATTACAAAGAACAACATTCGGATCCCTGTCTCAATTTGACTCAGGACAGGTAATGACTCTTTATGAATATTATGACCGGAGATGAAACGTACGCAAACTACTACGAACCGAAAGGTAAACGACAGTTCATGAGATGGCGGCCATCCCACTTCCCCTAAAATCAGAAAGCCTCACCACTGTTTTATATGCAGGAAAATGGCCAAGGCTGCAAAAATACCACCCCTCCTCCTCATAGAAAGAAGAAGAGAGCCAAAATTAAATTATTATTCTTAATAATATGTTTTTTTAAATTTTTAAAAGATTTTTTAGTGCGCAAGATACATGTATGTGTAGTGAGGAATAGAGGGGGAAGTGTGTGTTTGAGAGACATACTGGACTACTCATAAGGCAAGAACTTGCAATTACCTTTTGGCATGCAAAGAGTGCCATCTTTGGTGGATTTCCTGCAAGATCGAGAACAGTGAATACTGATTATACTACACGAGCTTCTGTAAACGTCATTTTGTTAAACCATTCGCGAAACACTTCTCAGGATATTGACACAAAGAATCGTTCTTGGGCACTGACAATGCCTGCCCACATACAGAATAATTAACAGCACACACGATTTAAGAACTTGCATGGGAGGTGTTCATTCATTTTCCAAATAGTCCTGACTTGACTCCAGGTAATTTCCATCTTTTTCTCAAACTGAAAAAAACACTAAAGAGGAATCAAATTCGCGATAGGGTAAGCAGACGAATTTAGGAGCCTTGTACAAGAGATGGAAAGAATGCTTTGATATCCAAAAGGATTACATAGAAAAATGAAGCATTATTCTCTGTTCTTCTATCACTCTGAACTTTGATAATTTTATATATATATATATATATATATAAAGAACGACGCTTGTGTAGAAGAGCGTCCGCACAAGATGGGGAGAGAGAACGAGCAAATGAGAAAATGAGGCACCTTCCAGGAATCGAACCCGGGATCATCCAATTGCCGGTCGGATATGCTAACCACTGCACCAAAGTCCCAAATCAGTCACAACTCGTAATCTCCTACATACGAGCGGAATCGAATGCCCTGAGGGGGGCACCTTCTCATGCCGTACATATATACATTTTAACTGCAAACAACACAGCATAATTTATGTAAAGAACGATGCTTGTGTAAAAGAGCATCCGCACAAGATGGGGAGAGAGAACGAGCTCGTCTCTCTCCCCATCTTGTGCGGACGCTTTTCTACACAAGCGTCGTTCTTTACATTAATTATACTGTGTGTTGTTTGCAGTTAATATATATATATATATATATATATATAGAGAGAGAGAGAGAGAGAGAGAGAGAGAGAGAGAGAGAACATGCTTTGCAATCAAGGTATATAAAGTATTAAAAAAAAAAAGAGCCATTGACGATAGCTCTAAAAGCCTTGTAATCAGCCGAGCAGACGTGAAAAGCAGAAAGGTGTTTCTAATCTGACCAAATTTGCTTTGAAAGGAGAAAAAGGAATTTGACAGGAAACGTTATTTAATAAAATGACGAAGAAAATGTGAAATATAACGAGTTTGCACTTGGAACCCTTCAAGAGGAAGCAAAGCGACTGGTTCAGAACGGTTTCAGATGTGGCGTGCCTATATAGCTCCGGTATCAGAACTGAAGGAAGCGAGTCTCTCATTCATCAAGAGCCAAGCTCAGAGAAGGATGGTTAACTCGTTGGACCTCCGTGTGTATATAAATGTGTGTGTGTGTGTGTGTGTGTGTGTATGTGTGCAGGCAACTAGGCATAAGTGAGGCTGAGTATGTGTTAATTCACAGATGTAGTGGGGTATTTTTTATAGTGAGGTAACAGTTTTGGTACCTCAGAAGATAATTTTTTTTGTATAAAACAATCTAGAAACATTTTTATTGTCAGGAAAAAGTTATTTTAGTCCTGATTAGGTTACGTTACGCTAGGTTAGGTTAGTTAAGGTTTTGTTAGCTTAGGTTAGGCTAGATCAACGAGTACGTCACTATTTAATAACTAAGCAGAAACCGCTCGTCGAGTCTTCAATTACGTCTGAAACACACTAAAGTTAAGGTTAAATTAACTATGGTTAACCCTCTAACGCCGACTGGGTCGAATACGTACCGTTTTAAATACACGTATTTAGACTTAACCCTACAAAAAAGTTCGGCGTTAACGGGTTAATTAGTTTTTTAGATATATGAATTTAAAAAAGTCGCTACCTCGCTCATACAGAGATATGTGTGTGTGTGTGTGTGTGTGTGTGTGTGTGTGTGTGTGTGTGTGCAACAGAAAATGTTTGTGAAATCTTTACATTTACGGATTGGACCACATATTCCTTTTTCCCATTTCTTTTTCTGCTCCATTGCCTCCCTCTCTCGTCAGGCATCGGGTGCCACATGTCACGTGCCAAAATCTTGGACTTGAAAGTCGAGATGAGGGCAAAGAAGTGACAACCGCGAAACAGGATAACCCAAAGCGGAACTTCAGCAGTTGAGACCGAACCAAAAACCGTATAACTGAATAACGTCTGCAGTGTCACACACACACACACACACACACACACACACACACACACACACATAAGTGAAATACCGAGTTTTTACATCAATATATCTAAAAAAAAATTAACCTAACCTAATCTAACTTTAGTAATAAGCGTTCCGGATGCACCTGCGGCCTCGAAGGGTGCTTTCAGCTATTCTTAAATAGTGATCTACAGGTTAACCTAACCTAAACTAACAGTAGGCGTTTGACAATACATATGAAGCGTTTACTCATCATTTATTTTGAAATGTTTACTATAAATTTCAAATATCTGAAAACGATGCTTAAATGTTTCAGATATATAAAGGCATAATAATTAAACATTTTATATGTTTAATAAGTTAATTCGATATTTTTGTTATGTAGGAAGGAGGGAGCAAGGGTGAGCGCCAGTAAAAATGCCCTCCTATATAAGGAGAGAGTCAAAATCAAGGTCTCTGAGGCCCATGATGCCATTTTAATTATTTTTTTTTAATAAATTTTGAAAAGATTTTGTAGTGTGTAAGATGCATGTACGTGTAGTGAAGAATAGAGGAAGAAGTGTGTGTTTGAGAGCATGCTTGAATGCTCACATGGTAGATGAGACAGAAAAAAATCAGCTAAAGAGGACAGTGACAGAAGAAACGGGAGCTCCAGCACTCCCTATCTTCTGCTCCTAGAAGCATGCACATTGTGGTTAAAAATATTCTGAAATTGTAACGCAGTCTATTTATGTGCTCGTATTTAGGCTATCTTGAAAAAAAAAGAAAACAATTATCCTTAAACATTTCAAAAAACACCTCAATTTCCTGTTTAAAAAAAAATGACCGACCCACAATGTTTCAACCAACAAAACAAAGGGAGAGGGGTGGGGGTAATGGGGAGGGAGTAATAAGGAGGGAGTGGGGGTAATTGGGAGGGGAGTGTAATGGGGAGGGGGTTATGCAACAATGGGGTGGGGGTTAGCCCCCGAAGTTGCATACAGGGGGGTGAGGGGGTTTGGGGGGAGAGGGAGAATGACCCCCCAAAGAGGTAACCCTAACGTGCCCTCACCGTAGGCGAGTTTGCGAAGCACAAGCCCCGCCCGTAGGGCAGGGAGCCGAAAGTTCTGCTTGTTATATTTGTTTATTTATTCCATGTAGGCTAAGAGCTTCCAACTGTCTTTCATGCATTTATTAATTTTATTTATTCGGCCTGTAAGCCTAAACCCTGAGCCTAGCCTTAGAACTAGGCCTCCTGATATACGAATACGATAGACCAACCCTAGGTTCAATCTCTGAGTTAGACAGCTTATACTTGAGAAAAGACAGTGATAAATTAGAGAGAGTCCGAACTAATGGAACCCAAATGAATCCAGAAGTGAGAAGTAAAATGTCTAAGGAAAAATTAGCTGAACGAGATATGTATTCATTTGAAAAGCGACCACTTAACTAGGAGAACTAATTCTAGTATTTAAAACTGATAAGTGACTTTGATAACGTAAATTACAGGAAGTTATTTGATAGGGATACAGAGTCAATTACAATATGAAATAGATATAAATTTAATATAAAAAGTTTTTAATATTAATGCTGTGAAACAATTCTTTTCATATAAATTTAAATTTAAATTTAATCTCCTTAAAGTTTCAGGCATTAGACATTTCATTGTAAGATATTTCATTAGTTATTTCAGCTTAGTCTTTACAATTGTTTAAAAAAGTGAGACAATTTACACATTTCAGTTGACTTCCTGAAATGTCTAACGAAATGTTTAACTACTATGAAATGTCTAAAGCATTAGACATTTCAAAATTCACAAAATTGAGGCAATGAAATGTCTAACGAAACGTCTTCTATTTACAGTGTAGATATTTTGTAAAAATTTCCCATGTTATCAGGTACCAAAAGCGTCAACCTCACTGACAAAAATTAACCCGCCACATCTGTGACTTATCACACACTCAAGAGAGAGAGAGAGAGAGAGAGAGAGAGAGAGAGAGAGAGAGAGAGAGAGAGAGAGAGAGAGAGAGAGAGAGTATCAAGCATTTATGACCCTAATATTAAAAGTCTCCGCCATGCCATACCGAAACAAATTCACTGAAGAAAGAATGGCATAAGAATAAGTATTTCACAATGACTATTTCCTATTACTTCTCTCTTAAAGGTCTAAATTAATTGCCCTTGACTGAACAACTAATATTGTAAAAGGCTTTGAAGATATAAGAAACTTCCAATTCTCTACTATATATATATATATATTATTTTCAAAGAGTTTGTGTGGAAAATTTTGGAAAGGAAAAAAGTTGTCCAAAAAAATTCATTTGGCGGTGCAAAATGTAAAAAAAGAAGAAGAAAGAATAAGAAAATCAATAAACGGAATCTCAACTCAAATTTTAATCTTTCAGAAAGTGGAGAAAAACTAGTAAAGTTTTAGTTTCTGTATCTGTTTCTTACTTCTCTTCCACTTCTTGTGTTTTTGTGTTGGAGTTGTGGTTGTTTTGCGTTTGTTGATGTTTTTTGTTGATGTTTTTGTGTTGATTTTAATTACGCCCCAGAAAGCAAACGGGGTGCTCTATTCATTCTGGTATTTTGTGTGTGTGTGTGTGTGTGTGGTGTGTGTGTGTGTGTGTGTGTATGTGCGCGTAGGGAACAGGGCATAAGTGAGGTCGAGTGTGTGATCATTCACAGATGAAGTGTGGGAATTTATTTGTGAGGTAACACTTTTGCTACCTCGGAAGATTAAAAAAATTATATAAAAATCTAGAAATATTTTTCTTGTCGGAAAATAGATATGTTGGTCCGGATTAAGTCAGGTTAGGCTGCCTGAGCGAGTATCTCACTATTTAATGGCAACAGAAAACAACTTTCGAGTCCTCAGCTGAGTCCCCAAACACTTATGAAGCCCTTCTCGGTTCAGTGTCACTAAGGTTAGGTTTGGTTAACTAGTTTTTAGATACTGTACGTGGATTTAAAAAAAAAGTAGGTACCTCGCTTATGCGGAGATGCGCACATGTGTGTGTGTGTGTGTGTGTGTGTGTGTGTGTGTTGACAAAATAACTCATTTAGATTGATTTCGACCTAACTTGGCAGATGAATTGGTCCTCAACCAAAGAAGAAACCTTTTAACTTTGGTCAGTTTAAATGAAAGGTCAAGGGTTAGAGGAGTTGTAGAAATTTCCGCATTGTAATTTAAATGAAAAAGAATGAGGTGGTCAATTCATGAAACCACACGACGGATTGCAATCAAACTATCGACTGAATGCAGAGTTTCAACAAAATACTCCCCAATTTCTGTCACTGCCTCATTCGTACCCAATTCCGATTAAATGCACCCCACTGTAGCCAAGTGCCGCAAATTATATACAAGCATGGGCGTCGATTGCGTGGTGGGGGACGCATTATTGTCATGAACACCAGTGTATATTTGTCATGGAATTTAACAGTCAATTTGCATTTTAATAATTGCACGTAGCATTTGTAGCAACAGCTACTCAGAGTATTGTTTGATTCGCTGTTTGAAGGCGAAGCGTCCTCCCCCCCCCCCTCCACTATTTTAGAGCAATCGACGCCCCTGTATACAAATATATTTAGCCTCCTTTTCTATCCTTCCTTATTCCCCCGTGTCATCTCTCCTCACCCTACCTACATCTTCCATCCTTCCTCCATTTTCTTCATCAAATTATAAAAAATAATAGAGACTCCCAAAATTTTTATTCGAGTTTTCCTTGTTTATTTCTACCCATTGGAAACACTTGAAACTTTTAAAAATTTCTTTATGCTCTCGAAAAGTTATGTTAACAACTCTCGCTGAACCAATAATCCTGCCTTAAAAACTTTCTTTTAAACTGATTTACAAATTGCACCAATCCTCGGGAATTCATGATTTTAAGATTATGGACGGGCGAACTTTATAACTGCTTCGAAGATACTCATAAAGCGAAAGTTAAACACTTTTATATTATTAAGTAAAATTTCTTTTAAACTTTATGCTCGACCTTGATCACTCAATTTATGTTTCAAACAGTTTCGTGCGTTTTTCGTTTAAAGGAAAATTGGGTTTTGAGCGTGTAATAATACTTTGTTCTACGTATATGTATATACACTCGTATATACACCGAGGTAATAAATTTTCTTTACGGAGGATGATTGTCTTTCCGTCACTTCGTCGAAAAACATTCTGTCAGACACAGTGACATTTTCAAGTACAACTTTCCATCCGCGTTTTCTATATATTGGTGTTTTGTGTTATCATGCATGCATTTAAACGCACATACGGAAATTTTCTTGGTGTATGCGCTACATCGGGGAATAATGACAAAGATTTCAAGTCCATCATTACAAAAGTGTAGTAAACTTTAGACACAGGATTATGCCGTTACGAAATTAATGGACGTAAAGTTACGTCACGTTCAAAATTTATATACATTTGTGAGGCAGTTGTTAGGAATTGCTCTCCATCGGTAAATGAAACAAAACACGAATTCCATCAAAACTGACGTAAATTGATTTAAACCAAGAAAAATATTTCGCAAATGATGAAAATGTTCCAGTGAATCACTCGATTACGTACTTAAGAGGTGAGGATCTAAATGAAACACATGTATACCCCCTTTTATTACTAGTATATATATATACTAAGCGACATTGGGTCTGGGTAGTACTTGGATGGGAGACCGTCCTCTGCGCCCAGATTATGTAGCGACCCGTGGTTCGGATCCCACGTAAAGCTGTAGGTCCCCTCCGTCATATGACCCTAGATGTTGCGAAGGAGGTTAAACAACCCCAATTAAAAAAAAAAAAAAAAAAATATATATATATGACATACTGTTCCAATACTGTGACCAATACTGTTCCTCATCTTCAGATATCTGAAATCATGGTTCGTGTATACGAGTATAGAATTTTTAAAAGAAGGCACCTCTCATAAAATTCGAAAGTTCCCTTTTGGAATCCAAGCATGGAAGCCTTTGCAGCTGACCTTAACTTATGTAGAAGGTAAAAACTGGGTCTAAAAAATTGGTATTAGCAATGTACATAAAGTCTGTCCCAATTTTTAGCAAAATAAAACATTTTTCTTTTAATTTCATGCAACCTCGTGTCGTCATGCACAAAGAAAAATATATTTTTTTATATTTATATTACTGTATATTCATATTTTTTTATATATTTATTTGAAGTTATAGGCTAGTTATTTTACATTTATTTTTATGTTGTTCATATATATATAGTATATATATTTCAGTTTTAATATTTTTTTTATCGTTGCTTTTATGCTGGATTTTTTGTTTAGCATTTTAGAGTTAAATGCCAAAATGCATTTTAATTGAAGCTAAAACTAAGGCTTCTGGATCTTCTTTATAGCACACCTATTGTTCTTTTATAGCACCCTCATGTGTGTGTAATATATATATATATATATATATATATATTTTTTTTTTTTTTTTCACTGATAATGAAAATTGAATTTCCGAAACGTCTGTAAATAAACATGTGCCATCAGTACCCATCTCCTCGTCCTCTTTTATATATATAATATATAATATATATGGATCACTTTAACATATTGCTTCCCAAGGCATTCGGGAAGCAATATGTTAAAGTGATCCCTCCTGGGAAGCAATATGTTAAAGTGATCCACATACATATATATATATATATATATATATATATATATGTATAACTCAAAAATTAACCAACTAGTTAGGTTAATTGAATACCCGGTTAGGTCAACTGTACGCCCTTGACAATTGGTTAAGTCGTGATATTATTATTAGTTTTAACGAAAATATCACGACTTATCCTAACCAATTGTCGAGGGTATACAGTTGACCTAACCGGGCATTCAATAATTCTCCCTAGATTTCGTGAAAAGGTGAAAAGAAGAAATTGGGAGTGCTATAAAGGAAAAGATCCGGCTTTTTTTTACAGCAAGTATCGCATTTAACGATAACTAAACCTTTGTTGATCGTACTATAATTAAAGCAAAGTAAGATTAGGTATTCACACCGGCCGTGAAATCCTATTATCGACCGATGAGAGTTACATTTACTAAAATTAATTTACAGTGGATACGAAGCAATATAGCAGATATGCTAATAAGTCGCTAATAAATTGCTAAGTAATTGCTAATTGGAGGCAGAAAAACTCATAATGCTAAAATTTAGATATATTTTAGCAATATATTTTAAAGTGCATAAACAACGTGGCATATATGAAGCGATATATATACTAAAATCTAATTTAATTTCGTTGGAGTTAATTACATTATATAACAAAATTTTGGAAAATTTGTGGGGATTTTTCCGAAATTGGACCTTTTCCAGTTTGTGTACCGTTTTTCATATAATTTATTTTTGCTTCTTTTCAGATAAAAAATGAGTGATAATATCAATCTGAAGTGGTTGTTTGCCAACTTGATAACCTAACCTAACTTGATAACCTAACCTAACCTAACCTTCTGTTTTACAGGTATGCGCAAACGACATTTTGAAGAATCCAAAGAAAATTGGAAAACGGTACATAAACTGGAAAACGTCCCCGAAATTTAGAGTGTTTTCTATTTTTTTGAAAATAAGATATTTAATGTAGATTTTTACGCTGATTTAAAAAATGTGAGTCTTTTTTTTGAAGAAATTATTATTTTAAAAGTTACAAGGTGTTCTAGTTTACGTATAGTTACTATTTTAAAAGTTACATGGTGTACCGATGGTTACTGTAGAAAAATCTTTTGCACATTGGCCACAACACAGTTGTAGACTTCAACAACTACTTAAGAGAGGTAAGTAACTTAACCTAACCTAACCTAACCTAACCTAACTTAGCCTAACCGAACCTAACACAAGGCGTCGAATCTATGTGGAATAAGGCCAAACGAAGGAATAAGAGACAGTCAGGGACTCACCGGCAAATGATTGATACCTACTTGTGTGAATTCCTGTGGCGACAGAAAAATAACGGTCGAAATCTATTCACACAAATACTTAGTGACATAAGCCAATATTACTAAAGAATACAATAACTCTTGTATTAGTTTTCAGTTGTATTGTTATAGTTTTTGACCCAATACAAAATTACAATAACAAACATAACTTTTGAATCGCTCATTTCTCCAAACAAAGACTTACATTTTTTAAATCAGCCTAAAAGTCTACATTAAATATCTTATTTTGAAAAAGATCGGAAACAGTCCAAATATCGGAAAAGTTCCAATTTGTGTTATCTTATTTTTTTGCTGTTTCTTTATGTTTTTGGGGGCGCTGAATTAAAAAAAATCGCATTAGTTTTCTCGTGAAAACTGTAGTTTCTTCTGAAAACCATAAGCTATTTTTTGTACCTAGTAGCTTATCAGAGAGCAAAATCACAATGAAGAAAAGGAAAGAAAAATAAATATATTTCATATTTAAAGATATATAATGTATATATAATGTATATAATGTATATATAATGCGTATATAATGTATATATAATGCACCCAAATAAGCACACCGGACAAAAAATTAGTCACCCCTCTCAGAATGTACCTAATAACGTGTGACGGCGCCTCTGGCCTTGATAACCGCACGAATCCGGCGAGTTTAGTATGCGGAGGTACGCCTGCTGGTTCAAATTCATCGTCACTGGAACGAGAGGGCCCATTTCGTGGTACGAAAAACATCCCCAGAACATCACGGAACCACCTTCAGCCTGAACAACACCTTCGACGCATTCAGGATTAAAGGCTTCATTGGACCTGCGATGTACTCGTCGCCTCCCATCACTGGAGAACAAACAAAAACGGGACTCATCGGACCAAATTACACGTTTCCAATCTGCCGCAGTCCAGTTTTTGTGCCTCTGAGCCCATTTATAACGTGCCAATTTGTGACTTGCTGTTAACAGCGGCCTCTTCCGTGGTACCCTGCTCCAGATGTCCATCGCATGCAGTTCTCGTCGCAATGTCCGTTCGGAAATTGGTCGCTGGAGAACCTCATTGGTTTCTTGGAGCAATTGTTCTCTGGTTTGAAAACGATTTGCAGTTACTAGACGAGAAACATGGCGGCGGCCCCTATTGTCGAGAATTGTTTTCCGGCACAGTTACGCCGTCGATTGTCAGTTGATTGCGAACTACACCACTCTTTGTAAACTCGCTGGACAGTACGCGTTGAAACACCAACAAATTGGGCTACTTCAGACATTTTGTGTCCGTGGGCTCTGCCAAACACGATGGCTCCTTTTTGCCACTGAGTAACGTCTGCCTCACGACCCATTTTGCAGACTATATCCAACACACACTTTGTTCTTCACCACCCCACGAAACAGATCTGATCCTGTGTGCTACGTCACCGCTACTTGTCACTTACCAATGCTACATCAGCGCCCTCTGTGTGACCTTGAACTTCCTACTATCGGTGCTATTAGGGGTGACTAACTTTTTGTCCGGTGTGCTTATAATATGCACACAAATATGCTCACATATCTAAACGGATAATGCTTAAAAATGTACATTTGAGCGACTTTTTCTCTTGTAGTCCCGTGGATTATCTCGTATTAAACACCAGATATAGTTGCCCATCATAGCCTCGTCCCATTTTCCCTGATATCTCCTCTCCATGGTTTGGATATCTTGGTGAAAACGTTCACCATGTTCTTCACTTACGTCACCCAAATTTGGTCTGAAGAATTCTAAATGCGAGTCCAGATAGTGTAACTTCAGGGACATTCTACAACCTAACCTTTGAAAGTGCTTGAGTAGATTTTCTACTAGCTCTTTGTAGTTGTCGTTCTTCTTGTTACCTAAAAATCCATGGACTACAAGCCGAAATGACTGTCAAGCATTTTTTTTCAAGAACTGTCATTTTTTCTTCTAACTCTTTAGATGCTAACATGCGTCTGACTTGAAGTCCAACAAATATGCCTCCCTTGATTTTAGCTTCAGAAAGTTTGGGAAAGATTGAACGTATATGATAAAGAGCATCACTTTCAGCATCCAAAGCTTTGATGAATTGCTTAATAAGACCAAGCTTGATATGCAGCGGAGGTAGCAAAATTTTGTCTGTTGGAATAAGGGCTTCGTTACGAACATTGTGTTTGCCTGGATTAAGCTCATTTCTTACGGGCCATTCCTTTCTGACAAAGTGCTCACCATCTGCTCTGCTGTCCCAAAGGCAGAGGAAAAACGAATATTTAATGTAATCGCCCTGTAGTCCAAGCAGGAATCCTAGCATTTTGAAGTCTCCACATACATCCTATCTATGTTCACTGTAGTTTGTTTTGTTTAGCAATTGCTTTACATTTTCATATTCTTCCTTCAATTCAATGAATGAGCCACAGGAATAGATGGAAATATCAAATATGTTTCCATTATGTAGTAGCACGCCTTTTAAACTTCTATTTGAACTGTCAATAAACAAACGCCAATCAGCAGGGCTGTAGTCAATTCCTCTCTCAGCAAAAAACCGTTCACATCACAGCAGTAGCAAAGAGAGCTCGATGCAAAACAGGAGTAGAAAGAAGCGTATCGCAAATGCCTATTCCTGTAGAAAGAGATCTTAACACTTGGGTTCAAAAGATTCCACTCTTTAAGGCGGGACGTCATAATTTTTGCATTGGTTTTCGTAAGGTTCACATCTCTGACTAGGTCGTCTATGTCTTTCTGGTTGGGGAAATGGGGTGACGTATTGGCGCTTGCCTCGAAGTCAGCATCTTCATCTTCATCGGAGGATATTAAAGGCGTTTCTTCTATTTTCTTCATGGTGGGTGGGCATGGCACGGTAAATCTTCATTATGGAGGACTGGGGCAAGAGAAAATGGGATATTTGGATATAGGACATTTTTTCGACCTTTACCTCTCTTGTAGAGTGAAATGTCTACTATACAGAAGTGGCAATCATCGTGGTGATTGGTTTGCTCCCTCCAAATGCGAGGAATAGCAAATGGCATGCCTTTTCTGGTACCTCGCAGCCATCCTTCTAACGTGGAACGGTAGTTTCCATAGCAAAAGTGAGGTGCCCATGATTTATCTTGATCGCCCATGGCATGCCAAAGTAAGCGTGATATGCTGTACAAAACTTCGTTCCTCTGTCAATTTTGTGCTTTACTTGCTTTCGATTGATGTAATGGCCGCAAACATAACAAAATGAATCTGCAGAGTGTCTGCAAGGCCTATTGGTAGCCATCACCATATAATTCTAATTCACATATCTAAAAAATACCAAAAAAATATTTTATAAATAGAAATAAGAAACCAAATGTGTACAAATATTTAATAATGAGCCTTAACCAATAAAAACATTACTAATAAACCCCAGTTTTGGGGACATTTTGAATTTTGCACTTGAAATTACTTTTGCTATCTCAGAAAAATGCCTTAAAAATGGCGAAAAAGTAAGATTTCTAGATTTGACCATATCATAAAAACTATAGTTTCCCGAGCAAAAACCGATGCCAAATCTGTAATCAGCGTGGCCGAAACATATAAGAAAGATAAAAAAATCAACATAAACAAAAAATTGTTGCACAGTGTTATATACGTTCAGCTGAAAGGTGCAAACAAAAATATTGTCGTTCTTATATTTATATTATCGCATATTACCCTTATACTATTACTATATATTATTACTGTATATTACCAAAAGCTAATATAGTGTTTAATTAAAAATAAATAAAAATAAACTTGTTTTTATACCGATCAAAGACTTCTGAGAACCCCTTTGATAATAATTAAAAACTGACGAACGCATTTACACGTATTTGACGATTAAAAGCATCGTGAAAATATGGAAGTAATTTTATTCCAATAAACATGTTAATTGAAATATGTACACTCTCTCTCTCTCTCTCTCTCTCTCTCTCTCTCTCTCTCTCTCTCTCTCTCTCTCTCTCTCTCTCTCTCTCTCTCTCTCTCTCTCTCTCTCTCTCTCTCTCTCATAAGTGGCAATTTGGTCTAATCAGTTGCTTTGACAAATGAAATTGAACGTAGATACTTATATGTAAAGTTATGCATTGTCACAACAGTAAATTTAACTACACTGTGGGAAATAGTGTGTTAAATGAAGCCTCTGAGGAAAAAGATTTAGGTGTCATTGTTACTAAAGATTTAAAGTTCTCAAAACAATGTTAACTTTTTATTATTTTTATTTACTCGTTTCTAATGAATGTGAATTCTCAGGAGTCAAAACCTCTGAATTTTTGGGACTATTTTTGGGAATCCATTCCTCTCTCTCCTTTCTTTTCTTTGTTCCTTCCTTTTTGTTTAATTATTCAAAGGGTACTGCTTGAGGGAGGGGTAGTTAAGCTAGAGTAGAAGTAGTAATATTCCCTTTGTCAATAAATGTAATGGGAGGCGCTGGTCGGGTCTGGTTTCAGAGCACTGGGAGTTCTCAGATTTTTTGGGAGTCTGGCGCTATAAAATCCGAGACACTATTCTTCCAAGCATTCAATGATGTGCGGGACCGATGAGATGGAGCGCCGTCTTGCTGATGAACATAATTCTTACCATAATTTTCAATTTTAGGTAACATCTTCCTCAAGATAACGTAACAGTAATATTTTAAATCAATTTTCAAACCTTTATCGACGAAAATAATGGATGTTTTTCCTAAGCGAGAAACCAACAGAAACCATCACAGAATGACTGGTGATGTATGTCTCTCGAAGGAGACTGCTTTTTGGAATGTCGTTTTTTTCTTACGTTATCGTATACTTTATCGTTTTTGCTTATTTCGAGGCCGTTCAGTTGTGAAAATCTTTTCATCCGTGAACGAAATGATAGACACATCGTCATTTGATCTAAAACGGAGAAGCAGTCGACAGCAACATTGTACACGCTTTACAGTACTTTGGACTGTTCAGATACGCGTTGCACTTGGAATCACTTAAATGGTTTGACATTTTCTTTGCAGTTCGATGTGGTGAACTTTTTTTTTTAATCCCGGTACGATTAGCAGTTCTCCGTGCACTCAAACTTAAACGGGGATTGTGTTTTTGGCTGCAAATATGTTCACTTACAGGTTCAATGTTTGCCGGGATCCTTGCTATACTGGTTGTCCACGAGTCGTCGTGCATGAGTTTCAGTTTCACGAATTTTTTTCAACAAATCTGACACACTACGTACAGACGAATGGCGATTAGGATATTGTTTTACTGTTCTTTTAGCACCGAAACCCTTTTCCTTGGGAAGAAGTTTGATAGCAATTTTTTCTTTCAGTTAAACGTGACATAACAACTCACGTATAATAACAATTAATAAATTTCCTTCGCTCGCTGCAAATTAAAAACTTATTGTCGTGACGGGAATACCGTCTAGGCCTAGGTGTACTTCTCTTATTATTCTGCCTAGCCTAGGCCTTTACTACAACCCATAACAATACACCAACTAGCCTAACTTAGGCCTACCCTGAATTGAGTGATCCCAAAATTGACCGTAAAATTACGATTTGACTATGACTATTCACTGCGACATGCATTTATCAATTTGTTCCACTATCGTATTGTCACCTATACTTTTTAACAACTACTGTTCAAGCTGAATTTGAAAAAGACAAGTCTTCCGATTTAAATAAACTACCTCTCATTTTAAAGACAATATAAAGGATTTAATATGATTTCTGTTCCATTTGGTTATCCTTGGAATTGTGGGTTTGTTGACCCGCTGAAAAAGGTGACCACATATATATATATGTGTGTGTCAGGGATGGGAAACTGATAAATTTTTAAGTCCAGTTTTCGATTTCAGTTTAAGTTTGCAAAAATATCGATTTCAGTTTCGATTTAAGTTTTTCCTTTTTTTCGATTTGAGTTTATTTTCGATTGATTCAAGTTTATATTTTTCGGTTCGATTCAATTTAAATTTTTATTTCATTTTTTTTCCGATGTATTTAAGAATTTCTTTGTACTATTTCTATTATTTGGGGGGGGGGGGGGGGGGGTTACCCTATTGACAAATTCAGATTTAATTTTATATTTGTATTTGCATTCGATTTTTGTTTTTCAAAGAGAGAATTTGCTTTAGTAACTATCTTTACTTTTGTATCGTTAAACACGTAAGCATCTCTAGCCAACTGAATCAGCACGAAACACTCATCTTTTTTTTTACTTATTCGTTTCATTTCTTTCACATAAAGTTTTATTTAACAAAAAACTTTCAATTCGAAATGTTTTATTAATTGGTACACTTTTTACAGTTTAAGGCACACGACACGTATAAAATATATAAATAATAATATTAGAAAGGGGCATAAAACAATTAAATGCACCTCTGTTTATTATATACAAAATACCTTGTTTCTTTGAGGACTTAAAATCAATCTGAAAAGAGAAAAAAGCCGTTCCACACTAACTTGTGTCATTGGAACAGCATGGACAGCTAAAGACAATTTGTACAGCTCCTCCTTGACTTAGGTTAACGAAAGGAGCACAGTCATTATTGAAAAGTATTTTGATATGGGATAAAAATTTTCCTCCCTAATTCTTTTTCTTTTATTTTTAAAACCATTGTCAATAGTACTTTCAGCTGCGTTATTTTCTACATCGAATTAAAGGATAAATGGATATTTTAAATCCATACAAATGTTAAGTCGTAAAAAAAGGAAAATAATTCACGTTATTTATATTTTTTGCAATCGAAATACTCCTCAAAAATGAAACGCAAAACTGTTATTTTTAATCTATTCGAATTCAGATTTCTTTTTTGATATTTTCCAATTTCAGTTCGAATTTCGATTTTAGTTGTCAGTATTTTTCTCAGTTCGAGTTTTTTCCATTTCAGTTCATAAAATAATATCGGTTTTATCACTTATCGAGTCCAGTTCGATTCAGTTTCCATCCCTGATATAATATATATATATATATGGTATATATATATATATATATATATAATATATATGAAGACTAATTATTTCGTATTGCAGAAACGGAGACTAAATTACTGTCGATAATTTCTGGAAATCTTAACTGCTAACTCGTGGAAGATTCTTGGCTCCTGTTCCTCCCATTGTAACCTCACAGCTTATGGCCCCTACATTTTTCACACCTCGTATATTAACATTCATTATAACTGTGAGAAGGGTCCTTTCTCCGGTCTCTCCAAATCTTTTATGAACTGTGGCTCTTAACAGCAGGATATCGAGTCGTATAGAGCAAGGGCTTCAAAACCAGCTCTGTGTCGTTATGCATGGCTTTGTTGTGGAGGAGATTGAAAGCTTATCACATTTAAAACCACTTGCTTGGATGCCTAAAAGCACACACATACACATACACACACACACACACACACACACACACACACACACACACACATACATATATATATATATATATATATATATATATATATATATATATATAATATATATATATATAACGAACTCGTAAATTATCGTTGTCATAGTAACCAAATATAAAGATGAAAGGCGTCCGACTAATGATGCAGTTTAAGGGCAGAGGGGAACATGGCTTCCTCCATTATTTATGTTGAAGTTGATAAAGGAGTGACGTATAAAGTTTCGTGGAATTGTCGTCTGATAAGGAGACAAAAGGTAATGGTTTAGTGAACAGTTTATTTCCAATAAGTATAATGAACGCCATGTTTTCATTTATTCTGGGGACGGAAGACATCTGTAAGACAAAACGGGTTCAGGATATTGAAGGGGAAAAGAGGTGTCGAAAATACTTGTGTATATCTCTCTCTCTCTCTCTCTCTCTCTCTCTAGATAGATAGATAGATAGATAGTAGATAGATAGATAGATAGATAGATAGCAGATAGATATAAGGTAAATCGTACAGTTACCGTACAAAAATGTATAAGTTAAAAATCGCAATTAAAAGTGAGGAAAATTACAAATTAAAAGACAATAAAATTAAGCTTTTAGAGCAACTTGACTCCTCTTCTTTTAAGTAAGAAGACGATACGGAATAAAAGTTGCAGGAAAAGAACAACACACGAACCTCATACATTTGGCAGATGGAAATGATATAAGAAAGATTTGAAAAGGATCTCTCGAGTTAAAAGAGGATCGATATAAATGTTATTCTATCGTTATTGAAGTTGTTGATATTTTCAGTTTAGAAATTTATATTTAGATGAATGGAAAAGTTGTTAATATCAGTTAAATTATCAAAATTAGTCCTATATTGATGTAAAATTTAATTGGAGTCGCCGATTCTGAGACTGGATTTATGTTTATAGCTTCTGTCAGTAAAATTATTTGTTTCCCCAACATAAATTTCATCACAATTTCTACGTGGAAATTTATAAACTCCGGTATTATCCGAAGTAAATCCGGGGATGTCGTCGCAGAAGGTAATTTCTAGTTGCGCAGTTTATCTTTTGGTAGATAAATTTATAGAACTACTCACGTATTCTCTTGTCTTTTTTTGTTCTCGGGAGTTTGTGAAGCTTTACTATAAAATTTCTCCTTCGGTGAGTTTAAAAGCCCTATTTATAAAAGCCTGAGAGTAACCTAATTTAGTAAAAGCATCTTTAATAAAATTAATCACGTTGTCTATAAACTGAGGACTAAAAATCCTAAAAGCACTGGGAAATAATCCAATTAAAACACTTCTGTTTGTGGGAACAGAATAAGAGAAAAACCACTGCACATACACAATGCGCAGTCTCAAAATCGGCGACCCCAATTCAGCTTTGCATCAACATAGGACTAATTTTGATAATTTAACTGATATTAACAACTTTATCCTTTCATGTACATATAATAATAATAATGATTGGGGTTATTTAACCTCCTTCGCAACATCTAAGATCATATGACGGAGGGGCCTACAGCTTTACGTGGGATCCGAACCACGGGTCGCTACATAATCTGGACGCGGAGGACGGTCTCCCATCCAGCTACTACCCAGAACCCAATGTCGCTTAATTTCGCTGATATCAACGGGAAGCGGTATTACGACATTAGCTACGACGTAGCCCTTCACGTACATATAAAGGACATAAATAAGAGGAAAGTGACCGGGTCTTTCTTAATTGAAAATATCGATAACTTCGCTAACGATAAAGGTAATGTTTACATCGATCCTCTTTTAAATCAAAATTTAACCCGAGTTACCCTTTTCAAATTTTTCTTATATCGTTTCCATCTGCCAAATGTATATGAGGTTTATGTGCTGTTCTTTCCTTGCAGCTTCTATTCATATACTCTTCTTACCTGAAAGAAGAGTTCAGTTCCTTCAAAAGCTTCTAAATTTTATCGCCTTTTAATTTGTAATTTTCTTCAATTTTAATTGCGATTTATATATATATATATATATATATATATATATATTATATATATATAGAGAGAGAGAGAGAGAGAGAGAGAGAGAGAGAGAGAGAGAGAGAGAGAGAGAGAATAAACCAACCATGAACACGCGTTTCTTTTGTATTGCTACGAAACAAAGATATCTCCACCAGGATTCGAACCAGAAACAAAACGAACTCGAAACGATTCCTGCTCAGGGAATCCCGAATTCGAATCCTAGTACCGTCATTTCCGTTTCATATACACACACACACACACACACACCACATATATATATATATATAATATATATATATATACACATTTTAACTGCAAACAACACACAGTATAATTAATGTAAAGAACGACGCTTGTGTAGAAGAATGTTCCTCCTCATCTTGTGCGGAACGTTCTTCTACACAAGCGTCGTTCTTTACATATATATATATATATATATATATATAATATATATATATATATATATATATATAAACACACACACGTGTGTGTTCTATGTATTAAACTCGAATTTCGTTATTTAGAAATAGATATTCATTTGACTGCAATAATTTTTCTTAATCGAGAGGTCATGTCCCATTAATTGAGGATAATAAGAAAAAAACCTGAATACGGTTTCATATCTGTACCTAAACATAATAAATACAAGAAGCCTTTATCGTATTTAGTGTATTGTATAATTCTAATTTATATTTATTGTCCTTTACAGCGAGTCTCTTTGATGAACAAAACAAAACGAAATAGAAATTTTAGACAAACGAGTAATTGCTTTTTTCTCTTTTTCTGTGAACCGACAAAGAATCCAAAGCAATACCGAAGTTACTGTTGTTCAAAGATCCGATACATTCATCTTTACTCATGAAGGGTTTCATGCTCTTCGTATACGTTCATACATACAACTACATTCACACACACACACACACACACACACACATATATACTATATATATATATATATATTATATATATATATACTATGTGCGTGTGTGTTCTTGTCTTTTCTAAGGAATCGCGACAATCTTTAGGATATTTGCAGATCCCATCGCGACAAGAATGTGCGTATCACGACATTAACACTGTCGACGTGGTTTATCATTGTAAATGCCATCTTTTTTTATGAAAAAAGGAGATATGATTAACGTTAGACTAGGTTAGGTAAGGCTTAGTTATGTTTGGTTAAATTTACTCGGTTTTTAAAATGTCGCGATACAGAATTGAATATGTGAAAATGTTACGATTTTTCACGCTAGCCAAACATGCATGCATGTGTGTGTGTGTGTGTGTGTGTGGGTGTGTGTGTATCCTTCTGGGTCTTAACTGTAAACGCCGAAAGGTTCCTGTTTTTTTACGAAAACCGTAAGCATTTGTTAAATAAAACTAAGTTGAAGTAAATATTTTCCTGTTTGCGCGCTTCTAACTTACTTTTCTAACGACTGCGTGTCATTACTGTAAGTGAATTCAGTTTGAATGTATATTATCTTTGTTTTTAGTTCAATGCTTATATTTCTTCTCTTTATAAACTCGCGCAGTTACGATGTTTTCCCCTTTATTTGAGTTTTCTGCGTCAAAGTACTTCTCCCGTTCAACTCATTTCATGAATATTTATACCAAAAATTCGCCCAATTTTAGGCAATTGAACTGAAGACATCCTTGGACTTATCAGGCATTTGCCCCGGAATAAAGTTGTTAAAACGCTGAAACTATGATGTAAATCGACTTCGTATACTAAAATAAACTCCAGCCAGCCATTATACTTGACATTAGAAGTCCAATAGTCTACGTTTTTAATAGAGTCGAGATAGCGCTGTAGCTTCTCTAGCCTATATTACAGTAGGTGTGAATTTGGTATCGAAAAAAAAAGAATATCAGTGTTCTTTTTATTATTTCTGTGTTTTTTTTTAATTAAATCGTGTTTTAGTGTTAATTAATTCGGTACTTTCTTGTTATCCCGGACCCCAGACTTTTTGTCGAAAATATCACAACTTAACCAGTGGTGGGATTCAGCCGGTTCGCACCGGTTCGTGCTAACCGGTTCCTAAAAGGAAGAAATGAAGACTACAATGATAATGAAGTGGCGATTTGGAAATATTTAAAAGGAAATTAAATATAGAATTTCAATAAAAACATTTTTTAGTTGTTTTCATTTCTGACACGGAAGGGAGAGGAGAAGGGGGGAAGGGGAGGGGAGGGGAGGGCGAACCGGTTCTTAAAATTTTTGAATCCCACCACTCGGTTAAGTTACTTAACCTAACCAATTGTCAAGGGCATACAGTTGACCTAACAGGAAAGCACCGGTTTTTCTGTTATCATTATTAATAATCTTTTAAACTCTCATTATGGACATACAAAGGACCTTTCCGTTTGGGGGCTTGCAGCGAATTTTAATGAAAATCGGTATAGTAATGTAGTTTTGGTCACTGATATCAAAAATAACTTTCTTTTTTTGGAGAAATGAAAAACAAACATGTTAGAGCACTTTAAATAATTAATGTGTTTTTAACGAAAATATCATGACTTAACCAATCGTCAAGGGCGTACAGTTGACCTAACCGGGCATTCAATTGACCTAACTGGGCATTAATTCTTGATTTTTTCTGCTACTTTTACGGATCTGCCGGGATCCTTCAAAAAACGTATTCTTCGTAAAGTTGTACTTTTTACCGTTTGACCGACGCTTTTGGCAACGAAAGAACTGGGTATTTTTATCAAAGGAACACACTTTCCCACACTTAGAGCACTTTTTCATAAACAGTAGCAATTTGTGACTCTGGCTAAATTTAACACAATCCTCTGTAACTAGTTGAAGCTAGTTAAAACACATATTAATTATTTAAAGTGCTCTAACACGTTTGTTTTTCATTTCTCAAAGAAAAAAAGTTATTTTTTAAATCAGTGACCAAAACTACATTAGATACCGATTTTCATTAAAATTCGATGCTAGTCCCCAAACGGAAAAGACCCCATACAAGAAATACGGTTAGGTCAACTGTATGCCCTTGACAATTGGTTAGGTTAAGTTGTGATATTTTCAGCAAAAAGTCTGGGGTCCGGGATAACAGTAAAGTACCATTAATTCTGAATGTATATTATATTGAGATATATTAGCGAACGTTCTCGCTTAAGGACATCTTTCTAATTAATTATATGACCTGAAATTCAGCTAAAACACGGAAAAATCGTAACTGGACTAAAAATCAGGTTTACAAATCCATACAATACATCTTATTTAAAAAAAAACCAACGTCAGATTACACGTATCTCTATTCACGTTAACTTAATTCGTAAGTAATCCGTTAGATTAGTATAAATACGTTAATTTTTACGTATATTCCAACAACTTAATGTCTTTTACGTAAAAAACTAAATTTCCTCAGATTCGTAACACACTGCACGGAAGCGCTTATGCGCATATTATAATTAACGACTAAAAGGGGGCATTTCTAATATGCAAACGACGCATAGCGAGAACGAACACTGCTCATAATTAAGAACTTAAACTGAATATTTCCATCGTCGAAATATTTCATTAGGTATTATATTGAATTCAGTTCTTTTCCAGATTGAAGTAAGTGTACCTCACCTCTGAATTTGCATGTTAATTAATGGTCTAAAAGCCTGAGATTATCGACAGGCAGTTTGGTTTAATTACCACTCCGAGAATTTAATATATACGCGCTCGAAGCTAATAAGAGCTAATGGTGTTCAGCAAAACATGCAGTATGGGATAATAATAATTGCTCGGCCTCTTCCCTTTATATTTAACCATTACAGTAGCTTGAAATCGTACCGTATATATATAAATATATATATATATACACACAAAATCTACTACTACTACTACTAATAATAATAAATATAATAATAATAAAAATAATAATAATAATTTTAAAACTTTATTATTCACTCCTGTTCCCATTTAAAGAGAAAAATTCAGAGGAGAGAATTTTAAAGGTTTGTTATAAATCAAGAAGAGAATAACCTCGAGAGAGAGAGAGAGAGAGAGAGAGAGAGAGAGAGAGAGAGAGAGAGAGAGAAGAAAGAGAGAGTCATTTTACAAGCATTAAAAAGCCCCAAAGTGTATTTCAAGACAGCGCCAACCAGCCTTTGATGATGGAATTATTCGTTATTTGACTGACTCGATTATCTCGTTGGTTGATATCGAATTGAGAAGGAAGGTTTATTGTTTATAAAAACACTAGAAAGATCAAAGATCAAACTAGTTATCTATAAAAACACTAGAAAGATAAAAGATCAACCTAGTTATCTATAAAAACACTAGAAAGATCAAAGATCAAACTAGTTATCTATAAAAACACTAGAAAGATCAAAGATCAAACTAGTTATCTATAAAAACACTAGAAAGATCAAAGATGAAACTAAAATTTCCGAACGTATTCCGAAGGTCATGTTTTGGATATTATTTAGTAATTAACTAATTTCCTTTTATAGGTGCCAAACACTAGTTTTAGAATTATGAAATCTTAGTAAATATTATTTAGGTCACGTTGTAGCTAGTGTCGTAATACTGGTTCCCGTCGATCAGCGAAGTTAAGCGACACTGGGTTTGGCGTCTAGTTGGATGGGAGACCGCCTTCCGCGTCCAGATTACGTAGCGACTCGTGGTTCGGATCCAACGTAAAACTGCAGGTCCCCTCAGTTATATGACCTTAGATGTTGCAAAGGGGGTTAATAAAGAACCCCATCATTGTATTTTTTAGTAAATATTATTTCTTTTTGTTTCTTATTAAAGTAATTCATTTTGTAGAAAAAAATATTTGTTGCATTTATTTAATGTTAATTAGTAAACATTTAAGACGATTCTAATCGTCATTCGTAACTCTCTATGTAACACCGTTTTCCTATAAGCGAAATGAAGACACTGAGGTCGGGGGTACGAACCCCGATGCTGCTGGTGATAATAATAATAATAATAACAATACAGGAGTTAGCGCAAATGGCTCCATTAGTTGGTCCTGAGCGCTGTGCCAGTTTCTGGCCCTCCCGACTAGTTTTAAAAATATCAATCAAATTTAGTTATACAGCGAAGAAAGATTGGCATTTGGGCAAACATTTTTTACCAAACTAAACATTTAAAATGGTGAAATATCGTTTCAGATAATCTTTTCGTCATTTTAAAAAGTGTTCCGTGTGAGCTGGAAAGTTTAAGCCACATAAGTTTTAGGAGAGATTGTAGACACCAATCGACCAAGGAAGTACTCGCGGGGGGAGGACGTTAGGCAGGAGACAGGGAGTGCTGGAACTCCCGTTTCTTCGGTCACTGTCCTCCTTAGCTGAACTTTTTCCGTGTCTTATCTACCCGGCGAGCAGTCCCGCATGCTCTCAAACACACGTTTCTTCCACTATTCCTTTCTACACTTACATGCATCTTACACTATACATTTTTTCAAAATTAAAAACGCTATAGTTTTTAACAGCCTCAGAGACCTTGATATCGACCCTCTCCTTTTCCTTCTATGGGGATAGGGGGCATTTTTGTGGGCACTCGCCCTTGACCACTCTTTTTGCGTAAAAAATAACATAAATGTCTCCTTGAAGAGTGACCGTAAGCAATCAATTTCTATTTATAAATTGATAAACAAAAGATTTAAAAACACCAATAACCTATCACAACATCACAACCCTTTAATAACTTTTCCTATTTAATAATAACACAAAAAATCTCACGTAAAATGTTCTATCAGTTTAACAGCTCGTATAATGTATGGATATTGAAGAGACACTTGGGGGGGGGGGTTACCCCGACGGTCAGCTCCCAAATTTTAATATCCATAACTAAAGAGCAGAAAGAAGATTATTATATGCTAATACATAAAAAGAAATTGGAAAATTAAAAAGAAATGAAATAAATTTAAAAATAGAATGTATAAAAAAATGATTAGATAACCGGGGTTTTCTTTTAAAGGGGTTGGGGACTTTTTTATATTTGCTTTTCTTCGTCTTTAAGAGACTATTGGGGAATATTCGGACGCGTGTATTTTAGATTAAATTATACATTCACCCGTTTTCTTTCTTTAGTTTTCGTTTATTTATTTGGAAATTGGTTGGTAGACTAATATATTATTTTTTGTGCGATTTTGTTATCGAAAATGGAGTGGTATTTATGAAATATGGTTACCCGTACAATCGTAAGTCCTTCTTCGCCATTTCTACTATAAATTAAATACACACACACCCGTATTTTTTCATTAATTTTTCTTTACTTATTTATATATATATATATATATATATATATATATAGAATAACCACGAAGGAAAAAGAAAACGCGAAAAGGTGAGCACCATTTCGTCGTGCTTTCTTTCGCTTTTTCCTTCGTGGTTATTTTCATCATAAATATTATTCACGGGTTACTTTCATGAAATAATTTTTCGTGAAATAATTCGTGAAATAATATATATATATATATATATATATATATATAATATTATATATATATATATATATATATATATACAGGGCGTCCAAAAAAATGTATACACACTTTAAATAATTATAAAGGCAGTGTTTATTAAAATACATTTCATTTTCAAAATGTAATAGAATCTACAGACATTATTTAATTGTTTTGTCAACGCCTGTTTTCAAACTGACGTCCGTTCTGGTCCAGGCACTACTGATAACGCGAAGCAATGGAATCGCAAACATCACGAAACATTTCGTTTGGTATTTGTGTGCATTCTCGTTCAATGGCTGCTCTCAATTCAGCGACTGTTGCAGGTTTTATAGCGTAGACTTTGTCTTTTAAGTATCCCCATAAAAAAAAGTCTAGTGGTGTGAGGTCTGGTGAACGCGGAGGGTATTCTACGAAACCCCTTCGTCCAATCCACATCCACATCGTCCCAAGTACCACTCGCAATACTCCACTCTTCGGTCCGGATCATCTTCATTAATAGCATGGACTAATCTCGGAATGTAACTTTTCCATTGACAGCGCTTCAAAATGCGTTGGACAGACGATTCTGAAATTCCTACCTCACGACTCGCTTGCCGCACAGATTTTCTTGGACTTTGGTGATACGTTTCCAGTACTCTTTCTTGCTTTGTGGGGCTTGTCGATGTCCGTGGTCTTCCGGAACGCTTCTTGTGGACATTCTGAACAGTTCCATCGGCTTCAAACTTATCTCTAATTCGAGTGATGGTAAGTCGCGTTGGTGGATCTGTTTGAAACTCCCTCCTAAACTGTCTTTGCACTTCAACTGCGTTTTCACACTTCCAGTAGCATTTTAGAATGAATTTCCTTTGTTCAAAGCTTAGTCTGACTGCCATTATTAATTCTAATGGGTTTAACTTGGAAAGAAAGAAACATCAATTGAGCTATCAGCTGTTAAAGTGTGTATACATTTTTTTGGGACGCCCTATATATATATATATATATATATATTATATATTATATATATATATATATATATATATATATATATATATATATATATATATATATAATATATATATATAAGTAGGAAAGTAAATAAATGCATGCACTACACTGAATACATAAGAGCAAAAAGTTAAAGAAAATTTGAACTAAAATTGTTCTTACTCAAAGGAAAAAAAAAGTTTATAACTTTAACTGTGAAAGTTTGCAGGAACAAAGAACAACATTAAGTAAGTTCTGGAAGGCAATTAAATAGTCTTCACAGATTTCTGAAATGATTTGGATTCTGTTCTTAACTCTCGTGTTTTGTTTATTTATTTTTCAAACCGAAACTTTCGTCCAAATCGACGAATCGGGGTCCAATTTTCCTTTGACAAAATGAAATTCTTATAAAACTCTACGGGAATCTCGACAACTATTTCAGTATATCGAAATAATTAGGAATTAATAATAATGTTAATAGAATCAATAATAATAATAATATAATAATAATAATAATGATAAATAATAATAATAAAATAATAATAATGATGCCTCGAGGTGAATGGACGCTTTTGTTTTCCCTCCGTTGTAATACTAAATTAAAAGTGACTCATTACTGGATGGTTTAATTTTTGGCATCGTAGCAGTTATAAAGTGTCAGTGTATTTCCGGTGATAATTTACTGAGCGAAAGTGAAATGCAACATAGTGTAACCAAATAAATAAATATATAAATATATCAAGATTTGAAAACATACAGCGAGCTTAAACGCCCTCAGAGCAATTTAACACGCAAGCGAGGGCTGGAAAACCAGGAAGACGGTCATAAAACTCGATACGTCTCAGTTTTCCGAAAAGGACAAAAGTGACCAGTTGCCGGGATCAGTCGAGAATAGAAAAAGGAAGAAGAGGAAGAAAGGAAAATGGCAAAAACTATGAATGAACAAAATAAATGTGAGAAGTGCTCTAAAGTTGAACAAAAAAAAATTTATGCCTTAAGGACTGTGCCGTTACACGTACTCGCAACTGGGAAACGGAAGCTAACAAAACTACTGGGCTCAAATACATTCTCTGCAACGCATTACGACTGCATCAATCTGGGAAGAAAGGCTAGAAAGGTAATGAACAGAATAAATGATAAACTCACTGGCCTGTATGACAACGTTTGTATCGAATGCATGGAAATGCACAAACTGGTCTGGAGAATGATAAGAAACGGAAATGACTAAATATTTGGTTGAGGGAGAAAATTCTAATAATATATCAACTAATATAGTAAGTGAAAATACTGGAAACATTGTGCCGACGTCAACCATAACTGTAATACAGTATATACTGATTTTGCTAAAGGCTTTGATAAATGTGATCAAGGAATTATGTATAATATACAAACTTAAGAATAAGAATACACGAATTACTGGAAAGCTGGGACGATGGACATTTAACTTTATGACCAAACAAACGCGAAGAGTAGTAGTAAATGGAGTCAAATCTAAAGTTCCTGAAGTCGTCGGTATTAGCTCCCTTGCTGTTTATAATAATAGTTGCAGATAATGATGCAAATATTAATGACAATATTGTATCGTGTTTCGCGGATGACACAAAGATATGCGAGGAAATATCAAAAGAAGGTGACAGAAAAATTACAAAGCGACATTGAAACATTAGTCAAGCAGGCGGAAGACAACGATATGAAGAAAAACTTCAATTTGTCGGATATGGTAACACCAAAGTGCTGCAGTATACCGGGTGTCCGAGAATTATCTGTACAATTTTTGGCTGTTATTAAAAGTCAACTATGAAGTGTAGAAATTCCAGTTTTGTCCCATTTTATAGAGAAACTCATTAAGTTTTTTCTGATAACAAGTTTTGACAAGTTTTTTTCTTTTTTGTACGCGGGTGACAGACATTGATGATTTAAAAGCAAGAATCACAGCTGCTATTGAGTGAATTGATGTGGATATGCTGCAGCGTACATGGCAACATTTGGATTATCGATTGAATGTTTTGTGAATCACTGATGGTGCACATATCGAATGTTTGTAACAACGTTACTTTAATAAAAGAAACTTTTGAAAATACAGATTCTAAATAATCTTGTTTAAGAATTTTACGTGTTATCAAGAATTTTATTAAAAGATGAAATTGTACAGATAATTTTCGGACACACTGGAATTTCTAAAAAACTTGTCAAAACTTGGTATCAGAAAAAACTTAATGAGATTCTCTGTAAAATGGGACAACACTGGAATTTCTACACTTCATGGTTGACTTTTAATAACAGGCAAAAATTGTACAGATAATTCTCGGACACCCTGTACTGTAAAGGGTACATAACCCCATAAATCAAACAGATAACACCAAACCCGCAAGTCAGGGATCTTGGAGTAATAACGACATCGGATGCAAAATTCAGAGAACAATACAACATTAAAATCACAACAGCTAAAAAAATAATGGAAATTATTTAGGGGAGCTTCCACAGCAGAAAGGCAAATATCATACTAAAATTATGGAAGTGCTACTAATAACTGAGTATTGCTCAGTACTCGCAGACATTTAGACATTCCAAACAGACGTCATAGGAAGGGCTTTTACGTCTAAGATAGAAGAAACGAAAGATGACGACTACTGGTCTTGACTACAATTCTTGAAACTCTACTCCCTGGACAGAAGACGCGAGCGGTACACAATAAAATACGTATGGAAAATATTCGAGGGTTGTGTCCATAATCTTAGAAATGAAATAGAAACACACTGGAATCAGAGCAAAGGAAGATTTTGTACTATCCAAGCTGCGGTGAGACAGCGGGGGAGGAGACATAAAAACGAGGATAGAAAATACTCTTAGAATAAAAGCCCCGAAACTTTTCAATATACTGCCAAAAGAACTGAGGAACCTCCAGCACACCAACCTAAATACACGAAGTCCCCAGTAATCCGGCCTCACGGCAGTACCGTCTCCAGGCTATCTGGGGCCCTGGGCACTCCTTCAGAGAGAGGCCCCCTCCTCTATACCTACATACCTACCTATCTAGAATAAAATTCCGATGTGTGAAATTATATATTAGGTTAATTACATAGATATAACCTTATAACAGAAACTCATTTTTGCTATCACTTCAGTAAGCTGCTGCTACGGTACTTAACACCGCAATTAAATTTTTCAGTAATTTTTCCCTCAAGATTTGGTATCACAATAATCACATATGATTGCTTTTCTGTCAGCTGTTCATATGAAAACTTTTACACCCTCACCTTGACGACTGATGACATTACCTTGATGACATTAGAGTTACAGTTTACTTTACCACTTCAGGCACATCACTGCCACTGCCACTGTAAGTCAAGAAATTCCAAAGATTCATTGCAAACTCCGAAAGAACATATAAACACTTCTGATAGGCTATCAGGATAGCCAAGCCACCAAGACAAGCCAGGATCCCAAACATCAACACTGAATTTCTGGCAGCTTCCTAAGAGAAACTAACAATAAACTGTCTTTACTATTTCCGTCTTTTTCAACCAAACCCTCTAGATTTGATAACAAAAACCTCTAAAAACCTCAAGGGAAAATAAGAAAGCTATTGTAGACACCTTTAGGATGTCAATTTCGTCACACGCGAGAACACAGAAAATTGCTCAAATAAGCGATTTTGATGCAACAGAAGCTAAAAATAGCTATATCGTTGTCTCACAAAATGTTTTGTTTAGATGTTTTCATTATTTTAATATATATATATATATCGGACTATTACCGGTATATATACTGGCGACAAAGTGTCATCAACATTTTAGCTCACACACATCCCCATCGAGTCTACTTCAGTTAACAAATTGAAAAATATTTGAGGGGGTCTAAAACCTTGAGGCCCTGGGCCAGTGCCTAGTTGGCCCATGCCTAAAGACGGCACTGCCTCACGGTATTTCGATGCTCCCCTATTCCGTCTCTAGCGATAGTGATTATTGGCTTGTTTGAATTTATTTTATAAAAAAAATAATGTAAACATGTATATGTACAGTATTGTAATTAAGTACTGTTAACATACTGACCTCTTGATCGTTGCAAGACTGACTGCACGGCTAATCTGGTGAGTTGTTTGCAGTTACATATATTTTACTTATTTTATACTTTTATTTTTATAGTTATATGATATAGTTTAGAATCAAAGCATCAGTAACTTTATACAATGCATTGAAATCAACAATATGATTTTTGTAATAAAAAATCATGATAGTTTAGGGGAAGCTTCCATTATTCCGACTTTCCGGCTATTCTGACCGACCCTCCGACCGCCGCATTAAATCGGATTAGCGAGGATTTACTGTAATTTCAAGAACCAGCTAGACGGGTTCTTATGCAAAGTCCCTGCCCAGCCATGCATGGCTGGCTATGAGGGCAGGAGGGGAGCGGAAACTAATTCGCTCCTCCACCAAATCCCGCAAGTGGGTCGGGATGCTGCAGAGAGGTCAATCCTGAACCGTCCTTCGAAACCATCAAAAGGTATCAAAAGATCAAAAGGTAAGGCTATATATATATATATACAGGGTGCTTCAAAAAAATGTTAACACTTATATGGCGGGAATATGTCATTGCTTACCACTTATAGTTTTTTGTAAGGGGTTACAAAAAACCTTAGCCCCCCCATTTGCAGCTTACATGTTTACTTATATCGAAATAGTTTTTAGTGATTATAAAAATATATAAAATTCTTTATTTATTGCAGGTATTAAAATTACTCTAGCTGATAAAGTGATAATATAATGGCTTCTCAATTAATTGGTGATTCGGAGAGGCAACGTGTGATAGATCGCATACGAGCAATAACATTTCGGGAAGCTCGTGATGCTGGAGCCACCTTTATAACAGGTACATGGGTTGCCAAAAAATTGCGAAGAAGTGAGGACTTCGTCAAAAGAAATTGGAATAAAACTTTGGATGAATGTGAAATGGATACAACCAAATCTGGGCGCCCAAATTTGCCACTCTCTCAGGAAACAAAGGACATCATTGAAAGCGGTACGCGTAAACGGAAAAACAGCTGTGCTAAACTTTCTAGAGAGATCGAAGTGTTGAGAGGAAAGATCGTTAGTGGTGAGATCATTCGACTGTACCGTCATAGGCAAGGTTTAAAGCCTTGGCATAAACTTCCAAAGCCAAGAAAAACTCAACTTAACATCGATGACAGAATGTGGTTTGCCCATTATCTTGACGATTAGGATGTGGATGATTTCATGCATTTAGCTGTCTCCGATGAATTTTTTGTTTACGTTCCACGTCGGCCTAACTACCAAAGTGATCGAGTGTGGGCCACAACACCAGATGAAATCGATGACAATGAACATTATCGCGAATTATTAAAAAGTCCAGACTGTGTTGGTGCGTTTGTTTTGTTCACTGCAAAGAAGCTCATGTGGGTGCTGAAGCCAAATGGTCAGAGTTGGGATGGACAGTATTTTCGTGATATTATTCTATCCCAGCATGTCATTCCTTTTCTAATAAACCCAAACAATGTTATGGATGTCGATCAGGTCACACTTCTGCACGATAAGGCCCCCTGCTTTAAGGCATTAGCCACTCAACAGTTGTTGCGGAACCATGAGATCGATTTCTTTGGAAATGAAGAATGGCCAGGAAATTCTCCTGACCTGAACGTCTGTGAACACATTGGATCAGTTATAAAGGACAAGGTTGAATGTCTCTTGTTTCAAGAACCTGCAGCAAATCGATTTTCGAAGGATACAATGACGCAACACATTGAAACTGTTTTAGCAAATTTGCGTAACGATCAAGATCTATTCACGTCACTTTTGGCAAGCTACCCAAAGCGAATTCAGGCTGTCTTGGATTGTTTCTCATTAAATGCAGGATTAAATTCTCTTTTGTAAGGTATGTTTAGTTTTACTGTACCTCTAATGGTTTAGGCCATGGGCTGGGGGCTAAGGTTTATTGGAGCCCCGTATTTGTGTTTATTTGCTTTTTTTAATAATGATGTCTTTTAATAATAATATAATAATAATTTTAATAATAATAATAATAATATAAATAATAATAATAATAATAATAATAATAATAATTTTGAAGCACTAAGTGGTAAATTTTTTTAAACACCCTGTATATATATATATATATATATAATATATATATATATTATATATATATATATATATACAGGGCGTCCCAAAAAAATGTATACACACTTTAACAGCTGATAGCTCAATTGATGTTTCTTTCTTTCCAAGTTAAACCCATTAGAATAATAATGGCAGTCAGACTAAGCTTTGAACAAAGGAAATTCATTCAAAATGCTACTGGAAGTGTGAAAACGCAGTTGAAGTGCAAAGACAGTTTAGGAGGGAGTTTCAAACAGATCCACCAACGCGACTTACCATCACTCGAATTAGAGATAAGTTTGAAGCCGATTGAACTGTTCAGAATGTCCACAAGAAGCGTTCCGGAAGACCACGGACATCGACAAGCCCCACAAAGCAAGAAAGAGTACTGGAAACGTATCACCAAAGTCCAAGAAAATCTGTGCGGCAAGCGAGTCGTGAGGTAGGAATTTCAGAATCGTCTGTCCAACGCATTTTGAAGCGCTGTCAATGGAAAGTTACATTCCAAGATTAGTCCATGCTATTAATGAAGATGATCCGGACCGAAGAGTGGAGTATTGCAAGTGGTACTTGGCACGATGTGGATGTGGATTGGACGAAGGGGTTTCGTAGAATACCCTCCGCGTTCACCAGACCTCACACCACTAGACTTTTTTTATGGGGATACTTAAAAGACAAAGTCTACGCTATAAAACCTGCAACAGTCGCTGAATTGAGAGCAGCCATTGAACGAGAATGCAACAAATACCAAACGAAATGTTTCGTGATGTTTGCGATTCCATTGCTTCGCGTTATCAGCAGTGCCTGGACCAGAACGGACGTCATTTTGAAAACAGGCGTTGACAAAACAATTAAATAATGTCTGTAGATTCTATTACATTTTGAAAATGAAATGTATTTTAATAAACACTGCCTTTATAATTATTTAAAGTGTGTATACATTTTTTGGGACGCCCTGTATATATATATATATATATATATACGTCTCTATTTTTATTTTGGGTTTCGTGTGTGTGTGTGTGCGTGTGTGTGTGCGTGTGTGTGCGCGCGCGCGCGCTCGCGCGTTTAAGAGAGAGAGAGAGAGAGAGAGAGAAGAGAGAAAATATAACTTCCTTTTAATGCTATTAACGTCATAATCAGCTCATAATATAATAATATAATAATAATAATAATAATAATAATAATAATAACATTTGCGCTTGATTCTAATTTCCGTTCGTAAATATAAAAATGACTGTTTCGTATCCAACATTTTCCTAGAAACAATTTTTGAATGAAATGTTTTTAAGTTAACTACTTTCGTTGTTTGTAATCCAATCATTTGCGAAAGGTAATCCACAAAAATGTGGCATTTTATTAAGAATATCCTTCAACTTTGTGTCTTCCATTACGGAACTTTGTCATCTCTTAATTATATTTAGTATTTTTACTTTAAGTTACGATGTTTATTTTAACTATTTCAGATCGCCAAAAACTCTTGTAACTGTTGTCGTGGATGATGTTGATGATGAAAAGTGCGTTTCCCGAAACCTTCAACATCTACTGAGGGTTATATATTAGAGGTTTCTTCGTTTCATTGCGCTTAAGAAAGGAAAGAATCTTTCATTACGTAATACTGTAGACTATGCAAAAGTATGTACTGTACAGTACCTGAATTTTAATAACTAGATTTGAGCAAGAAGGGATTTTATGATGTAAATATAATCAATTTATATTAAACTTATGCTATACCTCGTAACCTCGCAGCGACGTAGCAGTTCCGTGCGTTGGTCTCTCTTCACACGAAGGTTAAGCTGGTGGTCCCGCCTCTAGACCTGGCTTTGTGGATGAGCGAGTTGCTCTCTTGCGCTCTCCACCGCACATAGCCAGGCACACCTGGCTCATCTGGTACCGTCCTGAGCCAGGCATCTCGTCCTCTTTTGAAGACTTCAACTTTGACCCCGGTAACGTTTCTGAGGTCCTTTGGAAGCTGGTTAAAAAGTTTTGGCCCCTTGACAACCAAACTGTTTTCCTTCAGTGCTGAGGAGGGCCCTCGTCGGGCCTTTAATTTGGGAACACTATACATTCTTCCTTTCCTGTTTTCAAGTGTTTTTTTGGATGGTAATTGGGTTTAGTTTGAGGTTTGGTACCAGTTTTTCGATCATTTTCCACATGTAGATTATGGTGTACCTCTCTCTTCTTTGTATGGGGACTTCAAGACTGAGCAGTATTCAAGTTTTGATATGATCAGTGTTTTCAACAGGGGAATTATTACTGTCTTGTCCCTTCTTTTAAAGGTTCTTAGTACCTTGTCCCGCGACTCTTTTTGCTTTGTTTATCGCTATCTGATTTTGTGTCTCGAATTTGGCATCATCGATCATTATAACCCCCAAATCTATCGCTTTCGTGCTTCTCTGAATTTCCTATCTGTCCGGGGCATAATATGCTGTCTGTCTAACTTACTCATTTTTACCATATCTCAAGAGCTGAAATTTCTCGGTGTTAAAGGTCATGTTCTTCTCTTCTGACCATTTGGAAATTCTGTTTGTGTCCCTCTGCAAGGCCTCCACCTCTTTTGCAAACGATACAAAGGTATCGTTTTGCAAAGGATGTTATTATACTATTGCTGTTTACTCCACTGTCTGTGTCTGTTAGCATGATAATGAAAAAGAGTGGGGCCAATACTGTTCTTTGTGCTGCTGAGCTGCATACTTCCGATTCTGATGATGTTATACCTTGAATTTTAACGACCTGTAAACGTTATGTGAGAAAGTTGTAGATCCATTTTCAACTTTGCTTGTTATTTCCATCTGTTTCTTTTATTGTGCTATTATACCATGCTCACATTTGTCAAAGCTTTAGGAAAATCCGTGTATATGACATCGTAACTTTCATTGCCTTCAAGTGCATCTAGGATATTGTTATAGTGCTTTGTAAGTTGTGATAGGCATGGTCTTCCTGATCGGAATCCGTGCTGGTTTTCGTTGAGTCTTTCCAGTGTCTCCAAGAAGTCATAGATTTTCTCTCTAACTATTTTTTCAAATACTTTGGTAAGATGGGACGTCAAAGACACCAGTCTATAGTTCTTTGCTTGAGATCTATCCTCTTCTTTATATATAGGGGCAATGTTTGCTTTTTTCAAGATACTTGGTATTTCCCCAGAGTCTAGGGATCTTCTCCATATCCAGTATATGGGTGTGGCTATTTCATTTTTTTACAGTTTTTAATCAATAATGCTTTCCATTTGTCCGAATCTGCAGCTGAATGTGATTTCATTTGTCCTACAGCTCGCGTTATATGTTCTGGGGCAAAATCAAAATCTGTTATACAATCTCCTTGCAACTTCTCTTCAAAAAATTTATCTGTGTCAGGTATCGCTTTGTCCCTTTTTGGAATACTGAAGACTGATTCATACTGTGCTCTCAATGTTTCAGATATTTCTTTTAGATCGTCGGTTAGTTCATTATTTCCTTTCCTTGGATTATCCTTTATTTCTTCTACTGCCTTTTCCTCTTCCCTCTTTGTAAGGCCCTGGATCAGGGCTTGTATGGCCCTATCGATACTCTCCAGTTTTTCTTGTATTACTTTCCTGGTATTGTTCCCTCTGCAATTTTGCCTCTCGAACCAGTTCCTCTTTCCTTTTGGCTGTGCTTTCGCAGCATATTTTTCTAAAATTTCTAGCGTCGTTTCTTCTAAGATTGTTAGCATTTCTTCGGTTGTTTTATTCTCGAAAACTGTCTTCCACTCTATTTGGGCCATGTGTGATCTGATTGCTTCCCAATTTATAGTCTTGGAGTTTAAATTAAAAGTCCCAAATTTGCTTCATTCTTCAGTACGGGTATTATCTTTTAATGTTTTTGCCATATTTGTTGATATCTCGATTATGTTGTGGTCTGAGATAATAGTTGGGGTTATTTTATATCAACAATCAAGTTCGTGTTATTTGTGAATACCAAATCTAGGCGTATAAATATATCTTGAGAGGAGGGGCGACAAGCTTGACCTTCGTGAAATGAGAAATCATCGCGCGGAACCTTTGAAAAGTTGGAAGGTATATATATATATATATATATATATATATATAGAGAGAGAGAGAGAAGAGAGAGAGAAGGAGAGAGAGAAGAGAGAGAGAGAGAGAGAGAGAGAATTGATAGGTTTGTTTTTAGGAAACCTTTAAACGTATAATAAAGCGAACGACCAAGGACGCAACCATACATCATGAACATTCGGTTGGATGTGGCACTTCCTTTTCACCAGATAATTTTAAGAATTTAATTGTAAGTAATAACATTAAAGTGATCTTAAATTATTGAAATCCTTTTCTCAATGTTTTAATGTAGGATTTATTTAACATTTTTTTATCTTTGTAATTATTTAGAAATTTTACTTATCTTTTACTTTTTATAATTTTAGAATTTAGAATTGTTTTTATAATTTTAGAATTAGAATTGTTTTTATAATTTTAGAATTTAGAAGTTTTTAGAATTTTACTTATCTTTTACGTTTTATAATTTTATAATTTAGAATTTACCTCTTAGAATCCTTTAATGTAAGATCTATTACATAATTTTTATTTTGTAATTATTTTTTTTATAATTTTACTTACAGTATCTATTTTTTTATAATTTTTTATAATTTTTTTATAATTTATAATTTATCTTTTTTAATGTTTTACCGTAAGACTTATTTAATAATTTTTTTAGGTTTTTAGCTTGTTTTAAAAATTTTGCTTCTTTTTTACTTTTTATAATTTTAGAATTTACCCCCGAAGATGAGGGTTGCATTCCTCGAAACGTCGGATTTATATTAAAGTCATGCTGTATGTTGCGTCCTTTGGTCTTCCTCTTTATTGTTATTATTATATATATATATATATATATATATATATATATATATATATATATATGAAGGGTCTTTAACGTTTAATAATCATTAATTAAAATTAATATGAATTAATCATACGACAATTAGACTCTAAAACTGAAAAGCTCATTCCCTTTTTTTTCGCCCTCATTTTACGGACTCAAAATTAATTTCCTACCTAAATTTCCAAAAAAAAGGAACAAAAAAAAAAAACCCTGAAAAAGCGAACCTTTGAAATGAAAAAAAAAAAGACTCATTATGAAATGTCAGTGGTACGACCCTAATCTCGTTGATAAAGTTCGCCTAATTCAAATATTGACACCCTGCCAATGTCAGAAAACCAATCTCCACGGATTAGGGAAGACACGATGCTGTAAGTATCATTCGGTTGACCTTTTTCAGCGATCAACTTTTTAGTTTCTCACTGAAGGGAGAGCAACGATTCTCTTTAAAAACAAAATGATTAATTAAAAATGTTTTTTACGTGTGTGTGTGTGTGTGTGTGTGTGTGTGTGTGTGTGTGTGTATATATATATATATATATATATATATATATATATATATATATATATAGGGTGTTGTAAAATTACCTCGAACTGTACACTTTTATATGTCTGTCGATCAGTAGTCGGATGTTGTGAATAATGTGTTCAAGTTGAAGGAAGACGCTGTGAACATCTAAAATAAACAATTATTGTTGCTTTTCTTATTGTTGCTGTATTTGATACAAAATTGTTAAATATCGTAGAATTTTTAAGATATTTTGCGTTCATATAAATTAACTCAGAATGATTCCTATGTATATATTATATATATGGGCTGAATTTCACAATTAAACACGTGAAATGAGTGATTGCTGCAAACCCACAAGGAAAAAGAAAAATTATTCCAAGGCCTTTCATGTATTCAGAAGTACATTCCCTGGCGAGGTGTACTTCTGAATACACGAAAGGTCTTGGAATCATTTTTCTTTTTCTTTGTGGGTTTGCATCATATATAAAGGGTGATCCAGAGAAATGGGACCCAAAAGAAACCCCTGTAACTCTTAAAGTATAAGTCCTTTTATAAAATCATACGCATCATTACGTGTATTCAGAATGTACACCTCGCCAGGGAATGTACTTCTGAATACATGAAAGGCCTTGGAATCATTTTTCTTTTTCCTTGTGGGTTTGCAGCAATCACTCATTTCACGTACAAGTTTGTAGAGGATTGTATAGGTTTTGACAATACAAGACAAGATAAGATACAAAACAAAATAAAAGTGTTAGTTAAAACACCTTTCAAGATGACTGCATGGACTGTGGAACAGCTGCGTTTCATAACTGAGCAATATTATGAGCATGGAAGAAGTGTAGTTTCAGCTCAAAGATCTTTCAAGACAAATTTTCAGATGTCGAAATCACCTTCTAAGAGCTGAAACTACACTTCTTCCATGCTCATAATATTGCTCAGTTATGAAACGCAGCTGTTCCACAGTCCATGCAGTCATCTTGAAGGTTAGTTTTAACTAACACTTTTATTTTGTTTTGTATCTTATCTTGTATTGTATTGTCAAAACCTATACAATCCTGTACAAACTTGTAACTATCCTCTTTCGAATGATGCGTATGATTTTATAAAAGGACTTATACTTTAAGAGTTACAGGGGTTTCTTTTGGGTCCCATTTCTCTGGATCACCCTTTATATATGATGAAAATAATCACGAAGGAAGAAGGAAACACAGAATGGTGCTCAAGCGCTTTCGTCTAATGACATCCTCAAGATATGTTTCTCAGGATGTCATTAGACGAAAGCGCTTGAGCACCATTCTGTGTTTCCTTTTTTCTTCGTGGTTATTTTCATCATGAATATTATTCACCTGTTACTTTCGTGAAATAATTTTCATATATATATATATATATATATATATATATATATATATATATATATATATATATATTTTATATTGTATATGAAATATGCATGAACACGCACGACTTTGCCCAACGAAAATTTACTCACCAGGATTCCAACCCACCACCTCTTGCGTTGGTGAAAGTGCAACCCACTACGCTACTTCGTAGCGAAGTGGCTAGTGCCTTTACCTACTACTAAGAAGTGGTGGGTTCAAATCCTGGTTGGGTAATTTTGCATATTTTGCATATATATACAGTATATACACCTTTCAACCTTGCAAATATTCCGCGCGATAATTCCTCATTTCATGAAGGTCAAGCTTGTCGTCCGTCCAGCATTAATATATATATATATATATATATATATATATATATATATATATATATATATATATATATGCTGATTTTTTTTCACCAGGTAATTCACAAAATATGAAAATAACAAAATAATGTTTATAAAAATTTATACATGAAAGCAAAGCTTTAAATTGAATCCGTTCCAATCCGCTCATACACTGGTAGAGTTTCGGGAAATATTATCCTTATGATTATCATTACAGTCAAACATTATCAACACTATTCAAAATGATCACTATTCACTATTCAAGTGACCACGTTTGTAAACTGAGTTGTATTGCTCAATTTCAACATTTATTCTGAGCTCAAACGTAATGTGATAAAAAATGTTATTTGAGCTTCGAATGTTTTCTTCGCAAGCATTTCTCTAAAAGACACATTTTGTTCATTAGTTACATTTTTTAAGGATATATATATATGTTATAGTAAGATTGTGTAACTAGTGATTTCGTGAAATCCCTAGTAGGATTGTGAGACGATTGATTTCGCGTAATTACTATCTCATTCAGGAACTTCAGGAAGTTAGGTTTGGTTAAGTTAGATTAGGTGAAATTCTTAAGTATTTCAGTAGCTTCGTGAAGTCCCTGAGTGAAAGAGTAATTACGCGAAATTACTGAAAATTTCAGGGATTTCATGAAATCACTAGTTTCACAATCTTACTGTAACATACTGTGTGTATATATATATATATATATATATATATTCCCTGACGAGGTGTACTTCTGAATACACGAAAGGCCTTAGAATCATTTTCCTTTTTCCTTGCGGGTTTGCATCATATATATATGTATATATACCGTCACACATATATTTCCTTTAAGAAGCGACATTTATCCAGCTACTTTACCGAATACATGCAAGATATATATATATATATATATATATATATATATATATATATATATATATATATATATATATATATATATATAAGTATGAAGGGCTAAACTATAAGGACATCAAGATGCACTTACCAACATCGAGAGAAGGATTTTCGTCGACCACATTCACTCTCGTTTTAATAATTTCGGAGGACGATGGAGAGACGATTTTCGTGGAAGTATTCACGGATGAGAAAGACAACGATGACGATAAGAGTGACGACGATAATGACGAGTGTGATGATGGTGATGATGATGATGATGATGATGACGAAGATAACAGAGAGGACGATGATATGGGTTTGGATACTAAGTTTTTCTTTGCTACGAATGAAGAATACGATAAGGAAGGCAATGAAGATGCGTTTAAAGTGTTCAAGGAAGACGATATGTCTGTTTGTGGGCTCACCTCTATAGAGGGAAGTGTTGCTGTTGTTGTTGTTGATGATGATGAAGAAGAAGCGTTCCGGAGGAATGCTTCAGCAGGAAGAGGATTAGGAAAATAGGAAGAAGAAGAAGAAGCATAAGAGGAAGAAGAATAAGGAAGAAATGGATGAGAGAAGGAAGAAAAGAATGGAACAGATTTTGCGAAATCATCTTGTTTTTTAGAAAGATTTTTGTGGGCGTGACGAGAATGGAAGAATGCGTTTCTATATTTTGCTTTCGATAAACTCTTTCTTTCGTAAGAATATTGTCTTTTCCTTTTCTTCTTTTCTATTCGATATGTATCGGCATTATTATTCATTTTTATTAGCTCGGATGATCGTAGACGACTATCATTTATATCGAGTATTTTTCTCCTCAGATCTTTCGCTATCAACTTATTTTGCAGAATTTTTTCTCTCTTCATAATTTCCAACCCATTTACACGTTTTCTCGTTTGCCCCCATTTTTTATCCAAATTTTTAATCATAGCCCCCACTTTGGTTGTAATTTGTCTCTTCTCCTTTGTCAAAGATTCATTTATACCGTGTTTATCTTCCGTTTTGGAGTTGGAAAGCCATCTTGTTGTTGTCAAAGGCGGTCCGAAGAAGAAGGCAACCGAATCAGCGACACGAGGAGGACTCAAATCGCCTGATGATGGTGATGAAGATAAATTGAACCGCCTTTGGGACGCCGCACAAAGAGACGAACAATAAAAAATGGCTATGACAAAAATCTGCAAAGTTTCAACCATATTCATGAAAGATCCCTTCACCACTCCCCTCTTTATCGTTGGTATTTTTTGCCAGCGAGATTCGTCCACGATTGGAAATGTCGCTATTATATTCATTTTACGTTCACAAAGTTTTGTTTTGGTTTCATGCTAATATTTTAGGCAAATCTTTCACCGTCACTGAACACAACAAAGAAATAAAAGCTGCGAAACATTTACTTAAATTCAAAAGAAAGAAAATTGTTTTGAAAATGCATGATTTTTTTGTCTTTTTAATAAACATCCTGATCCATATATATATATATATATATATATATTTAATAAAGAAAATATTTGATATTTCAAGTCACCATTTTTAATATATATATACGACCCTCACTTTTATTTTTTCAGAGAAAATATAATGAAATACTTTTGGTATGAACTTCAGTTTCTGGTGGTAAATGTATTCGCAACAGTTTCTGAATTTGGGATGAAATTTATAGCCACAGTAAAAAAAATGTCGGGGTTGCTTGACATAATTTTTGTATTTCTGCTGAAGTTCTCTTCTTTAAACCTGAAAGCAAGAAAAGATGAATTAATTTATTATAAAAGTTAATATCATGATATATATGTATATTATATAGTTATGTACAAGGATGGCCAAAAGTCGCGATTGGGTCGTTCAGAAATGTACAGGAATTAGAAATGAAGAATGTGTTCCAAAGGATATTTCGACGGAATTCACTCAAATTTGTCAACTAGAAGCAGCTAGGCCTAGAATAATCGGATATGTAAACAAATTTCGTAATGACGTAGGCTATTAAGCATTCAACATGGCGGATACAAGTTCTTTTACAACCGAGGAGCGTCTTGTTGCGAGTGTTTGGGTTCACAAAAAAGAACCTATTGGTAAAACTTATAATGCTATAAGAGAAGACTTTACAATAAAGCAGTTCCTACTGAGGCAAATTTACGTAAAGTGGAGAAAAAAACATTCACAACCGGATCTGTTTTAGATGCCAAACGATGTGGGAGACCGCAGAAATATGCGGACGTTAGTGCTCGTTTAGAGGTGTCAGTTCTTCACTCACCTAAGAAATCAACTAAGAAACGACCTACTGAATTCACTATTCCAAAAATTTGCACGCAACGTTTCATGAAGAAGGAAGGCTACCATAAGTATAAGCCCGTATTTATCAGTGAATTAACTGATCATGATATGAACGTACGGCGGCAGTCATGTCAAATTTTATTGCATGAATTTCCAACCTTAGCTTCTCGTCGAAACATTATGTTCACTGACGAATGTAGCGTATATTTTATCACGAGGTCTCGGAATGTTTATTTCTGGGAGAAAGAAAATCCCAATTTCTTTGAAGAGATAACACAACACCCTCCCCATGTTATGATGTGGGCTGGTGTAACCCGTGAACTGGTTGTTGGTTAATATTTTTTTGATGTGAGTGTGACTGGTCAAAGTTATCTGGAGATGTCTCACTGGTTAATTCCCGAACTTGGGAAAGTGGGCCTTGTAAACAGTGTTATTTTATAAGACAGTGAACCATCCCATTATGCTATTAGCTTGCGTAATTTCCTCAACAACCAATTTCCACTGTAGATTGGACGACGAGGATCTCTCAATTGGCTTCCCAGAAGTCCCGACCTCACAACTTGTGATAATTGGTTGTGGTCTTTTTTGAAAAACAAACTTAGCCACATCCGAATGCACTCTGTTGAAGAGTTAAAAATAGAAATTCTTCACATATTCTCAGCCATTATGCCTAAAATGCTTCGAAAAGCTTCACGGCGCACTTGGCGTCGAATGCGTCGAATGTGTTGATCACGACGTATCTATGCAGACCAATTGGGCGTATAAGAAACAAGATATCTTTTTATTGAATTTTAATTTCCTTTGTAATGTTTTTTCTTGTTTTTGGTTTAAATAAAATGCTTCAAAAGTTAAAACTTATTCTTTTATCAACCATTTTATACAACCCGATCGCGACTTTTGCCAATTCCTGTATATATATACATACATACTGTACATTACACAGCAGTATGTGAACAGAAATTAACATAAATTCCACAAATCAAGAGTAGAACTGTTTACAGCTCATACTATTAATTTTATCGAAGACTACATTCCTTCAATACTCTTATCAACATACCCTCACGTATGCTAACCTAACCTACCAAACCTAACCTAACCCAAAGGACACTCGTCGGTAGAGTACCCAGTCGATGAAACATCGCACGCCCACTAAAATAAAGTCCCAAGTTCGATGTGCCACACAGTTTGTTAATATTACCCCAAAAACATATTTATAAAAACATTCTGTAAATATTTTGTTAACTCGAAAATAACTGGATATAATATTAGTAATATAGTAATATTATATTAGTAATATTATATTAATAATATAATATTACTATCCTGAACTGAAATTAACTTCACGTAAGTTAATGTTATTCATTTAACAGTAAACAGGAATTCAGACTGATCCTTTTTATTTTTTTTTGTATGCAGGAAGGTGGAGTCCTTACGAGTGATTTACATTTTCTGTATATTCTTAGAGGGGCGAACGAAGTAACACAAATGATTTGTAAGATTACAAATCCCTTATTAATGCTGTAACCTTTTGTTTGCATAATTTCTTTTTTATACCGGGAAAGGATACCTTGGCAGCTTTCCTAGACAAAGTCTATTTCGTGGGAATTCCATTATTTCGATGTGTTTATTATGTATGGCATGTGAAGATACATGACATCGTAGTCACTAGTCAGGTTACTCCCTACTTCATGACACTTACATTGTCATTTGCGATCTCAAAGGAAAGTTCCAGATAGGGGAGAACTCTTTCCTTTTGTAGGAATGATTCATAATGAAAGGAAACGAACCAACCCTACGTTTCGAATACGTCGTTACATTGCCTCCCGTTAATCAGCGAAGTTAATCGACATTGAATATAATGTATATAGCGATCTCTAGCTCGAATTGCGCGTCATACGACCTCCTTCTTCTTCCCCTGGCTATTAAAACGAAGGCTAAATCGCGCAATTAACAGACATCGGAGTTCACTCCGAGATCGTAAGCCAAATAAACGACGAAGTGAAACATTTTAACTGAACAATATGCGAGATCGAGAATAAAAAAAACTGGAATTAATTAATGCCGCAAAACTAATTAATTTTCTTAATTAGTTTCATAATTTCAGCGGTTAAATTACTCGTCTATAAAATATGAAACCAAATTTATCATCATTTCATTTTTTCTAAAACTGTGATTCATAATTACTCCTATTCATAATTTGTATGATGAAAGAAGTTCCTCTGTGAGCAGAGATAATGCACGCATACTACTAAACGATTTTAAAGACTTTAAAGTAACTCTACACATATCTTCTTTCTCCTTCTTCTTCTTCTTCTTATTATCATTAATAGTAGCAGTACTACTAGTATATATATATATATATATATATATATATATATATATATATATATATATATATATATAATATACACATACTGTATATATATATTGGCGCTCATAAGTATTCGTACAAAGAAATATTTCAATCATGTTCGTCCTCATCTTTTGTACCATGCATAGCATTGTTATGAAAAGGTTACCATTCGTTTGGAAAAATTTAACAAATAAAAAAATTAGTTTAACTCCGACATTTAATGCAAAACATCAGAGAATTTGAGGAGAATAAAAAAAAAGTTAAAATGTAAAAGTTTTCGTCGATTTACTTACAAAATTGTTTAATACTTTCTGTGTCTACCTTTTTGCTTGAATCACTTCAATGATTCGTTTAGGGTATTTTTCTCCGAGCTTTCGACATCTCTTCGTATAACTTTTAGCCCATTCTTTTAGAGAAAATTATTGCAGTTCATTCAAATTCGAAGGGCTTCTCTTGCGGACAGCTTTTTTCAAATCAAACCATAAATTCTCGATTAAAGTGAGATCTGGGCTTTGACTGGGGCACTCGAGAAGATTGAAATTCTTTTTCTGAAGCCATTTCATGGTGCTTTTACTTATAATGTATATTTTGGGTCATTATCTTGTTGCAGTACCCAATTGCGACCCATTCGCAACTCCCGAACTAAAGGCAAAATTTCCTGATATTTCTTCGAATTCCATTGATGACAAGTTATTCTGGACGAGAAGCACTAAAGCATCCTCAAAGAAGCAAACTACCACCACCATGTTCAACCATAGGAAGGATGTTTTTCCTCTCCAATGCAGTATTTGATTTTCGCCAAACATACTGTTGCTCGTTCTTCCCGAATAATTCAATTTTGGTCCCGTCTCTCCAAAGAACTTTCTTCCAGAATGCAAATCCGTCATTTTGATTATCCTTGGCGTACTTTAAGTGACCTTTGTGCGCTTTTCGTGGCAGAGGTTTTCTTCGTACAACTCTTCTATGCAGGCGATTCTTTCTCAATGTACGACGTACAGTAAAAGGATAGACATCGATCTTAGACAGTCTTAATGTTTTGCAAATACCATCTGCAGTCACTCGCGGATTGGTAGCAGCCATTCTTTCAATCCGTCTTGCTATACGTTCTGAAATCTCGCGAGGTCGTCCCCATCTTGGTAGAGTTTTGATTGTTCCAGAGCTTTTCCATTTCTTTATAACTGCGGCAACCGTCGTAAATGAAATTCGAAATTCTTCTCCTATCTTCCTATAACTCTTTCCAGACTCGTATGCAGCAATAACAACTCTCTTAAGATCTTGTAGACAACTATTTACCACGACGACCCATTGCTCACTAATGACTTGTACAGTCATCCGTCTTCCATAAGGATTCACAGAGGAAATGCAAGAACAGTCTAGAAATTCTAACAGTCTCTAATCAATAAACAACCAACTACTGATAATAATTTTAAATTCCTGAAGCCTAAGGTGGACACACAAAGTATTAAACAATTTTGTAAATAAATATAAGAAAACTTCCACAGTTTAATTTTTTTCATTTCCTCAAATTCTTTGATGATTTCCATCATATGTTGGAGTTAAACTAATGTTTTTATTTGTTAACTTTTTCCAAACGAAAGGTAAACTTTTCATAACTATCTGATGCGTGGCACAAAAGGTAAGGACGAATATAACTGAAATATTTCTCTGTACGAACTTATGAGCGTCACTGAAAGAATAATGATAAAAAGAAAACACTTAAAGGTTAAATATGAACAATATGCTAAAAACAATAACTCACAATATTAGATGACGCAAGACAACGCGAAACCGAAATAATGATAAAAGGGGGTTGAAGTATCACTTGATTGGAACGAAGTGATTGAGGAGGCAAAGCGAGAAGAAAACTGTGGTTGTTTATTGGTTGGTTGATATAATTTTATGAAACTTACTTTAACTGATAGCTTTTGAGCATTTGAAGAAGGGCTAAACTTTTTAACGTACAACTTGGTAATTTTTCTGTCAAGTTCGGATGACTGAGATGACAAAATTGGTTATTGTTTATTATGTGATCAACCTCTTCACTATGATTGCGGATATCAAAGTATTCAGGGTTAGACAAGAGGCGGCCTGTTCGGTAGGAAAGATCCCTGTGCACGCGTATAACGGTAAAGAAGAGAGACCAAGGAAAGGGAGTTTAATATGTACATCCAATTTTGGAACATTAGGAGTTGGATGTTCTGGCTGAAAAACATTACGTAGGAATTCATTGGTACAATTTTGAAAGAGGTGTGACGGGTATATACTGTCTATGCCCGAAGAATTGTTGTAAATAATTAAATTTATGGTGAAATGAAGTTCAGTCCGAGCAAATCTGGTAAGACCTGTGTATTCTCTGCTATTCGTAATCATAGTGAACAGGCTGATAACAATAATAAACATAACATAATAAACAATAAGTGATAACATAATAAACAATAAGTGATAACATGATAACAATAAGTGATAAAATAATAACAATAACTGATAACATAATAAACAATAACTGATAGCATAATAAACAATAAGTGATAACATGATAACAATAAGTGATAACATAATAAACAATAACCAGTTCTTTATTTTGTCATCTCAGTCATCCGAACTTGACAGAAAAATTACCCAGTCATTGTACAGGGCGTTCAAAAAGAAAAGCAACCCATTGAAGAATGGCTATATCATTGTAACCTAACCCTTTTCTTTTCTATTTGGGTAGCGTTTCTTTTTGAACACCCTGTACATTAAAAATCTTAACACTTCTTTAAATGCGCAAGATCTATCAGTTAAACTATTTGCTTCAAAAGATTATATCAACCAACCAATACGCAGCCACAATTTCTTTCTCGCTCTGTCTCCTCAATCACTGTTTTCTTTCCAATCAGTGAAAATGTACGCCTTGAGTAATATTTTAATCCCTTTTTTATTATTTTGGTTTTCTGTATAGTATTGCGAAAGGGTCTGGGAGCGGTTAAAATTTTCATTGAACCGGTTAACCGGTTAAATTCGGTTAATTTGTATACAGTATATACGAGGGTACTTCAATAAGTATCCGCACTTTTTATTTTAGTGTTAATATAGTAGATATAATATATACTCGTAATAACGAGCCAAACTGGGATCTATAGGCTTATTTAGGCTAGCAACAGTATAGGCTTATTTAGGCTACTCGTAGTTGTCACATATCGTACGAGTAGTGAGCATGGCTGCGCCGTTTTCAGTTTGTACTCAGGAAGAACAGAGATCCGTGATTCGTTTTTTGTGGGCAGAAGGTGTGAAAGGAGCTGAAATTCACGCGCGTTTATGTGCTCAGTATGGGAATAATGGGTTACCACGGCGAAGTGTGTACGAGTGGATTCAAATGTTCAAGGAAGGTCGGACATGTGTAACAGACGATCAGCGCTCAGGACGACCGTCAACATTAACCAGTGGTGACAAGCAGGAAGAAGCCAGAGCCATGATTTTCGATGACAGAAGATTAACAATAAAAGAAATTGCATCTTCATTAGACATCAGTCAAGGGTCAGCCTATTCGATAGTTCACGACATTCTTGGCTTCCACAAGGTTTGTGCAAGATGGGTGCCCAAACAGTTGACAGAAGAGCACAAGCGTAATCGTATGGACGTCTGCTCTCGTCTTTTGGCGCGGTATCATAATGAAGGTGAAAACTTTCTGGAGCGCATTATCACTGGAGATGAAACCTGGATCCATCACTATGAACCCGAAAGCAAACGACAGAGCATGCAATGGAAGCATCCAACATCTCCCGTTGCAAGGAAGTTCAAAGCGCAGCCGTCAGCAGGTAAAGTTATGCTAACACTGTTTTGGGATAAACGAGCCCCTATCCTTGAACATTATCTAGAGCGTGGAACTACAGTAACAAGTGCATCGTATTCTGACATGCTTCGGAATGAGTTAAAGCAAGCAATTCGCACAAAACGGAGAGGGAGATTGTCGGAAGGTGTTATTGTTACACGACAATGCGCGCCTTCATACCGCTGCACAGACTAGAAAATGCCTTCAAGAACTTAAATTTGAAGTTCTCGACCATCCAGCCTACAGTCTAGACCTGGCACCTTCGGAATTTTACCTGTTTGGACCAATAAAAGACGCTTTGAGAGGTCAGCGATTCCAAGGCGATGATGACCTGAAGGAGACGGTGCATGACTGGCTACGCACACAGCCAAAAACATTCTTTTGTGATGGCATCAGGAAGCTTGTAGATCGCTGGACTAAGTGTATTGAGAAACAGGGAGACTATGTTGAGAAGTGATGTGTTTATAATCTATCAGATGTGAAAATAAAATTGTGAAAATAAAAAATGCGGATATTTATTGAATTACCCTCGTGTGTGTGTATATATATATATATATATATATATATATCAAGGGCGTGCGGTCCATGAATGAGTTGCATGCAGTGCATGCGTATCAGTAATCAGTATACTTTTTTGCATAATTATTTATAAACACCTCTCACAATAAATTTACTTCCTATTAGAAGTATTTGGCATTTAAATGCAACCGAATCGATATTTACGCCGCAAGAAGAGGCATCGATATGAACTTAATTACTGCCCGTTCTCGTGTAAAAATATGATGGCGCTTGCTGTTTCTTTCTCAAGCGACACGCCTCGATTCTCAAATACGAGTCCAAAAGCGGAAAATAATGGTTCAGACGATGCTGATGTAGCTATCGCCTTGCAAGGCGGCTCAATGTTGGATCGTCATTCCGGCTTGACTTCCACCATTTTAATGGGCTCTCGTCAACTCGACAACCTTTTTCCTGAGAATATTTTAGCATATCTCTGTCCACGATTTGTGCATTTTATACGAATTTATTGAAATAACTGATTTTAACCGAAATTAACTAGGGTGGAAATTTTTAACCGGTTAACCGCTCCCAGCCCTGATTGCGTCATCTAATATTTTGTTATTGTTTTTATCATATTGGTCATTTTCTGTCCATTTTAGGTGTTTTATGTCATATTCATTTTTTTTCTTAGTCTTTCACTGAAGATGATCCCTGCGACGGGTCGAAACGCCTGTAATAAATTAATAAATGTTCAAAACTCTTGCCCTGCTCTTCATATTCCTTATAAGTATCTCAACGATCCTATCGCCAATATATATATATATATATTATATATAATATATATATATATATATATATAAAAACCCAACAAAAATATTAGCATAAGTTTGGAAACTTTTTCTTTATAAGCCATCATATACATATTGTACTGTTTATACTATACTTAAATTCCTTTTGGAGACCTACATAAACACTTCTAAATGCTAAAACTTAAAACCAAACTGGGTAACTCTTAAAAAGTTATTGAATAAATTTTAGGAAACACAATATAAATGTAAATAGCTTTTCACTACACAAATTTTGGGGGAATTAAACGAAAACAGAATTAATTCTAGCGGTAATGAGGCTCGAAATGACTTCTTGCTGTTATCAGCGCAACGAGCTTTTATCTCCAATGATGTTCACGGATGTCTTTGCTTGGTAATATCCCGCATACTCAGTGTACTTTTGGGAGTTTACTTATTAGCAGTCAAAATAGCTGACTTAATTTTGGTACGATTTGCATGAATGAAACGTTTGGTATATATTTCTTTCATACATAATTTATGTGGGTTATAAAAATTTATGCAACACAAAAAACTACTTCATTACAACACCAAAATACCTGATTAACTGTTTGATAACAAGTACAATGAGTGAATTATGCGATGGTACTGCTAATCATTTTAATTTGCTACCACAAATATAAGCGTGGTTAGTTGAGAGAGAGAGAGAGAGAGAGAGAGTTACAAGGAAAAGAAGTACCTCAAAAGGCCTTGCGGCCCATACCGAGGAGGTACCAATGGCAACGGGTGCCACGGAAAATTTTCTACACACTCAAATAGTGTGCAAAATTTGGTCTAACCTTTTCTTGAACTGATCCACAGAGGAACTGTTCACAACTTCCGAAGGTAACCTGTTCCATGTGTCACAGCTCTTATACGTAAAGTAATTCCCACACACACTAGTCCTAAACCGTTTCAAATCCAACTTCCAACCATTGTTGCGAGTTGGGTTATCATTTAAACTAAACATACTTCTAAAATCGACATCGTTGAACCCGCGTAAGAGCTTGAAAACCTCGATCAGTTGACCGCGCAGCCTCCGAGTTTCCAGCGAAAACAAGTTCAGGGCGCGTAACCGTCGATTGAGCCCATATGCCTAACGGAAGGGATTAACTTTGTGGCCCTCGCCTGCACTCGCTCCAGCCTCTCAATATCTTTCCTGAGGGTGGGCGACCAGAACTGCACAGCATACTCCAGGTGCGGCCGAACAAGGGAATTGTACAGTGAGAGCACAATCTCCTTGTTCCGAAACTGAAATTGCCTCCTGATATAACCCAATAGTTTCTGGGCTTTCTTTTCCACCTCTACGCACTGTTTCGTAAACTTAAGGTCGCTGCTAATTAGCACACCCAAGTCCTTTTCTAAATCAGTCACCTCGATATTACTACCCAACATCGAGTAGTCCGACTTGGGATTGGCGTAGCCAATGTGCATCACTTTGCATTTACCCAAGAGAGAGAGAGAGAGAGAGAGAGAGAGAGAGAGAGAGCGAGAGAGAGCGCATATATATATGTGTGTGTGTGTGTGTGTGTGGTGTGTGTGTGTGTGTGTGTGTGTGTAAATAATGACACTTACTAATAAAGTAAATTAATTAATAGATTTATAATGTGGGAGCAGTTAAGCCTGAGAAGATTATGACAACTAAATTGAAGGACTTAAATGGATTAAGTGATGTTATTCCTGCTTGTATTGGAGTCCAAACTGCCTTCGGATGATAAGAAAATGACGGCAATTCAGAGACCTTTTCCTCGAACCAGTAATTAATGGATAGAAGGTTTTAATTAGAAGTGAAAACAGGGCATCAAGGGCATTTTGTGTGAGAGAGAGAGAGAGAGAGAGAGAGAGAGAGAGAGAGAGAGAGAGAGAGAGAGAGAGAAAAAAAAAAGGGAAAATATGCAAAAACATCTAATGCGTAGGATTTACTTATAACTTGGTTTCGCGAATCTTGGTTTGTGGGGAGAAGCCTGGAAATTTTTTTTGTCTTTCATCATATTTTGTGTGCTTAATTTAACTTTATCTCTATTTTACGTTAAGTGGAAATTTTTAGTGGCAGAATGTTAATTTCTATATATTATATTGGCCATAGCAATGATAGAACTAATATTAATGATAATAATAATAATAATAATAATAATAATAATAATAATAATACAAATGAAATGGTGATGTTAAGTGGGGCTGTAAACAAACTTTTTCACACCATATGATGGTCAGAGTTCTGATATTTGTAAGGAATAATGGATGTCTGAAATAACAGAATTATCAGACTTGTAATTCTTTGTATTAGACTATATTGTGTATATCTTGTTACTTCCAGAAAGCTCGATATATTATGGTTAGCAAATATTTGCCTACGTGGTCATCTTGGAGATCACTAGAGGGTCTGTTAGGGTTTCGACAGAACTTTTTTGGAAAATAATTGCTGCTGCCCGTAAACATTAGTGCAAAATGCACGAAAAAATCTTTCACTCCCTGTAGAGGTTCGCTTTCATTTTGAAGATAATATCACCTGACTGTTTTAAGGTTTTAGGTTGAAACTCGACCTCATTCTTAAACGCATTTTTGCAAATTCTAATATAAGATAACCCAGACAGTTTACGTATGGTCTCATTGATACCATATCATATACATGAACTATAGTTATTTATCCTTATATTCTCGTTCAACGAAGCAATTAGTCCATCAGTATAGGCATTAACCCTTTCTCTCTGGGTGTGACATAGTATAACCTACACGTCCAATTTGCGCTCAGATCCGGGTGTGGTAAATAAAGTTTATAAACCAACTCTTAATCTTTTCTGAACTCCGGCTGTAGTTTATAAACCAGGAATATATCCCTCTCTTTCCACCCTCTGGGGTTGAAAATGGGAGGGATATATATATATATATATATATATATATAATATATATCGGGTGGTCCGAAAAAAATGACGCATTTTTTAAAAATTAATATCTCAGTAACCCCTTCCTTATCATGACAATTTTTATATGCAAGATACTTTCAAACTTCTTTTTTTGAATGCAAGAAACGGAATTCTGATATCTTTTATAGTTTTCTCGCAATTAACAAAAGTAACAACATGGGTCAAAAAAACAAAAATCGCAATATAATATCCGTTTTTTATACGATATCATTTTTATACGATATCATGCGATATTTTTGCAAGTTATTACAAAACTCTACAGGAATGAACAAGTCAAATTGTGGATATTTTTATTTTTTAACAATTCGTCAGTACCCTTAATGATGTTGTCAGAGGAAGATCGTTTTCTCATTAAAAAGTGTTACTGTGAAAAAGGATGGAAGACTGGAAGGTTATTGCAAGAGTTTCCCGGCAAAAAGTGGAAAAGGCGTGCAGTGGAAAGACTCTTAAAGAAGATTCGCGAATCGGGAAGTACTGCCAGAAAACCAGGAAGCGGTAGACCTAAAACAGCTTCGGTTCCAGAAAATGTGGATTACATCAACGATAAAATCTGCTCTCAAGAAGATAAACCAGGAAGTCATTTGTCACAAAGAACAATTGCTAAACATTTGAATATTGGAAAGACTTCTGTACACCGAATAATTAAAGCACAAAAACTAAAAGCCTTCAAAAGAATAGTATCTTCTAGAAAAAGTGATACTGTTAAGGATAAAAGAAAAACAAGGTGCAGAAAGTTACTTGATAATTTCTCTGTCGTTGATATTAAAAAGATAGTCTTCACGGATGAAAAAGATTTCACTCTAGAAATTCCGCGAAACCGTCAAAATGATGTTGTCTACGGGCGTGGTAAAAAGTGTGACATTTCAATAAACAGATTGTATCATGAAACGTCAAGATTCTCCAAAAGGTTATGATATCTGCAGGGGTCTCTTGGAATGGCAAGACAGATGTTCATTTTATTGAAACTGAAAAGACAAAGGTGAATTCTGCAAATTACATTGAACTTTTAAGAACAAAATTGTTGCCGGATTGTCGTCGCCTGTATCAAGAAAATGATTTCATATTTCAACAAGATGGAGCACCGTCGCATACAAGCTACGCCACACAGTCGTTTCTGATTAGCAATACACCAAAATTAATAACGAAAAATGAGTGGCCACCACAAAGCCCAGATTGTAATCCTATGGACTACTCAATTTGGGAGTTACTAAAAGAGAAGGTTTACCGAGGTCGACGAGAAAAATTCACCGAATCAGAATTAAAAAGTAAAATACTTGAATCTTGGCAAGAAATTGGCATTAATGAAGTAAGAAGTATTATTTTTGTGTGGAAGAAAAGACTTAGATTAGTGTGTCACCAGAGTGGTGGTCCAATCGATCATTTACTGTAAATTAATTAGTTAAATTTCTGATTAAATTTTTCCTTTCTCATGATATTCGTTTTTTTGACCCATGTTGTTACTTTTGTTAATTGCGAGAAAACTATAAAAGATATCAGAATTCCGTTTCTTGCATTCAAAAAAAGAAGTTTGAAAGTATCTTGCATATAAAAATTGTCATGATAAGGAAGGGGGTTACTGAGATATTAATTTTTAAAAAATGCGTCATTTGTTTCGGACCACCCGATATATATATATATATATATATATATATATATATATATATATATATATATATATATATATATATATATATATGTGACGATCCAAAACACTTCGAAAACACATTAGCCAATCCAAATGTAAAGGTTGGATATACTAAAATTTCAACATATTTAAATATATTGGACATTCCTTTCTTAAGATTTTCTTGAATACAATAGTGCACTTCACTCTTTTATATGTCTTATTTATATCTAGGAAGTAATTGTAAATAATTAAATTACTATCAGCGTATTTACAAACAATTTCCTTCAGTACATAAGTATACAAAGCTGTTGGGTGAAAACTTTTAAAATGAAAATGATGTCCTTTTAGGTGACAAAGTAAAAGGCTTTTTTCAAGAATTTTAGAAGCAAGAAGCGACGATTATATATATATATATATATATATATATATATGTGTGTTGTGTGTGTGTGTGTGTGTGTGTGTACACAGTAAGTATATAATTATTTGTTGGATACAATGTCCCATATTTATTTTTTACAGGAGGAATGATATTAACCTTCATGAAGTCTGTTCACTCTTAAAAACTGTTCGCTACTTGAGGGATGTCTACTTGAGGGATGAGAATAGAAAAATAATTAACTGTATTCTGAATACTAGTTTTTAAAGAATGCTCTTAGTATGCTCAAGGTATATCGTCAATAATGGGAGAGTTTTTCCTTAACCTTAAAATACACTTTTTATTATAATTTTTTCATTATTTATATTAGAGGATGCCTCTTCTCGAGAAAAGAATAATTAAGTTTGGTCTACTTGCGATCTATTATTATCAACGTTTTCTTTAAATAGGTTTTTCTTTGCAGATTACCTTTAGTCCCATATCTACTCTTACTTTTGAAGTGGACACAACAGACAATTTTTAGCGTGTTAGTAACGTAAGTATACGTTATACCATATTTAAGAAAAGTAATGAGATAGGGAGGTTCAGTACATTATTAACTTCGTCTGTTAATTTGATAAATTATCTATACCTTAAATCTATACCTAATTAAGTTCTTAAATTCAGGTACTGAAGTTCAAATAGCTTCACTGGGCCTCCCCAAAAGGACATCCCATTAACTCTATAGATTAAGTCTACCTCCGCAGTTAAGAATTTTTAAATAGTGTTTTTTCTACAAATTTACAATTTCTGCTTCATTCGATCCCATCGATTGTTGAAGTGAAAACATTTTTGCTTCTACTTTCTTCTTATCTGTCTATCGATCACTTTACTCGTTCATCTATCCACGCAATGAACAAATATTATTAGAGCCAGAAATAAATTTTATAACAATTTTAATATATTTCTTATGGAAAATTTAATTTATTATACTGTAATGTCCTCCTGTTCCTTTTTAAATCACGATGTTTACAGTTTTATGGAGCTGATTTATGGGTTAGTAAAAGAGGCTTTAGCCAAGTGCTGAGACAGTTGAAATTGGTTCTCACGAAACTATTAAGAAAATATTCACTGTTTTCATGTGAGAAAATAACCACTGTATTTGCGAACGTGCAGAGCTGTTATTGTTTGAATATTTATTCAATTATTTTAAAACAAATTCCAGTCGGACGCTTACATTTTGGTTCTTCGTACGTGCGTATTCGTTGAAAAATGCTCTTTCTAACGTAAGTCGTTCGCGTAACTTACCAATGATGTTAAAAAAAGGTTAAAAATAAATATAAGGTTCAAAGGCTATTTCATAATAATACTGATGCTAATATATCGAGGATTTATTTTGTTCGCACTCAAAAAATTCTTTATTCAATTTAAACAAAAAATTATTTTGTATTTGGACGAGCAAAGTTACTGAATTGATAATTATCGTACCCAGATTCGTTAAAACTGAACTAAATTATTTGTTTTATGTAGGAAGGAAAAGACAAAGGTAAACGCCCCCCAAAAATGCCCTCCCCTCTATATAAAAAGGAGAGAGCCAAAATCAAGGTCTCCGAGGCCCACGATGCCATTTTATTTTATTTTTTTGATAAATTTTGAAAAGATTGTGTAGTGTGTATTGTGTAAGATGCATGTATGTGTAGTGAAGAACAGAGGGAGAGAAGTGTGTGTTTGAGAGCATGCTGGACTGCTCACAGGGTAGCTGAAACGCGGAAAAAGATCAGCTGAAGAGGACAGTGACGGGAGAAACGGGAATTCCAGCACTCCCTGTCTCCTGCCTGACGTCTCTCCCCTCAGGAGTATCTCCCTAGTCGTCTGGTGTCTGCAATCTCCCCCTGTAAAGGAAATTGTTGACACTCCTCTACTTCCTCCTGTTACTTCACAGTAAATTTGGTTTAGAATAAATACATAAAATGATATTTGCTTCTCATTAGGCTTTATATCGTTGGGGAAACTCGAAAATTACTAATTCCACGTAAATATAATCTTACATGCGTTTAATGTAAACCAAATTTGTTTTCGAGTAACATCATTTATGTACTTTAATTTTAACAAAGCCGAGTGTCTAATTTCGAACACAATAGTACTTTGTTAGTCTAAAATCCAAGCAAATGATGATTTCAGACAAATTCCATCGTCATATAAAGTTCTCATGATATTTTTGCGTGTTTATAAACTATTTTTTATTAACTATAAGCATTTAATTATTTTTAAATCCTTCTCTTTGATGTGTGATGTGTGATGTGATGTGATGTGTATGTGTGATGAGTGTATCGGATGTGATGTACCTGATTAGTTTGTAGGACATTTTATAGTGAATACTGGTTATGATTTTTTTTTAAATGGTTAATTATGAGCTTATTTTTTTATATTTAAAAATGTGTAACTTATAATTTTTATACTTAAAATGTGCAAATTATATTTTTTATATTTAAAAATGTGTAAATTATAATTTTTAAATTTAAAAATGTGTAAATTATATTTTTATATATTTAAAAATGTGTAAATTAAAAGAAAATTATTTTAAAAAGATGTAAATTATAATTTTTTATATTTAAAAATGTGTAAATTATATTTTTTTATATTTAAAAATGTGTAAATTATAAGACACATTTTTAATATTTTCCGAAAAAAACGCTCTTTTCTGCTTTTACACAATGTACAAATTTTCAATTATTATTTTAATATTTATTGTTTTAAATAATGATAAATGTGTGTATGTATCTGAATGCAGCTTCACGTTAATCCTGGAGATTTGGTAGGGTTAAGTCTGAATGCGTGTATTTGAAACGGTAAGTATTCCATCCAGACTTCGCCAGAAGGAAATGTAATGTACAGTGAAATGTATGCAGCAAAAATGTAGTTCCATTAAGCAAAATAATGAGTTCGTTTCTATGTTGTTCTCTCAGGGAATTGACACTGTCATTGCTTAAAAAATTGAATCAATATACCAAATAAACGGTTCTGACACTAACTCATTAAAATAGTTAAAATATTTAAAAATATATATATAGGGTGATGCATAAATGTGTTTCATAAATCGCGGGGTGTATTCTTGAGATAAAAGTAAAGGAAAAAGACCATATAAACATGGGTCGAGAAACCCGTAGATTTCGGGCTATAGGACGCGACAGAAAAATGAAACTCCTAAAGATTTTTTACATTTTATGCAAATACACAATGTGATACATTTGCTTCATTGAAGTAAATTTCGAAATTCATCGTTCCTACTTCTTGAATGCATGCCTCAGCACGTCGCAAAATAGGAAGACGATAGATAGTTAAAGGGGGAAAATGAGTATGAACAAGTGAGGGAATGGTGGATAGCGGTAGTTTACGATGAGGTGGAGAGAGAGAGAGAGAGAGAGAGAGAGAGAGAGAGAGAGAGAGAGAGAGAGAGAGAGAGAGAGAGAGAGAGAGAGAGTTACAAGGAGTTACAAGGAAAAAAAGTACCTCGGCCCAAACCGAGGAGGTACCAATGGCAACGTGTGCCAGGAAAAAATTCATACACCCTCAAATAGTGTGCAAGATTCGGTCTAACCTTTTCTTGAACAGATCCACAGAAGAACTGTTCACAACTTCTGAAGGTAGCCTGTTCCACGTGTCACAAATCTTATAGGTAAAGTAATTCTCACACTAGTGCGAAACCGTTTCAAATCCAACTTCCAACCATTGTTGCGAGTTGGGTTATCATTTAAACTAAACATGCTTCTAAAATCGACATCGTTGAACCCACGTAAGAGCTTGAAAACCTCGATGAATTGGCCGCGCAGCCTCCGAGTTTCCAGCGAAAACAAATTCAGGGCGCGTAAGCGTCAATTGTAACCCATATGCCTAACGGAAGGGATTAACTTTGTGGCCCTCGCCTGGACTCGCTCCAGCGTGTCAATATCTTTCCTGAGGGTGAGCGACCAGAACTGCACAGCACAGCAGTTCGGTGCGGCCGAACCAGAGAATTGTACAGAGAGAGCACAATCTCCTTGTTCCGAAATCGAAATTGCCTCCTGATATAACCTAACAGCTTCTGGGCTTTCTTTTCTATCTCTACGCACTGTTTCGTAAACTTAAGGTCGCTGCTAATTAGTACACCCAAGTCCTTTTCCAAATCGGTGGCCTCGATATTACTCCCCAACATGGAGTAGTCCGACTTGGGATTGGCGTAGCAAATATGCATGACCTTGCGTTTACCCAAGTTAAACGGCATTTGCCATTTTTCGGACCACTCTCCTATCCTACGTAGGTCAGCACGCAGTTGCTCGATCGCCTCTGGCGTCCGAACATTGGCTCCAAGCTTGGTGTCATCAGCGAATTTGGCGATCCTACTGACGATGCCACCGTCGATATCATTTATGTAAATGATAAACAACAGTGGCCCCAAAAACGGAACCCTAAGGAACCCCGCTAGTGACCGAGGCCCAACCCGAGCTAACCCCTTTAATTATAACCCTCTGCCGCCTATTCTTCAGCCAGTTTTCAATCCACCTACCTACTTCCCCACCGATACCCAGCGCGCGCACTTTGGTCATTAGCCGGCGGTGAGGTACCTTACCAAAGGCTTTCTGAAAGTCGAGATAAAGTATATCAATCGCCCTACTCTTATCATACTCACTCCACATGAAGTGGAAAAACTCGAGCAGGTTGGTGAGACACGACCTATGCCGTCTAAACCCATGTTGGAAGTCCCCAAGCAGCTTGTAGGAATCCAAATGGTCAACGCTCCTATCCGCTATTATCCCCTCTAATAATTTACCTACAACCCAAGTGAGACTAATGGGGCGATAGGTCCCTGGACTTTCGTGATCCCCTTTCTTAAAGATAGGGGTCACGTTGGCTTCCCTCCAGTCACGGTTCACCAGGCACCTGGCCCGTCTCCAACGATTTGTTGAAGACCGTAGCCAGGTGGGAAGCCACCTGGTCGCGCACTTCCCGCAACACTCTAGGGAGGAACTGGTCTGGCCCAGGAGCCTTAAACGCGCTCAGTTTGTCTATTCTATCGGCAATGACTGTCGCGGTACACCGAACACTATCCACGCCAGCACCTTCGTGCCTGACGCCTGGCTCAGGGATGACGCGGGTGTCCTCCCTGGTGAACACTCCCGCAAAGTACTCATTCAGCACATTAGCGATGTCCGCGTCGGAGGTCCGCAGCGCACCGCTGGGGTCCTTTAACGGGCTTATCATGCTTCTAATGGGCTTTCTACTATTAACATAACTGAAGAACTCTTTAGGGTTCCCCTTGCAGAAACCTGCCACCCGGAGTTCTTCGTTACGTTTGGCTAGCCTAACCTTCGCCTTCACTTCCCTGCACAAGCAGACATACGTCTCAGTGTTCTCATGGGAACGATTGGCCTTCGCCCTCCTACTGAGGCTATACGCAGCTTTCCGAGTTCGGATAGCCGAAGCGATGTCACGACTGTACTACTTAGGCTGCGTTGAAGCAGGGGTGACCGGTTTTGAGGGTATGGCAGCAGACTGCAGCACCATAAACTCGTCCCGGAATGCACTCCACACTTCTTCAACATCGCCGCCGACCTCTAACCCCATCTCACCTACGCTATCCCGGAGGCCAACAAAGTCCGCCTGCCGTAGATCGAGCTTACTGCCTTTCGAGTTACTACGCTTCACCCGACGAATGCAGACACAGAACCTAATCAGACCGTGATCACTCCCGCCCAACGATTCGTCAACGATGAGGACAGTGACGAGGTTGTCTTCGGTCGTGAATACTAAGTCTAGAACGCTTTCGCCTCGTGTAGGCCCATTGACCCACTGAGTCAGGAAGTTCTCATCAGCAAAGTCAACTAGCCTCCTCCCTTCGGCATCAGCAGTCCTGTCTTCCCATTTTATGCCGCGACAGTTGAAGTCTCCTAAAACGACACACACACCCTGTCCCCTAGCAGGCTACGGAGTTCGGTGTACAGGGCTGTATCCTCTTCGAGGAGGAGATGCGGAGGCCTGTATACTAAGATTAACCTATAGTTCGTCCCTCCCAGGTTCAGATCGACACCAAGCAGAGAGAGAGAAAAAGAAAAAGAGAGAGAGAGAGAGAGAGAGAGAGAGAGAAGGGAGTGGGCGGCATGGTCCCGTCACTTGGCCAGCCAGGTCTCCGGACCTAAATGCAATTGACTTTTTTTGTGGGGTTATTTAAAAAGTCTTGTTTATGCAAGAGAAGTTAATATTTTAATAACATAGATGAATTGTGGCAACGTGTTCAAGATTGTTCAGAAACAATGCGCAAATATGTGGTGCTTTCGAACGTATGCGGCAAAGTTTCAACGAAGCGTTGAAGCATGTACTCTGATGAAGGGAAACCATTTTGAGTACTTGTAAATAAACTTTGATAAACTTTAATGACTTTCATTTAATTGGATCGTCCTTGGGGAAAAAAGCAATGTATCTCGGAAACGAACCGATTGCGGATTTATGTTCATAGGAACTTTTGGAGCAAGTGTAGTTTACGTCCCCCCTGTGGTGCCTAGTGTAGTTTACGTTCCCCTACATTATCCTAGTGTAGTTTGCGTTCCCCAACTTTGTCCGCGTATACCTAATCAAATAAAACGTTGAAAATAACGAAAATATTACGACTTAACCTAACCAATCGTCAATTTATATATATATAAATTGACGACTGGATAGGTTAAGTCGTAATATTGACGCACCTAAAGCAAAAGCACCCCTTGTGTAGTAATTTCTTTATTTATGGTCAGATTTTTATAAAATTTTCAATATAGAGGTTTTCAAATACTAACTGGGCCTTCAATGTTATTCCGATGTCCGCCATTGAAGGCCAAGTTAGGTCAACTCTATGCCCTTGACAATTGGTTATGTTAAGTCGTGTTATTTTCGTTAAAACTAACAAAAATAACACAACTTAACCTAACCAGTTGTCAAAGGCATACAGTTGACCTAACCGGGCCTTCAATGGCAGATATCGGAATAACATTGAAGGCCCGGTTAGGTCAAGTGTATGCCCGGTTTTTTTTTTAGAAAACATTTAAAAAAATTTTTTTATTTTTTCGAAAATGATGTGCGTTATTCCGATGTTCGCCTTGAAAAACTCCATATTGAAAATTTCATAAAAATCTGACCATAAATAAAGAAATTACACAAGGGGTGCTTTTGCTTTAGGTGCGCCGTAATATTTTCGTTAGTTTTAAAGTTTTATTTGAAGGATTCATTTAGAAAATGTCTCCTAAAGATCCTAGTGTAGTTTACGTTCCCCAACCTTGACCTAATGTAGTTTGTGTCCCCTTTTGAGTCAGGGGGACGTAAACTACACTTGCTCCGAACTTTTTTGTTCACTTGAACGTCCTGAATATGTTTACTAATTTATGAAATATAATTTGATAACATCCTTATAGTGAATAGCAGCGTATTTGATCCTAAATTTGTAATGTAATGAAATATGGTTCTGAACTCAGTGATGAATTTGAAAGTATAAGCTTTAACATTTTATAGTCTTTTTTGGTCGTACCATTTTAACTTTAATACAAAAAAATGTTCAGGCCATGTCAAACCACTCGTAAAACAGGCTTTCGTAGGCGTGCAATCGAAAAAATAATTTAGAAATGTACTGTAGAGAGAATAATTTAATAGCAGAAAGGAAAAGACGTAGTTGATCCAATTACGTCAGAAGTGAGAAAATTCCTTTGTGGTAATTGACTAAGAGGTATTCCTTTAGAAATAGTAGTATAATTATAGTATAATAATAGTAGTATAATAATAGTTTCCGGTGAATCCTCTAACTCTATTAAAAAACTGAGGCTATGTCTGCATTAGAATGTAGCTAGAGGACTGAATTTACTGTGAATAAAAAGCATTCAAAGAACACACTTCAGAGGCCAAGGGTACACTGACAGTAAGGTAAAAGGACTTTTTGGTTCTTGAATGTACACTTTGTGTATTTTTTTAAATTTTTTTATTTTTAGAGGAGCCCGCTTGTCAAGAAAAGAACTGTTTCATCTACTTTTGATGTAGTTTCACTGTACCTTCAGTGTATTCTTGAAATATTCTAATATTTACAAAATATACTTAGTTATTTTTTACTCTATGTTCTAATCTAGACAACAACAGGCAGATTTTAGAGTGATGTATGTACCTATTTCCCGCCGTTTATGAGATCTGATTCGTCAGTCCTAATTTAAAATAGAAATACAATGTTTTTCCTTTCGTTTGATTGTTGTTGCTGGTTAGCCGATCAGCCCACCCTGATCGAGTAAGCCGGCCCTTTCGTTCGAAGCTCGTCGTGGTTACATTTAAAATTGAGTTCGAGATGAGTATATAATTCTTATTTAATTTCGTTATCGATTTTATACAGGAACATTCTGTAACTGAAGGTTAATTTAAAAGGGATTTAGTTCAGATTCCGTCCAACAGATAGCACCTCACGTTCAAATATTTTCGCTTGCTATCACACGGCTATTCTTACACCAGAAATCCTGATATAATTATTGGTTTCATTTATGAGTGAACTAGTAATATTACCAACAGGGAATTAAAGAATCACTAAAAATGACTGAATAGGTTTAATATGGTGCAAAAATAATTATTTAACAGTACATCTCTGGGATCACCTGAAGATCAGGGCCCCCAGCCTTCTCTAGTTAGCCTTATAAGCTAACTACGAAAATATCACGACCTAACCTAACCAAACGTTAGGTCAATTGTACGCCCTTGACGATTGGTTAGGTTAGGTCGTGATATTTTCGTTAGTTAGCCTTATAAAGCTAACTAAAAAAGGCTGAGGGCCCTGATCATCAGGTGATCCCATTTCTGCCTGGGATTATAAAAAAGATCTAAATAAGATTTTATCCCATTTAGGTATATTTTATCATCCAACAGAGGGAAATTTTGAGTGAAAATTGCACATCGTGAAAGGATCCCTCCCTACTAAACAAAACGGATTCCGTCATTTAGAAGAAAATTTCAAAGTTTTTATTCCATGAGGGATAGGAAAATTTGTAACTAGAAGGTAACACCAAAAGTATTAGAATCCCAAGGGTACACGTCCTTTCTTCCACCGTATGAAGATTCTTAGTGAGAAGTGGTTTTAAAGGATGAGTGACTTTGAAGAAATCTTTCCAACGTTGAGGCAATAATATTAAGAGATTAAAATATATCAAGAATTCAATGGAAACAAGTCCTTTGAACCGTTGTTGTTGTTGTTGGTTAGCCGATCAGCCCACCCTGATCGAGCAAGCCGGCGCGGCGGCACGCAGGTAACTGATCGCCCTCTCCGGAATGAACCAGAGGTTCAACGCACTAGTGATGTTGTGTTATGTTCTATGTTGTGCTAGAGTGGTACAGTCTGTCATAATGTGTCCAATTGTTTGTGGTGTGTCCTGGCACAGGTGGCAGGTGTCGTCCGTGGAGTTGTCTAATCTGTGTTTATATGTCTGTAAGTTGGGGTGATGTCCACATCGGAATCGTGCTAAATTAACTCGATCCGATCTGCTCAGGCTGGTCTCTGACCTGTCAATGGGTGGCGGCTTCGCACCTAGGACCGCATTCGGACCGAGTCGTGTCAGTGCTTTGTGGGTTAGGTGTGTGTGTGTGGTGTGTTTTCTGTACTGTGTGATGTGTGTGGGGCGTGGTATGGAATGGAGTATTTGGTTATAATGTCTCTCTGATGTTACTTTAATGGTGCGAGGTGTTGGTGCATGATTGTACATGTAGTGGCAAGGGTGTTGTGGGTTAGTTGTCGCTGCTGCCATAAATTGTGTTCCCCTCATGTCTAAATGTTCCCTAACTTTCAGTATTTTTGTTTCTTGTGCAGGTGTTCTATTGGTGTTGTTTGAGTGCATCCTGTAATGATACGAAGTGCGTTGTTTTGTATTGTCTGTAAGGTGTTTATGTGTGTGTTTGAGATAATGGGTGCCCAGCATGGGCTAGCATAGTCCATAACTGAGCGAATATATTGTTTGTATATGAGTGATGTTGTTTCCTGCTGGTATCCAAAGTTTGTGCCTGTTAGTACCCTAAGCGTAAGTCTTGACGTACATTTGTTTTTAATGTCCTGAATGTGGATTGCAAAAGATAATGGTGTTGTATGTGACCCCAAATATTTTGGTCTTGTGAGTGTGCGGAATGTTTGTGTTGTTTAGTGTAAGTTGTGGAGTTATCTGGTGTTCTTTTGTGTTGCTTGTAAGCAAGGTGATGGTTGATTTTGTGGGCGCTACTTTGAGTCTATTGTGTGTGAGCCAGTCTTGATACTGTTTATGTATGTTTGTAGGTTATTTGTAGCGGTGTCGATGTTGTTCTGGGTGGATATTAGAGTGATGTCATCTGCATATGATGATAAGGTGAGCTTGTTATCTATGGGTGTTGGAATGTCATGCATGTATAAGTTGAAGAGTGTTGGTGAGAGAACAGAGCCTTGAGGGACCCCGTTCGGAAAAAGCTTGGTTTTGGATGACTTGCCATTAAATGTGACATGTGAGTATCTTCCTGAAAGATAGTTGCTCAGCCACCTTTTGGTGGTGTTATTGTGCATGTTTGTGTTGAGTATTTTGTTTATGAGAGGGAAGCGTGGGATAGCATCAAATGCTTTACTAATGTCTATTGTTGCTAGTAGTGTACGTTGAGTATAAGTGTGAAATCGTTGGGTCGAAAAGAAGACAATATATCAGGAGAGGAGCTTAAAACCAACCATGAAACATGAAGATGGTTTCATTCAGGTACGGATACTAATACATTAAACTAGTCTTTCTGGAAGACAACTAATAGGAAATGAGTTCACTTTTCCACCATGATAACGATCCTAAGCACAGAGCTATTCCAGTTAAAATGTACTCGTAACGCCAAAACGAAAGTAGGGTGCTCAACATTATGAAATGACTTCGGCAAACCCCTTACCTCAACATACTCAACAATCTTTAATCAGCAAAGAATTACGTATACACCCATCCATAAGAAGATTCTTAGTTCGTCTGAAGATGTTCGTTGCATTTTATTTCGCTTTTTACAAAGAAAGAATAAAAGCAACGAACATCAAATAGACGAACTTCGCAATGTACTTTTTGATGCTTGGAATAATTTATCAAAGGATTTCGTATAAAACCCCTAAAAGGTCTTTCACGACGCATTGAAAGAAAACGAGGTCGCACAAATACATTATAATATATGGTCATAATTTCATAATTTCGCTTGTTATTGCGGGACAAATATATTTCTTTACTTTGAAAGCATTTTATATCCTATAAATTCTGTAAACCTTTCTGTGAACTGCAAAAAAAGCTTATAACTCAAAGCTTTTGTATAACAATATACATATAATATATATATATATATATATATATATATATATATCTATATATATAACAATTCGTAATTTTTATGCTTTTTAAAAATTATTTCCTTTTTGGCGAACTTATTTCCGAAACTGTACGTACAATTTTATTCTTTTTTTGAAAAAGTTTGAGCTAAAGTTTTGAGCTAAGTGGATATTATAAGAATTATTAAATCGTTTTGGTATTAAACTTTCATTATTATCTCCATTTTACTTAACGTTGAAAATGAGGGTCTACGGAGGATAACTCTCATAACCCTCATCGTGGTTATGAGGGTTAAGACAGTTGTAATTAGAAGTCCTCATATTCGTTCTTTAAAGCTGGAGAGACCAATCGGTTTATCTCATTCTGATTACTCGAGGAAGAGCGTCATTCGCCCAGAGACAAGCGTTGAATAGAGTCGATTAAGGAACACGTTCGAATTTCATTATGCAAATTCCACACAAGAAACATAATTTCAGTTTAAAAAGATTGAAGAAAATCTATGGACGTAAAACCACGATTATAGCTGGCTGATGTTGATGTCGTTGGTGTTGTTGTTGCTGGTGGTAAATGCGTGATATTTGCAGTGTGGACCTACAACTTAACGTGGAATCCAAACCACGAGTCGCTATATCATCCGGACGTAGAAGACAGCCATCCATCCAGCTAGCTACTAGCTAAACCCAATGTCAATTAACTTCGCTAATTAATCTTTCAGGAAATGACGTAAGCGCATGTCCACAACATAGTCCTCATAAAAGAATGGAATCGAAGTAGGGATTTCACTTTTGTCAAATAATAATATCATTTTTCTAACATGTTCATAAATTTACATTTCAGTCGTTTAGGTTTATGTTAGCAAAATGCATTATCGCGTACTGGGAACCACGATAGTTAATTCCAACAATCCGACTATATAACTGCTTTAAACCGTATTTAATAGAAAGTCTGTATACAGTACAATAGACTATACTAAAATTTCCACAATTTCGCTCTTCATAATAATAATAATAATAATAACAGTAATAATAATACTACAACTAATAATAATAATATTTCTCAAGGGTCACGCACTTTTTGAATATATGTTTTCCTCCAAAAACCATTTTTCCTGAAAACGCCTAAAAATGCACAAATTAAGTTTTTTTTACGACCGTCAAATAAGAAACCAAAATTCCCGTACGAATATTCTTTCTCAGATCCAGAATCGACCTCCATAATCGCGCGTTTGGACAAGAATAGTAACAGTTTATTATAATCCGAAGAGTTATAATTTAATATTGATTTCTAATCATTCTTGTTATCAAGTTATGTTAACACCGACCACTTACGTTTGATTATTTCTCGATATAATGACAACGAAGCGTTTTCAAAGTGACAGTTTATTTTATCGATCCGGTCTGACCAAACTTTTCAACACGAACTTTATGATGAAGGTACATGATTCAGATCTCGTGAAATGAATATTATTCTTTGCATGAATGGAATTTTATTAATTTTCCTTTCTATGTAGATCGATTTCGATAAAAGAACGATTTAGCTATAATAATTCGGGAACATTACCGAAAATGATTTCAAATTGTAACATTAAATTGTTTTCGCGGGTCCTAAGGAGCATATATATATATATATAAATGTGTGTGTGTGTGTGTGTGTGTGTGCAGAATTCAAACATCTGTGTGCACTTTAAAAGAAAATGATTATTACACTTCTTTGTTTTCGCCAAATATTATGGAATATTTCTTTAAAGAGTCTTTCAGTTGCAAATTCGTTGAAGAAGTTTCTTACGTACACTATATACACTTTTTTATAATAATCAGTGAGGAGGGCTAGAAACTGGCAAAGAGCTCAGGCCAACTAATGTACTCATATATAATGGATCGTACGAAAGATCCTTGTAACTCTTACTCCATTTTGTTCTTAAGGATCAAGTCATTCACTCAAATCTTCTTGAAATAGAAGAAAGAACTTCTTTGTCCGAGTGTTAAGTAGAAGCTTATTCTCATACACGCACCGAATCAAGACGTTAAAGCTTTTAAACGAGGATAAAAAAAATATATATTTTCGAACTATATCAAGAAAGAGAACCAAAATCTTTAACTTTCATCAATGAAAGTTAAAATTTTGAATTCTTCTTCTACTTGTTTTGACTACTTTCATATTTTGTAATTTAGCTCTGAGTTTGTTTAATTTCCTGAAATTTTATTTCTGTATTACAATTTGTTGTTTAATTTCGTTCTCTTGACTACAATATACTCATTATATTTACAGAAACAAATTTGTCGTTTTTTTTTTTTTTTTACCCTTGCCGGGCCACATTCGTTCTCACGAGCGCTGTGGCCATTTCTAGCCCTCTCCACTGAATTATTATTATTGGATTTGAACCTCTTTCCGTACAAGGTACATCATCCAACGAAAACGGCATTTCTTTCCATTAAGTCATTCGGAGTTTGTGGTTTTATTTGAGAGATTTGTTATTTTTCCTTTTCTTTTTATATCAGTTTTAAAAATAGGTAAAGACAAAATGAGTCTGTAAAAGTTGTTTCTAATATCAAAATAACAAATACTGATCAACTTATGGAAAAGAAATGACGTTGAAAAAATTGTTGAGTAAAACATAGTCAGTATATATACATTTATAAAAAGGTAACATTCAGGAAACTCATTTTTCCACGATGTGAAGTGAGTGTGTACCGAGAGTCACCTTTAACCCGAACAGTGACAAGGCAAGCGGCCAACTCAACCCAACTCAAGAGCCAGCAGGCAGGAGCGAACCTGAGACTTAACGCTCAGAGCCCGCCACCGGAACCACTGAATTACGGGGCGCTCAATATACATTTATCAACATAGATACAAATAAATACAAATTTTTTAAGTTAAGCATACCAGAGAAACCTAAGCATTATTCTTCCGAATGAAATATACTGTGGTATGGATGTCTATTAACCCTTTACTTCCCGGAGGTCTTTTCCGACATTGAATAAAATCGTCTGGCGTTAGCCAGAACAAAATCAGTAAAGTGACACTGGTCGCTAAAGGGTTAAACTCATTTATAACGAATTAGGAACTCCTTTATTAAAGTTCGTTCATGACCGCGGAAAACTTCTCATTATTGACGTTATTAACATTACATGTGAAAACCCAATTGCGAGGCTAATATTCTATAATTTCTTTATATTTTTTTTCTTTTTTGCAAGTCCATATTTCTTTCATAAAGAAGTTTGATCAAAACTAACTTCTTCCTCACAAAAATAAATTGAAAAGAAGGTGCAACTTCTTCCTGAGAAAGTTTACAAGATTCTGTTTTCAGTGTCCTTTTAGGACTCGTCTCCATTTATTTATCTTTCACAAGTCATTTTCTGTACATTCATAATCATATTACATATTTTCCTTATTTCGGCAAGTTTTTACAATTACTATTATTATTATTATTATTATTATTATTATTATTATTGTGGTTATTTATTATCACGTCTTAAATTTAACATATACACTGTCATCTGAAGTAATCTAATTCGAGACTGCGAACTATTTTTCTCTATTTATGAATTAAATAAACATTTAGACTCCAAATAGATGAACTTTGCTATTAAATCTTGTAAAGAAAAATTAATTTTTAATTCACACCAAAATAACAGCAATTTTCGCTTGGACGTCATTATTTAAAAAGATATTTATATTTAGAATGTAATAGAATAATGGATGGACCTTCTGTTTGGGATTCTGTCTATCCGGTGTTCTACTCGGAAACCGCTTCATGTAGGGCACTCATCCTTACACCATCGAAAAGGTTTCTGTTCTGGGGGGATCCTAAGGATATTTTTTTTTTTTTCGTTCTAACGCGCTCAACTTTTAAACGAAGCCAGGTAGAGAAAATTCATAGAAGGAAAAAGTTTATTTTCGTCTGTTTTGGTGGAATATAGTGAAAAAGCGGATCACTTGAAGATCAGGGCCCCCCAGCCTTCTTTAGTTAGCCTTATAAAGCTAACTAACGAAAATATCACGACCTAACCTAACCAATCGTTAGGTCAACTGTGCACCCTTGACGATTGGTTAGGTTAGGTCGTGATATTTTTGTTAGTTAGCTTTATAAAACTGAATAAAGAAGGCTGGGGGCATTCATCTTCAGGTGATCCGAAAAATCTTTACCGTGTGCGTGCGCGCGTGCGCAACTTTTAAACGAGGCGAGATAGAGAAAAAGTTTATAGAAGGAAAAATGTTCCTTTTGGTCTGATTTGGCGGAGGGTGGTGTGGGGGTGGTGTGGATGGTGTGAGGCATGGGGGGAAACTTCAATCCGTCATTATTTGGCAGCTTCCCGAGTATATGTTTTATTGTTAAATCATGAAGCAGCTCTTTTAGT
>JAJOZX010001607.1:532500-740000 GCA_023014485.1 Bathynomus jamesi
GGGAATAAATTAGGCAGTGAAAGCTACAAACACAAACACATATATAAATAGAGAGAGAGAGAGAGAGAGAGAGAGAGAGAGAGAGCTACAAGGACAAAAGGAAGCCTCAAAGACCTTGCGGTCCACTCGGGGATGTTCCTGTTATTAAACTAGTACATTTTTTTTAGTATTTTAGCAGTAGTTGAAAACTGGATAAAAAAGCGTAAGGCTCTCTCCCCACCCTTCGCTTCCTTCCCGCCAGAGGAGGGTACGGAAAAAGGTTGAAAAAAATACCTTGACCCTGAAAAAATAACCAAAGAAATTTTACAGGAAAAAGGAGAATATATAACCTAGCTCTACAATTTCGCTATGGCATAGCGTAATGGCATACCTAATTTTAGTGTGCAATGATAACCAATTTGCGCAGTAATAATTTCAATTTGTGCAGTGATAAATTGAAAATCTGTGCAGTGATAAATTAGGTTCTATATCGGATACAGAACCTAATTTATCACTGCACAGATTTTCAATTTATCACTGCACAAATTGACATTTTTACTGCGAAAATTGGTTATCACTGCACACTAAAATTAGGTATGCGCTATGCTCACATTAGATATCGTCCATTAACGTAATTATATATTTGTGCTGATCGTATATTGCAGTGTTTCCCAACCGGGGGCCATATGGCTCCCTGGGGGCCATGGCACATTTGAAGGGGGCCACAGGAAAATGTTATTTTGTAAAATAGAGTTAAATCTGCATATTACCTACTGAAAATAATGCTTATGGGGGGCCACAGGAAAAAATAAGGTTCCTAAGGGGGCCATAAGCCAAAACCGGTTGGGAACCACTGAGTCTATATTGTATATCGTTACTTGATATCGTTACAAAAGCCTCGAACCTCGTTTTGATTTTATGCAAAATATTTACAGCTCTATTTACCGAAGTATCGGGCCAACAAAGATCCCATGGTCTACTCTAGGTTAGCACCAAAAAGATTAGGAGAGAGGTAAAGGTCAGACTCTCCATGTCTACTACACCTGCGTGGAGAGAGAGAGAGAGAGAGAGAGAGAGAGAGAGAGAGAGAGAGAGAGAGAGTTATTAATATGAAACCAAGTGAATGAAAAGCAATGATCAATCTGCCCTAACATTTATATCATATTCTCCTCACGCTGTTAAATTATGAATGTTAACATTTGGCGTTGCGGATGTTAATCAATAATCTAACGCGCAATAATCCGAACTACGTCTATATTTATGTCCGTGTTATCACGATTCAAAACATGCAAAAAACAAGTTCACAAACACGCTTCGAACATGATTGAAAAACTAATATAAATATTTAAACATTCTGTCTGAAGAACTCATAAAAACAGAGATAATACCCAATTATTTATTATTTCTATGTTGTTAGTAGGGCAAGGAGAGGTTATGGTGTTTTTAATTTCGGATCTTTTCCTTTATAGCTCCCCCAATTTCTTCTTTTCCGGGTACGTCAACTGTACGTCCTTGACAGTGAACGCTTAAAATAAATAGCAAACACACACACACCACACACCACACACACACACACACACACACACACACACACACACACATACACACATATATATATATATATATATATATATATAGAGAGAGAGAGGAGAGAGAGAGAGAGAGAGAGAGAGAGAGAGAGAGAGAGTTACAAGGCCAAAAGGAAGCCCTCAAAGACTTTGCGGTCCACTCGGGGATGGTCCTGTTATTAAACTGTTATTAAACTCTAACCAGGAAAAAAGAAATTGGAGGTGCTATAAAGGAAAAGATCCTTCATTTCTTTAGATAATGACTTGGATAACGTAGTATCCAGTATTAGAGATAATCTGGTGTAGAAGGAAGTAGTTTTGTACCAATATTCGTCTTTAACATAGATAATTTTCTCTCAATGTTTTTATCCGGATTACATCTCATCTACTTGACATTCTATCGACAAATATATTATGGGTTAGATCAAGTTAGGTTAGTATAGATTAAGTCAGGTTAGCATAAGCTAGGTTACACTAGATTAGGTTAGGTTAAATTAAATTAGTTTTTAGAGTGTTGATGTTATAGTCTTGTTGATCTAATTGGTATAAATGCAGTTTTATTTTTATTTTTTAGGTTGAATACTGCAATCATTTGTCGCTGTTTTTGTAACAATATTTATATCTATCTATCTGTCTATCTATCTATCTATCTATCTATTTATGTGTATACTGGTCTCAGTTGTCGTATTTTATCTGTTAATTTTAAGTACCGCATACATTTCATACCTATTATAATGACTTTAAGATTTAATGTAGGGGGAGAGTGGGTATAATTGTAGCATGGGGTTAGTTGTAACAGTGGCACTATAGATTAATATGTGGCACCAGAGTAAGTTCATTTCAACCAAATTAAATAATGCATTTTAGTATAGAAACAATGACAAATGTTATATAGCATTTATTCCATTTTGTAAACTTTATAATTTTTGCTGTTGTAAGTAAAGTGTTTCATTTTTAAATATTTTTCCTGCCTCCAGTGTAACATGGTTGAACTCAAATATTTGGATATAGATTTTTACTTATGGTTTACTTATGGTTTACTTTACTTATGGTTTTTAGCGATGTACGGATGAATTAGAATTACGATCCTAAAGACCTAAAGACACTTAAACGCCATTTTTAAAAATTTAAAAAAGTATGCTCATGGCGCAAATTGTAAAGGTCTCATGGGATAAATTGCAACACTGTTACGATGTCCTGTTCGTTATGAAACGTACACTTAGAGCAAATCTAATATAAAATGGATTGAATGCGGAACATTTAAGTTTTGGTTGCATGTTTCATGCACTTCCGGCACAAAAAACGTGGTCTAATGTTTGTCAAAACTACGAATCAGGATCTGGTTAAGTTTGATGTTTGAGTTACTATATTATTTCTGTTTATTCGACTGATTTTCCTTAAAATTAAATTTGATTGTAATGTTCGTTTTATTGCACAAAGAACCCTATATGGCATTTTTGAGAAATATACAGTATATATATATATATATATATATATATATATATATATATATATATATATATATATGTTTGATATAACTTACCCCTAACGTTACACTAGCCCCACCACTGTTACAACTTTTCACATATAGGTGGGTCAATCAGGACACCAACGTTTTTCAAGCGTAAACATATCTAAACGTAATACATCACTAAAAATTTTTATTTTGTAAAGAGGAAAGGCAAAGATCAAAATAACGTGTGTCAAAATACTGTACCGAGGATCTTTATCGATTTTCTAATGCTAAGGTATGGCTAAAACTACAAATTGTTCCAATTATCCCGACCCTGCCCTATACTGCTTATTATATAATTCATTTCTCATTTCAACTACAAGCCGCGCCTTCGGCTCCCTACCCTACGGGTAAGTCTTGTAATCACTTCGTGATCTTTAACGCCGCTCATCTTGATAGATTCGACCCTAACGGGCGACTGAGCGAGAGACATTAGCTTCACCCACTTTACGCTACTCAACCAATCATAACAGGCGACTGAGCGAGTTATTTGTTACTCCGCTCAACTCCGCTCTAAACCTCACAAAGTTGTTTTATTTCTAGATAGATAAGTTCGTATGTACGTCCTAAAAACTATTTTTACGTTAATATTTATGTATATTACATAATCATAACTTTCTGTAAAATGTTGGTTTTATCTTACGATTAATAATCTGAAAGCTCAATGAAACCTGAAGCTTAATTAAGGCTTGTATTAACTAGGGTTGTATTAAGTAATCTTTATTAAAAATAAATATAAAAAGTTCACTTAGTAACTATAAATTCTATATTAAAGTTATTGTAATATCATCATCATTACTACGATAATTTAGCAACTGTGTGTGTGTGTGTGTGTGTGTGTGTGTGTGTGTGTGTGTGTCTCCTTTTCAGGTTCAAACGGCTGGACCGATTTTCATGAAACTTGGTGACAACACCCTTCTGGGATTCCTGGAGTAGTCTTAGCAACGTTTATTTCAGATCGGGTTTTCCCCAAAAAATATTTACCACAATTTATAAAAAAAATGTAAAAATATTATATGCTAAAATATGAAGCCCTTAAATTTCAAAAATTTGTCCAATTGGTCTTGGGATGTGAAACTCAAAATTTTGATGGTTGTTGTTGTTGTTTAGCCGATCAGCCCACCCTGATCGAGCAAGCCGGCGGCACGCAGGTAACCGATCGCCCTCTCCGGAGTGGACCAGAGGTTCAGCGCACTAGTGATGTTGTGCTGTGTTCGTTGTTGTGCTAGAGCGGTACAGTCTGTCATAATGTGTTCAACTGTTTGTGGTGTGTCCTGGCACAGGTGGCAGGTGTCGTCTATGGAGTTGTCTAGTCTGTGTTTATATGTCCGTAAGTTGGGGTGATGTCCACATCGGAATCGTGCTAAATTAACTCGATCCGATCTGCTCAGGCTGATCTCTGTCAATAGGTGGCGGCTTCGCACCTAGGACCGCATTCGGACCGAGTCGTGTCAGTGCTTTGTGGGTTAGGTGTGTGTGTGTGTTTTCTGTACTGTGTGGTCTGTGGTATGGAATGGAGTATTTGGTTATAATGTCTCTCTGGTGTTACCTTAATGGTGCGAGGTGTTGGTGCATGATTGTACATGTAATGGCAAGGGTGTTGTGGGTTAGTTGTCGCTGCTGCCATGAATTGTGTTCCCCTCATGTCTAAATGTTCCCTAACTTTTAGTATTTTTGTTTCTGTGTGCAGGTGTTCTATTGGTGTTGTTTGAGTGCATCCTGTAATGATACGAAGTGCGTTGTTTTGTATTGTTTGTAAGGTGTTTATGTGTGTGTTTGAGATAATGGGTGCCCAGCATGGGCTAGCATAGTCCATAACGAGCGAATATATTGTTTGTATATGAGTGATGTTGTTTCCTGCTGGTGTCCAAAGTTTGTGCCTGTTAGTACCCTAAATGTGTTAAGTCTTGATGTACATTTGGTTTTAATGTCCTGAATGTGGTTTGCAAAAGATAATGATGTGTTGTATGTGACACCAAGTATTTTGGTTCTGTGAGCGTGTGGAATGTTGATGTTGTTTAGTGTAAGCTGTGGAATTACCTGGTGTTCTTTTGTGTTGCTTGTAAGCAAGGTGATGGTTGATTTTGTGGGCGCTACTTTGAGTCTATTGTGTGTGAGCCAGTCTTGTATACTGTTTATGTATGTTTGTAGGTTATTTGTAGCGGTGTCGATGGTGTTGTGGGTGGATGTTAGAGTGATATCATCTGCATATGATGATAAGGTAAGCTTGTTATCTATGGGTGTTGGAATGTCATGCATGTATAAGTTGAAGAGTGTTGGTGAGAGAACAGAGCCTTGAGGGACCCCGTTCGGAAAAAGCTTGTTTTTGGATGACTTGCCATTAAATGTGACATGTGAGTATCTTCCTGAGAGATAGTTGCTCAGCCACCTTTTGGTGTTATTGTGCATGTTTGTGTTGAGTATTTTGTTTATGAGAGGGAAGCGTGGGATAGCATCAAATGCTTTACTAATGTCTATTATTGCTAATAGTGTACGTTGAGCTGGTCGTCTGGAGTTGATGCCATCCATGATGTGCTGCGTGAGGTTAGTGAGTAATGTCGTGGTTGAGTGGTGAGGTCTGAATCCATGTTGAGTAGACGATAGTGGTGTGTGTGGGTGGGTGATTTGTAAGATTAGTCTTTCTGTTACTTTGGAAGGTGTGCATAGTAAAGTAATGGGTCTATAGGAAGCTGGTTCTGTTGGATTTTTGTTTGGTTTGAGTAGTGTAATAATTTTACCTTGTTTCCATATGTCAGGAATAATACAGTGTTGGTATGAATATGTCCTGATATTTGTGAGAGCTAGTATTCCTTGTGGGCCCAAGTGTTTAAGGTGTATGTTAGATATGTTGTCTGGTCCAGTAGCCTTCGAATTCTTAATGTTTTTGATGATCTTGGTGGTCTGGTCTGTATTGAAGGGTGTAATGGTCGTGTCGAGTCTGTAGGTTTTCTTGTGTCTGGCTGTTTGTCTGTCTGCGTGTTTCTGGTTGTTGTCTCTGTTTAAGTGACTTATCTTTGCGTAGTGATTAACTAGAATGTTAGCTTGTTGTGTGTATGTTCGGATATTGTTTTGGCTGCGACAGATAGCCGCGTGTGAGGTGTGAATGCCGCTGTTAGAGTGGGTAATGCTGTTTATAGTCTTGTATAGCCTGGATGTATCTGTGGAGTGGTTTAGTGTTGTTATGAATTCCCTGAATGTTTCTGTTTGTTTTTCTTTGAGTTTGTTGTTTATTTCTGTGTTGAGCTGTTGTATCTGCTGTTTTATGGCTTCTGTGTGTGGTGTTTGTGTGTTATATTTGAAGTTGTTACGTTGCCTTATGAGGTGGGCTATTTCTCTAGTGTAATTTGGGTTGTATTTCCTAATGTTGCCCTTGGGTATGTATTTGTTTGCATTATTGATAATCTGATTAAATGTCTTGAGTGTTGTATTGATGTTTATGATGGGTGTGCTGTTTAATGTGGTGAATTGTTCCTCAGTCTGTATTTTGAACTGTTCCCAATCAGCTTTCTTGTAATTTCTGTAAGTGTGCCTAAGGCTGTTGGGGCAGAGGGTAGAATGTGTTGTAATGATGATGGGCAGGTGGTCAGATGACAGTTGTTTTTCTGTTCTCCATTGTGTATGTGTTGCTAGTGAGGGGGAACAGAACGTTATGTCTGGGGAGGAGTTTGAGTATCCTGCTTGATGTGTGTGTGTGTATGTTCTTCTGTATTGTTAAGAATGAAGAGGCTGTTTAGTTGTGTGGTTATGTTGGCGCCTCTGGTGTTGTTTTGGTTGTGCAGGTACCAACTAGTGTCTTTGGCGTTGAAGTCTCCTCCTAAGATGACATTAGTGAGAGAGGCAAGATTGTGTAACTGTGGATTGTAATTGGCTGGCACCTGAGGTGAACTATCTGGTGGGATGTAAATGTTGATTAGTGTGGTGTTGTGTTTTGCGCGTGTTTTAATGTTAACTGCCTGTATTTCTATCGTGTTATCTGCTTGGATTGTGTTTGTAATGTTTTGGGTAGCATCAGTGTAGCTAATGCTAATGTTTTCTTTCGTGAATTTGTTGATCTGTTGTCTTTTCTGGCTATTAGAAAAATGTAACATTTTATAGAAGCGTGGTCTGGTGGACTTCCTTATCATTAAAGTCTACGAGTAAACAAAGTCCCAACACGCTTCTACAGGGTTTCATACACTTTCGTGGAATGAAGAAAAATCAAGTTGGTTAATAAATTTAGAACAGAATGTAACCATCAAAATTTTTAGCTCCACATCAAAATTTATGATAGGTAAAAAAAAAAAATTTGCCAAGTTACATTTGAACTTTAACCGCTTCGTGAGCTTCAAATAAAATCTGTGAAGCTGCATTTAAAATTTAAGTAATTCCTGAACTAATTGTAAATGTTAAATTCTAACTCGCTTAAAATTTTCTTAAAATAATGTTCATTACATTTTATTGCTTGACTATTGTGTTAAAAAGAAAAAATTGGGAATGTTCTGAAAACTTAATCCAGACAAAAAATCTTAGGGATTGAACATAGCAAGAAAAATAGAAGCCATCACTTGGAAGAACTACAGTAAATAGGTTTTGTTCGAAGGGCGATATATATGAGGCGCTCCGGACCACAACCTGCCAAGCGCCAGTGGGGACATAATTGAGTTATTTATACCACTATATTCCCCCCACCCTTCCTTTATCCCGTGGGTGAGTCAGGTTGTAGATTATGGACCTGTCCGTATGTTTAGAATCAATCAAATATCGTTTTTGGTTCAAAAGTTATGGCATTTTGCAAGTTGACAAATATGAACTGCATTTTTCTCCATTTTTTAATTTTGGCGCTTGGCAGTTTGTGGTCCGGAGCGCCTCATATATATATATATATATATATATATAAACCCGTAGGCGTGTTTATTTGCTAGTTGTAATAACTGTAATATTATAATATTTAATTTTACCAATAAAGATTGAGTGATTGATTGGTTACTTGAAACTGTTATTTAGTTTTTGGATATCAAACTGAGACATTTGGAGGTCAAGTTTTCATCAAGGTGAATGACATTTACCCACTTTCCTTACATTAGATTTCTTCTCATTCACTTATTTAGTCCATATACTGTCATGGTCAGAAATCGAAAATGATGTAAAAATAGACTTAGGAACTCCGATTTAAATTTTAACCGTTGACAACTTCGAGATCTATAAAATCGTGGAAGGAAAAGTTATACTATATATATATATATATATATATATATGATGAATAAAACCACGAAGGAAAGGAAACACAAAATGGTGCTCAAACGCTTTCGTCTAATGACATCCTCAGGAACACTGAAGTACATAAAAGGGTGACAGCCTATATATAGGTTACAGAAAGAAAAAAATAAAAATAAATATATATATATATATATATATATATATATATATATATACATACATATCTCTATATATATATATATATATATGCAATAAACGGAGAAGTAAAAATAAAAATTAAAAATTAAAGGATTAACAGAGAGGCATACAGATTTGTAAGGAAAAAATATCGATTTTTAGCACAAGATCAAATGAATTATAAAAATACAAATTTATACTGGAAATCTGCCCGGGTTTTAACACTGCCTTTTTTGGTTAAGTTTCGATGTATATAAAAATAAAATGAAAATTAAAAGTTAATAATTAAAAAAGATGGGAAGCTCCATATTACTAAAGCAGACAAGGCTAACACCATAGTTATTATGGACAAAGTGGACTACATCGGAAAGATGAACAAGCTTCTCCAGGACCCCGCCACATACAGCAAACTTAGGAAGAACCCGCAGGATGACGTCATCAAATCATTTAATAGTGGCTTGAAACGCATTCTCAAAGATCATAAGGACTTATTTCCGCTTTTCATGTCCACTTCACCTTCTCTGCCCTACCTTTACGGTCTTATTAAAACCCACAAACCTGGCAACCCTATGCGCCCTATTATTAGCTCGGTGGGCTCTATTACTTATAAACTCTCCAAATGGCTTGTCAAAGTCTTGTCCCCCATTCTCGGAACTATCTCTGATTCACATGTAAAAAATTCCATGGATCTTACTGAAAAATTGAATAATGCACGTACTGAAACTAACGATAGATTAATCAGTTTTGACGTGTGTTCATTGTTTACAAAAGTGCCGATTGACGATATGCTTGACTTTCTCTCCCAAGAATTACATAAGTATGACCTGCCACTACCTTCACACATTGTTTTGGATCTTATTAAGCTTTCCATCAAAGACTGTAAATTCACTTTCAATAACGAGTATTATCAACAAGTTTTTGGGATGGCCATGGGCAACCCCTTATCGCCCCTCCTCTCCAATATTTATATGGAGTTTTTCGAAATTACTTACATTCCGAGAATCCTGGGGGTTGGCATCCCTTGGTTGCGGTACGTCGACGATATTTTGTGTATCTGGCCCATGAATCGTGACCTGGATAACTTCCTCCTTCAGTTAAATGATCAAGTCCCCTCCATTAAGTTTACTTTAGAAGTGGAACAAGACAATTCAATCCCATTTTTGGATGTGCGTGTACATAGGGAAAGCCCAGGTTTTAAGTTTAGTATCTATCGGGAAACAAAAAAAATCAACGGTATTGGAAGTGATCTGTGTTATCCATCTGCGTTTATGGAATCTTGTCTCAACAAGGCAAAATGAACTTTCTATCGTGTCAATAATAACACTCGTACTTTGTCAACAAATATTTTAGTACTTCCATTTTTCCCGGGCTTTTTAGGCATTGCTAATGTACTTAAACTTTTGGATATTAATGTAGTATTTTCATATAACAATATTGTGAAAAATATCAGAGTAAAAAATAGCCCTACCAATAATTCAGGCATTATCTATAAAATTGGGTGTAAACAATGTGATTCCTTTTACATAGGTCAGACGGGAAAGGATTTACACACACGTATAAAACAGCATCAATATTCCAGTGCCCTTTTTGTCCATTTGTCAGAGTTATCCCACTGTATTGATTGGAATAATGCTTCAGTTTTATTCCACTCTAGCAACATTGTTAATAGAAAAATTCTTGAGTCTGCCATTATCCAACTTTCAAATAACTTCAACATAAGCAAAGGTCTTTTTCAACTCGATCCTGTTGTTTTGAATTCCTTCAAAACAGATTTAGATAAGAAGGGTAGAACGCTAAATCTTTGGTAAACTTGTATGCTACTTTATTAACTTTTAATTTTCATTTTATTTTTATATACATCGAAACTTAACCAAAAAAGGCAGTGTGTTAAAACCCGGGCAGATTTCCAGTATAAATTTGTATTTTTATAATTCATTTGATCTTGTGCTAAAAATCGATATTTTTTCCTTACAAATCTGTATGCCTCTCTGTTAATCCTTTAATTTTTAATTTTTATTTTTACTTCTCCGTTTATTGCATATATATATATATTATTTTTTTCTTTTTTTTCTTTCTGTAACCTATATATAGGCTGTCACCCTTTTTTATACTTCAGTGTTCCTGAGGATGTCATTAGACGAAAGCGCTTGAGCACCATTTTGTGTTTCCTTTCCTTCGTGGTTTTATTCATCATAAATATTTTTCACGTGTTACTTTCGTGAAATAATTTTCATATATATATATATATATATATATGAGGCGGGATGCTGCAGAGGGGTCGACCGCAGGTCAATCCTGAATCGTCGTTCAAACCCACATAAAGTAACATCAAATAAGTAGGGTAAGTATATATATAAATGCGCCTCGGTAGGGAATAGTAATTAGAATCAATGACAACAAATCCACCAGTTCTGGGTTCGATTCCTGGCGATGGCAGGCGGCACTCAGCTCATGCAGCTGTTCATCCTTCCATACAAATGGGTACTTCTGGGTAATCTAGTGGCTAAGACATTGGGCTGCTGATCGGGAGGTCATGAGATCGAGTCCGGACGAAGACTGTAATTTCTGACTCCCTTGGTAGGTCGTGGTTCAGATTCCACGTTAAGCCGTAGGTCTACCGTTACAATGAGCAATTCGGGCAGAAGCAAAACAAATTTTTTTTTTTTTACTGAGGTTATACATAATTTGAGCATGATGTTTGCTTTTCTGCTGCGGAAGATCCTCCAGATAATTCCCATTACTTTTCTATCTGTTGTGACTTTAATGTTATAGTGTTCTCTGAATTCTGCATCCGATGACGTTCTTACTCCAAGATCCCTGATTTCTGAGATTCGTGTCATCTATATGGTTTGCAGTGTTTTGTACCCTTTATTCTGTAGCACCCTGTTGTTACCGTATCTAAGAAGTTCGAATTTATCTTCTTTGAACTTCATTTTATTGTCTTCCGTTCGCTTGGATAATGTTTCAATGTCGTTTTGTAATTTTTCTATGTCACTTATGTTTGATATTCCTTTACGTATCTTTGAGTCATCCGCGAAACACGATACGATACTGTCATTAATATCTGCAGCTCACGACTTCTGAAACTTTAGATTTGACTCCATTTACTCCTCCCCTCTTTGTGTTCTTTTGGTCATATATATATATTATATATATATATATATATATGTACTAGGGGTACTCAATATATTTTGCCCCACCCTTTTTTCTTAGCTAAATAATAGGCCATGAGGCTGAAATGTCTTTTGGGCCGTAAGTTTGAACTTTCTGCGCTTCACATAACCGGATTTTTCCAGTTTCAACCTCCCCTCCTTGTATAAAACCGCTTTTAAACGCCCTCGTAGAAAACCAATGGTTAACGCAGTTTTGAAAATGGCGTCTGACAGTGATGTGCGTCGTAAACAGAGAGCTGTTATCGAGTTCTTAACCGCAGAGGAGGAAACAGTTGGAAATATTCGTAAGCGTCTACAAAATGTTTACGGAGATGCGGTTGTTGATCGAAGCACAGTTGGGCGCTGATCTAAACGTGTGAGATCATCGAAGAGAGGGAGAGCCAGCCTCGATGATGAGCCACTCAGCGATCGCTCGGCATCGGCTCTGACATCTCACACTGTGCAACGTGCTAACAGCATCATTCGATCAAATCGGCGCGTCACATACAAGGAGCTATCACTGGAGCTAAGAATTAGTGAGGGAAGTGTGAATACGATAATTCAGCAACTGGGATACTCAAAAGTGTGTTCCCGGTTTGTTCCTCGCCAGCTGACTCAAGATCACAAAGCCCAAAGAAAAGAAATTGCTTCTAAGTCGTTGGTTCGATACGAGACAGAAGGGGATGACTTCCTTTCACGAATTGTGACTGAGGATGAGAATTGGGTACACCACTTTGAACCTGAAACAAAACGCCAATCCATGGAGTGGCATCACGCAGACTCCCCACGCAAGAAAAAGTTCAAAATGGCTCCCTCTGCACGAAAGGTTATGGCCACCATCTTCTGGGACATGAAAGGGGTGATTCTGGTGGACATTATGAAGAAAGGACAAACACTCAACTCAGCGGCATATATTGCTACCCTACAGAGACTCCAGAGACGTATAAAGCGAGTTCGACCGGAGAGAAAACTGGAAGACGTCCTTCGTTTGCGCGATAACGCAAGACCAACAACAGTTTGCAAACGAGAGAGGCCATCACAAAAATGCGCTTGACTGTGTTACCCCACCCTCCATACAGCCCGGATCTGGTACCTTCAGACTTCCATTTGTTTGGGCCAACGAAGGATGCTATTCGTGGAAGAAAGTTTCAGAGTGACGATGAGATTGTTGAGGAGGTTAAGAGGTGGCTCGAGCGGAACCCAGCGGACTTTTACCAGCAAGGAATAAAGGCCCTCGTTTCGAGGTGGAGGAAAGCCGTAGAAAAGGATGGAAACTATGTGGAAAAATGAAAACTTGTAAAAAAGGTATGTAACTACTTGTGTACAAAATTTCTGGAACTTGGAAGGAAACTTGGAAAGAAAAAAAAAAGGTGGAGCAAAATATATTGAGTACCCTCGTACATTTGGTTATGTAAATTTAATAAAATGTACAGAGGAGAAACTTATATTTACAGTGGCAGAACAGCATAAATTTTATATCTATTACGATTTTTCGGAGCGTTCCAATAATGTTTAAATTGAAACAAATGCAGAAGGTTAACAAAAGTAAATAGACGCCACGATGATTGTCCCCCCCCCCCCCAAGAACAAATGGCGAAGCTCATCAACGGAATGCCAGAACGTGTGTAAGTTTTACATAATTTGTAGGGAAATGCAACACGATTCTAAATATATTGATTTAATAAGTCTGTTATTATTTATTGACTTTTATTACCGAATCAAAAACTATGAAAAAAAAAAAAAACACCCTGAAAGTGTCTAACACCCTGAAACTGTGCTAACAACATCTTAAGCAATATCTTTATTATTCAATAATGAACGATAAGAATATTAACTAATGTTAAGTGATGTTTATTAACTGATGTTAAGTGATGTTTATTAATTGATGTTAAGTGATGTTTATTAACTGATGTTAATAATGTTTATTAACTAATGTTAAGTAATGTTTATTAACTAATGTTAAGTAATGTTTATTAACTAATGTTAAGTGATGCTTATTAACTGATGTTAAGTGATGCTTATTAACTGATGTTAAGTAATGTTTATTAACGGATGTTAAGTAATGTTTATTAACTGGTGTTAAGTAATGTTTAGTAACTGATGTTAAGTGATGGTTATTAACTGATGTTGTGATGTTCATTAACTGATGTCAAGTGATGTTTATTAACTGATGTAACTAAGTTCGTTTTAATCTTTAAAGAGTTTGAAGAATTACAAAGGATAAAAACAGTTATCAAAATGGCACATTTTATATTAATTTACGAGTATTTGAACAAAATTTTAAATTTATAAATTTGAATGAATACATACTTCATAACATGAACACGGTCGTTCGTATCGAATTCTAAAGATTATAGACAAAGAGACAAGTTATTCCTCACTTATTACTTATTTTTGTTGGGTTAAAATGATGGAATGAGCGAAATAGTGATGCAAAAAAAAGTATTTCTAATGTATATAAATGCCTCTAAAAATAAAGCGAAACGTTTTTTTACTAAATGAATACTGATAACCCTGTACTGATGACATTTACGAGTTAATGTGGACCCAATAACGCGCTTCATTCCTCATATTTCACATTTAATTCTTTGTATTTTGCGAACTAATTAATGTTCTTATACAGAGGATGTGTTATGTACTGATAATTCATACGTGTGTGAGCTGCCTATGAAGCGATGCGTGTTATCTTTTAATTAATATGAGAAGCCGGTAAATCTAAAAGCTTAAGAAGGGGCAAAGTTCATAAAATAAATACAAATAGATTCAATTTTAAAATCATTTATTAAAAACATTTACTCAATTAGTGCGGAGTTTTATTTCTTTTATTGGAGTGGATAAACCCACATTCAATATTCCAATAAACACGGAAAATATACAGGGTGTCCCATAAATCTTGCATCATAGGAGAAATTCATATTTTTCTATTTCTACAAACCATAATTCATATTTTTCTCTTTCTACAGGCCATAATGTCTGTGAGCAAGGAAGAACGAATCCAGATAATTCTACTCATAGGAAATCGGAGTCAAAGCGAAGCCGCTGCTGAATTTAACAGACTGCATCCAGACCGCGAGCCAATAACACAGAGTTGTGTTAGCAGACTTGTTGCAAAGTTTAAGGAAAGAGGATCCATAGAAGATAAACCACGCAGTGGACCTTCAAGGAGGTCCACTGACGATGATACAGCGACTGCTATCCTGGAACGAAGAAGGAAATTTCCCAACAAGGTTCCAGCAAGACGGCGCTCCTGCATATTACAGCACCCAAGTAAGGGAATACCTGTACCAACAATCCCTGGTCATTGGATAGGACGTCGAGGGCCTGTGGAATGGCCAGCTAGAAGCCCGGATCTCACGCCACTAGATTTTTATCTCTGGGGCTACTTGAAAGCGCTGGTATACGCAGAGAAAATTAGGAGTGTCGAACATTTGCGGCAGCGCATTATTGGGGCATGTAACACCATTACTCCTGACATCATTCACCATGTGCTTGCTGACTGGGTATCACGTCTGAATTTGTGTATTGAAAACAATGGTGGACATATTGAGCACGTTCTTTAAATAAAAGCTTTTGTTTTGCCTTTTTTTATTATTTTTCCTATGATGCCGGACTTATGGGACACCCTGTACAGTTATGTAAAGTCAACCAAAATGAGGTGTTTCAATGTGTGTCCTTAACAGAACGCGTATATTGATCAGAAATCGTGCAGCCTTGTTTCAAATCCATCACCTTCGCTAAGTTTCACGCCAGACAATCGTCGAGAATTTCCTTATCAAATATATTTATTCTTCTTGTCAACCTTTCTCAAGGTCTTGATACAGTCGACTCACATTCCAAGATCTCTTTCCCGTTAAGACGCAGGTTTTAAGCATACGCACATCTGCACTCTCTTCCTTTCCTGACGCAGTAATAAACACTTATCTCGTACCTCTTAAACTTTATTATTATTATTATTATTATATATATATATATTTTTTTTTCTTATATTCCTGACCACCTTTATTTTCTTTCCACTTATACTTGGGTGTATCTTTCTGAAGAGGAAGCGGGCTACGTTATGGCTCGTGACCAGTGTCGTAACGCTACTTCCCGTCGATCAGCGAAGTTACGGATAAGTGACATCGGGTCCGGAGAATAGTTGGATGGAGGACCGTCCTCTGTTTCCAGATTACGTAGCGATCCGTAGTTCGGATCCCACGTAAAACCGTAGGTTCCTTCCGTCATATAAACCTCAGAGGTCGCGAAAGAGGTTAAAAAACCGCATCATTACATTTTACCTTACTTGAAACTTAAGATTTTTGATAGTTTGTAAAATAAATACTAGTTAGTTTTGTTGTGGATGTTTTGAACTTTTGAAATGCAGTGTTATAAATACGCATCATGACTTATTTATAAACAATCTTTTTATTCGCTATCTATAACGAATCTGTAGTGTTCGCCACCGGATGTAGTGTTCGCCTTTATTAATTTACTTTCTCTCTTTATTTACGCTTCTTTCTACTTTACTATCTATTCTCTATCGGCTCTTTGCTTCATTTATCACTTTCTTTCTCTACTCACTATTTCATTTATCTTTACTCTCTCTTTACTCATTTTCGCCGTATCGTATAGTTTCCGGTAGCCACGCCGAGTTCTGACTCTAAAACCGTTATAATGCAAAGGGGGAAGGGGGAGGTATATTAATACTCTTTATTAACACTTATTACGTTTTATTAATTTCGGAAATGGTTTAGTTAATTAGGGGTATGCGAGTATGAAATTTCTATATAATAATTTAGGTCGGAGAGGAACACAAAACAATTTGACTTTAAGATCACATGGCTCTAAATCTTACGCGTATCGCGTCCGCCTCAAGACTGAGTCTTTTTGTGGGTTCCGCTCTGTCGGCCTCTCTTCAAGATTGCCAACTCTTCCCATTTTAAACAATTTACAATCTAACAAACATGCTTTATCGTAATCATCACAATTTTTAGTAAATTTATATTAAACATTAATTAATATTCTTAACTTGGCATTACTACAAATCACCAAACTTTTAATTCTAATTCTAATTTCATGAATATTATTTTAAAGGGTGTCTCAGAAGTCTTGGAGGGGTTTTATTTGGCTATAACCTTTTTGTTTGGGGATCAAATAAAAAAAAGGTTTGTAACACTTGAAAATATACTTATTGCGATTTTAATTACAAATTTAATGTCTGGTGAAAATCTTCATTTTCATTGCGTAAATCTAAAATCGCATTAGCGTACGTTATCCGATTCTGATGATCTTGTGGTTTAATTTCTTGAGCAATTTGAATTTTGTACGGGTGAAGATTGATATCCTCTCTTAAAATTTGATGTAAGGAACTTCTTGAAATGTTTAATTCCTGGCTGCGTCGTCGGACTGATGTGGATTTTCCTCAACGCTTTCACGAACCATCTCCACCCGAGTTGGACTTCGGCTTGTCCGAGGACGCCCAGTCCGTGGTTCGTCTCCCTGACCCTTTCCCCTACGAAATTTAGCGACGTACTGTCGAATAGCTCGATCAGAAGGAACAGAACGTGTGTTGAATTTTAATCGAAAAGCTCTTTGAGCGGCAACGCTGGAAGAATTGTTTGTCAAATAAAGTTCCACAATAGCCACTCTTTGTTGCACTGTCCAGGATTCCATTTTCATTAATCGCAGCAAGGGTACTTTAATTGAAAAAGAAAAACAAATAAATTAATAAAAAAAGAAAAAAGTTATAGCCAAATAAAACCCCTCCAAGACTTCTGGGACACCCTGTACATTTTATAGGGTTTGTCTCCTGCCAATAAACTTTATAATTATCATCATTATCATTATTATTATCGTCAACATATTGGAAATAATCATTATTGCGCCTCGGTGGTGTAGTGGTTAGCGTCGCTGACTACGAATCCATCGGCTCCGGGATCAAGACCTGGTGACGGCAGGCGGTGCCCAGCAAAACCCAGCTGTTCATCCTTCCACACAATAAAGAAATTGGTTGGTAGATACCTTGGGTAGCCTAGTGGTTAAGACGCTGGGCTGCTGGTAGGACGTGGTTCAGATTCCACGTTAAACTGTGGGTCTAAGGTGGAGTGACAAGCTTGACCTTCGTCAGAATAAACAATTCAGGAGGAAGCAAAACCAAGGTTATATACTGTATGTGTATATATATATATATATATTGCACATGTGCAATAAATCTTAAAAGTATTTAAATACTCACTTCGAACATTTGAAATGTTGTAAACATTCATTAAGATGTTCTAAAACTTCTAAATGTTGTTGACTGATGTTCTAAATGTTCATAGATTACGTTACTAACTGATTTTCTAAATATTCAGAATGTATCACAAGTTTGTTACGAATTTTTTAGTTCTTTTAAATTTTTGTTGTACTGATGTTCCAATTGTTCGTGAATTCTTGACAAAGTTCTAAATGGAATTTGTTTTCCAGTTTTCATTTGCGAATTTTGACTTTAACAAAACCCGAGTTGCGATGTCCATAATTGAAAAAATGTTGGAGATAAAGTTTAGAAACGCGCGGTTGAACATAGACAACATCTATCGTCAATAATGTTTGTAGTTCATTCTATATACATTAAGATTTACTATTTGGCTATCTGAATCATAGAGTCAAATAAGTTCAATTTTTATCCGTAATATTAGAAGAGTCAACCTGTCCCAACACTGTATTTGTTAAAACATTTTTTGTAACCTAAACCGTTCCAATTATTTATGAACAGACTTTTATTTTCATCAAAATTTCATATTGACAATCTTGTCTTCTCAAAGTCACCGTTATAATACCAAATATCTCTCTTCTGTTATCCAACGTCTATTCTTTCCTTTTTCCTGGGCTCTCATCAATGTCTCGGAGCGGTCGTTAATTTCATAGTCACAGAACGAGACACGAGTATAACAATTCTTTTGCAAACATATATAAAGACATTCCTCTCTCTTATAGGCCTAAGCCGCTTTCGAGAACACTTTCCTGTACCGTAAAGACCAATGGTACGAATTTAGGCTCGTTTATCACTCGGGGTTGGGGGGGGGGGGAGGTACGCCAGTGTATACCTAACGCGACAGCAATAACAGGCGATGTCAACGATTCAGCTGAGCTTCTAATAAATTCATGTTGCTCTTCTATAGGAGCCATTTTATTAGAGCAAATACTTACAAATGGTTCGCTGAAAGGACATATATATATATATATATATATATATATATATATATATATATATATATATATCATATACAGGGTGTTTCAGGTCGACCCTAGAAATATGGAAATTAAATTGGAAATTTGCGGAATTTGTAGTTTGTATTTGGTATTTAGTTTGTCATAGTAATTCCGCCAATTTCCATATTTCTAGGGTCGACCTGAAACACCCTGTACATTGCACTCCCTTGTAAAGAACTAACGTATATTAATATTTGTCATTCAAGACCTGTATTTACATTTGGCTGTTTCTGGTGTTTTAAATCGCTCGTTGTGTTTCCCTCGCATAGATGTGTCAACAGTTCCACCGAAGGATAAATTCGTTTCCACCCAAAGGATATTAGAGATCCTCTTGTTTTTATTTGCATTTCCTGAAGCGTAAGAATTATTTGTTTGCTTTTGAACGGTAAATTGAACACAATTATGCCAGATATTTATTCTTCATTTAAGAAATGGCATGCATGTAGTGTGTTCAAATATTTACATTTAAAGTTTTCTGGCTGCGATAGGCATATTCCATTTTTATACGAAGCTTGCAGTTTCATATCCCTCATCTTGAAACATTTTTTTTTTTCTACCTTATTATTTACTCTTAAAGTAGCTTGTAGTTGCACAAGCTTTATTTTTATTGATAAATGATAAATGATAAATGATAAATGAAAGATATACGATCTATTTTTTAAAACGTACTCGTAGGGGCACAGCGCTCAAGTCAAAGTAATGCAGTTCATTGCGCTAATTCATGTATTATTATTATTACGAGCACCAAGGTGCCTTCACTTCACTTATAAGAAAACGGTGTTACTCATTGAGTTATTGACCCCGACCACGCGGATGGTAAGCCTCACGCATGCAACGAAATGGAACTACACGAATTGTGACACTACCATCCGTGTTCGCCCCTCATGACTCGTATATAAATGCATAAAAGCTACCATGTAGTCACAAGTTACTATTCTTTATGTTGTTCAGAGCACACGCAGTCTCTGGCTCTCTATAATTACCCTCACTGGAGATTCCTGCCATTTTATACCTTGTTCGAGCCTCACTTCTCGTCTCTCTCTTGTCTAACTTTATCAAAAATTGCCGGCTTCCACGCGTTTATACATACATACATACATACATACATACTGTCTTTGTTTCTCTACATTCAACCATCTTATTTCCTTCGTTGTAGAGTCCGTGAGTCCGTAACTTGATTAAATATTATAAAGTTCATAATTTCTTTATAAAACTTCTCTTTTTAGCTTAATTCACATTTTCTACTTGTATCTTTTTAGAGCGAAAATAAAGACGAAATCTTTTGTGAAATAAACAAAGTTACAGACACTAAAAATTTTTTTTTACAATTTACAATTTATTGTTCCAAGTTATACGTGTGTAGAACATACATTAGGTGTTATAAGAAATAATAAATACATATTTGACAGTGTAACAGTTAAGGTCTTCCTAAACACATACCATAGTATTATGATAATGATAATAATAATAATAACAATAATAATAATAATAATACACTACGACAACAACATTATAATTTATTGTCCGATTTATGTAGTACGTTGAGATTTAATTTATAGTGGTGCACCGATTAATCGGTATCGGCACCTTGCATGCCGATTAATCGGCAATGCAAGGTATTTCCTAATATCGGCATGCCAGGTGCCGATACCGATTAATCGGTGCACCACTAGACTTGAGAACACATTAAATGAACTGGGATTATCCAAATATGTAATTAAATAAAAGCTCTATATATTATATACATATATATTACAATTAAAATGAGAAATAATATATAGGTTTCATTCTTTTCAATTTTTTAAGTCTATTTCAATTTACTTTACGAACGATTAATGGATTTCTCTGGTTTCCCATTACGAGTAGCTCTAAAATTGCTTACGTATTAAATTTCTAACAATTTTCTATTAAATGGCTAGTTCCATCCGTTAATTGGTTGGAGTACATAACGGTGTTGAGTTTTTAGTAACCAGAGTTACTACACCTATTAGCAATATGACTCTCACTGATTAAGTTTGATAAGTTAGTCCGTTAAAGCGAGTGAAGTTTTACGAAATTCAATTTATATAAAATGGCTAAAGCGAAATTGATTTATGTTGTACAAAACTTCCATACAGAAATATTTAATTCCATTTTTGTTATATAAATGCGCACATAACAAAATTCAATATAGACGCTTAGTCGCTTACGCGTAAATGGAAACCGAATTTTTTGTAAATGTAATAAAATATAAAAATATAAAAATCTCGGTGTACGGGAGATTATTTTCAGTTAAAAGGTGATATTTTGAATAAAAATAAGTGCGGGTCTATCAAGTAATACATTTCACAATATAAATATAAAAAAAAAAGAAGCTGTAGGTTGTCTTTTGTGTCAATATAGAACGAAATTTATTACCCTCCAACAAAATTATTCACTATAAATCTCACGTTTTCCGTCATTATTTTTCTTCTACATATTCGCTTCGTTATAGGAAAACGCACGTACGTTAGAGAAATGCATAAATTAATCACAAACCCAAAGTGCGTGGCGTAAGAGGAGTTGTAGGTGGGGAGGGGGGGAGTAGAAGGTTTTAATAGGATTATCCAAAAGAGGTTAGGCGTGAATCATCTTCCAGGATTCATCTCATAACCTCATTTTTTTTTTTTTTCCCCAATAGCCTTTCTGGAACACATGTTTCAACATGATTTACAGTATTTTGTGCCACTCTCGGCAACCCTGGTTTAGGAGTGATTTATCACGGAGGATTTTATGCACATGATAAATTTAATGGTCTACGCTTTAGACTTTTTTAATAGAATCACATAGAAAAACCATTATTTTTGTCCCTAAATTTCAGAATTATACTTAGACCTAGGACATATAAGAAAAAATCGCCAGTAACTACCTACCTATACGCGGAGAAAAATATTTTGTTGACTAAAATAAAAATAAATGCGTTTTAACAAATTTTTTGTTTCATTTTTAGACACCAAAATTGTTGTTTCGTTTTACAAAATAAATTTTGTTGATAATAATTTGTTGCAGCAATGAATAAATATTTAGATGATGGAACAAAATCTGCTCATGTTTGTTTCAAACAATAATTTGTTTGAATTAAATATAAATTAATTTAATTTTCGAATTACCATAAATTTTAATTTATTTTTCTGATTTCTTTTATTTAGAATTTCTTCGTTTTACGTTAACTTAATTATGTATTCATTTATGCACAATATATGAAATGAAATGAAATTAAAAAATAAAATGAAATGAAATGAAAAAATGAAATAAAATGAAAAGGTTTGTTGGCAGACTAAAGTTCATATGACAAATATTATTAATACAATGACAGTTCACATACTAAGGATAGAAATATATACAATTGATTAGAAATAATACAGTAATGTTAAAGTTAAGTGGAGCTACAGACAGACGTTTTCGTACCAAGAATTCCACAGCTTAGAGGATAAATGGCAGGACTCATGGATAGCTTGGATAATCGGGTTGGTTGATTTTTTAATTATTTACATTAGACTGTATTGAGCACGTCTTGTTACCTCCGGGAAGCTCAGGACATTGCGAGTAGCAAACATTTGCGAAGCTGAGCATATCGGGGGTAATTTATGTAAGAGTCTAAAAGACCTGTTGTACAGCAAATTTAGGGTTCTGCCAGAACCTTTTTTATAATTCAGCCAGAGTTGCTGTCCGTATATATTACTACAGAAAGTGTCTTTAGCTTCACTTGTACAGAATCGAACGTTCCTTATGGTCATATTCGTTTTAGAACAAAGGCTTCGAGATTGTTTTCGTATATCCGAATCGTCACTCAAGGAGCTGGTAATAGTTTGACCCAAATACTTAAACTCTTGTACGTCCTCAATTACTTCACCTTTCATTTTAAACCTAATGTCAGCCGCTGATTATAGCTTTTAGGATGAAATTGCATAACCTTAGTTTTTGTAACATTAATAAGAATATGTTTCTGCGAATACACTTCGCAGACTTTTAGTAGCCGATCAGACCTTTAACAGAGGGACTTATTAACACCATATCATCGGCATAAACTAAGTTATTCATCCTTGTGTTATCTATACAACATCCCACTGTTACCTCATTAAGTGAAGCAATTAATCCGTCAATATACACATTAAACAGCATAGGAGAGAACAAGGCGACTTGTCTCACCCCTCAAGAGGAGCCAAAACAGACACACACACACACACACACACACACACACACACACACACACACACACACACACACATATACAGGGCGTCCCAGAAAAATATATACACACTTTAAATACTTATAAAGGCAGTGTTTATTAAAATACATTTTATTTTCAAAATGTAATAGAATCTACAGACATTATTTAATTGTTTTGTCAACGCCTGTTTTCAAACTGAAGTCCGTTCTGGTCCAGGCACTGCTGATAACGCGAAGCAATGGAATCGCAAACATCACGAAACATTTCGTTTGGTATTTGTGTGCATTCTCGTTCAATGGCTGCTCTCAATTCAGCGACTGCTGCAGGTTTTATAGCGTAGACTTTGTCTTTTAAGTATCCCCATAAAAAAAAGTCTAGTGGTGTGAGGTCTGGTGAACGCGGAGGGTATTCTACGAAACCCCTTCGTCCAATCCACATCCACATCGTGCCAAGTACCACTCGCAATACTCCACTCTTCAGTCCGGATCATCTTCATTAATAGCATGGACTAATCTTGGAATGTAACTTTTCCATTGACAGCGCTTCAAAATGCGTTGGACAGACGATTCTGAAATTCCTACCTCACGACTCGCTTGCCGCACAGATTTTCTTGGACTTTGGTGATACGTTTCCAGTACTCTTTCTTGCTTTGTGGGGCTTGTCGATGTCCGTGGTCTTCCGGAACGCTTCTTGTGGACATTCTGAACAGTTCCATCGGCTTCAAACTTATCTCTAATTCGAGTGATGGTAAGTCGCGTTGGTGGATCTGTTTGAAACTCCCTCCTAAACTGTCTTTGCACTTCAACTGCGTTTTCACACTTCCAGTAGCATTTTAGAATGAATTTCCTTTGTTCAAAGCTTAGTCTGATTCTAATGGGTTTAACTTGGAAAGAAAGAAACATCAATTGAGCTATCAGCTGTTAAAGTGTGTATACATTTTTTTGGGACGCCCTGTATATATATAAAACCTTTTAGGTGTTCTTTCTCATGATTTCTCATTTCACGGAGGTCAGGTTTATTTGCCCCCTCGTCTCGAGTTGGCCTGGTGAAGTAAAGAGTTGTTTTTCTTGCGCTCTCCATTTCACATAGCCAGGTACTTCAGGGCATTTGGTATCGTTTTGAGCCAGGCGTGTCGTCTTGTTTTGAAGATTTCCACCACTATACCAGGCGCCCTCTGACAGCAAAGCAATTTTCCTTCAGGTTTGAGGATGTTCCCTGTCTAGCCTTTAGTTTGAGAAAAGACACATTCTTCCTTTCCTACTTTTCACTCTTGTGTGACTAGTTATAGGGTTCAAAGTGAGATTAGGGACTAGTTTCCCTATTGTTTTCCGTGTGTAAATGATGGTGTACCTCTCCCTTTTTCTCTCCAGCGAACATAAATTTAATTCACGTAACTTTTCTCAGTAATTTAGTTCTTTGCATCCATTAATCTTGGCTGTGAAACTTCTCTAAATCCCTTCTATCATAGTTGACTAATGTCTTCTGTTTGATATGAGGATGTTAAGACTGAGAAATGCTCTAACTTGGGTATGATCAGTGTTTTCAACAGAGGAATTATTTCTTTTAAAGGTTCTCAGTATCTGTCCAGTTATTCTTTTCACTTTGTTTACTGCTACTTTATTTTGTGTTTCAAATTTCGCGTCGTCAGTCATTATAGCTCCTAAATCTTTTGAAAATTTCCCCTTTTATATGTAATTTTCCCCTTAAAATACTTTATAGTTTCTCTGAACTTCCTGTCCATTTGGGGCATATTATTCCATGGATATTAGTTTCTCCCTTCTTCAGTATCTTAATAGCTGAAATTTCTCGGTGTTAAATTTCATAATGCTGCCTTCTGACAAGATGTAAATTTTGTTCATGTCTGTTTGTAGGGATTCTGGATCATTTGCGTTTCTTATTTTTCTACTAATTTTAACTTCATCAGTGAGCATGATTATGAATAGTAACGGAGCTAATACTGTTCCTTCTGATATGGAGCTACGGACTTCTGACTTACAGCCTTTGGACTGTAACAACTTGACTTGCTGCCGCTCACTAAGGAGATTATATAGCCATTTTTTTCCTACATTTCCTGCTGTTCCTATATATCAGTTTATGTGCTATGATTCAATGGTTACACAAGTCGAACGCCTTGGCAAAGTCTGTGCGTATTACATCATAATTTTCATTGTTTTTGAGTGTATAAATGAGCTCATTATTATGTTCCATTAGTTGTGATAAACACGATCTCCCTAATCAGCACCCACGCAGGTTGGTTACCATTTAATTTTTTCTGAGTCTCCAAAAAGTCATAGATTTTTCCTATAACTATTCTTTGAAATATTTTAGTGAAATGAAACAAACATGGTAGCATTTTACCTTAAACGGAATAAAATAGCATTCCTTGAAATTCTTCGTATAACGTACAGAGTGCTTTACCTGTAACGCCATCCCGAGTTACGGGCACAGTTGGGTATTTATAATTTTGCTCCGCATTAAAATTTTGTTAAAATTTATAGGTGAAAATTTTTATATTTGCATTTAAAAACTTTATATTTAGAATAAAATAGAAATAAAAGCACTTTCTTCAAAATAAAACGACTATTGTAATTTAACCTTCTATTGTAATTTAACCTTCTATGGAATGGTGCATGCCTACATATATGCGTGTCAGATTAAAAAGCGTCACGTCTCTGCGTATATCTATGACGACTTGACGCTTTTTAACCGTGACACGCAGATATATATATATTTTTTAATTGGGGGTTGTTTAACCTCCTTCGCAACATCTAAGGTCATATGACGGAGGGGACCTACATCTTTACGTGGGATCCGAACCACGGGTCGCTACATAATCTGGGCGCGGAGGACGGTCTCCCATCTAACTACTACCCAGACCCAATATCGCTTAACTTCGCTGATCTCCGGGAAGCGGTGTTACGACATTGGCGACGACGTAGCCCACACGCAAATATATGGATGCATATAGGTTGTCTCTCGGAAATGTAAGTGTTTACATAACATTTACAATAAGATATACAATAACAAAATACAACCAAAGAAAATGTGGTTAAAGCAATTATTATATGCTAACCATTGCGTTATTTGATCCAAACAAAAGATGGTTAACTAAACGTAGTTTGTTGCTTCAAAGATATGATTTTTCTTTGTTGTAAGAAATGAAGCAAATAAAATACATTTGATAACTCTAAATAAAACAGTTATTTTATTTTAATCATTACTTTGTTTGATTCAAACAAAAATTGGTCAAATAATTGTCTTTTGTTTTCTTTAATAACAGATTTATCCGTGTGATAGGCATTTTTGAAGCTATATACTCGTATACTTTCAGACCAACTCTCTTATATATATATATATATATATATATATATATATATATATATATATATATATATATATATATATATATATATATTATATATATACAGGGTGTCCCATAAGTCTGGCATCATAGGAGAAATTCATATTTTTCTATTTCTACAAACCATAATTCATATTTTTCTCTTTCTACAGGCCATAATGTCTGTGAGCAAGGAAGAACGAATCCAGATATTTCTACTCATAGGAAATCGGAGTCAGACTGCATTTAACAGACTGCATCCAGACCGCGAGCCAATAACACAGAGTTGTGTGTCTGGATGCAGTCTGTTAAATTCAGCAGCAGCCTCTCTTTGATTCTGATTTCCTATGAGTAGAATTATCTGGATTCGTTCTTCCTTGCTCACAGACATTATGGCCTGTAGAAAGAGAAAAATATGAATTATGGTTTGTAGAAATAGAAACATATGAATTTCGCCTATGATGCCGGACTTATGGGACACCCTGTATATATATATATATATATATATATATATACACACAGAAGTGTAGTGCTGCGGGAGCGCACGGGAGCTCCCGCTCCCGCACCTCCATTCATCCAAATATAATTTATTTATTTTTTTTTAGTTGATACTTGGAAGTGGGGAACAAACAGAGATGAAAGCACTGGCTTCTAATTGCGATTTCAAATTTGGTTTGCTTAGTTAAAAGACATTTTTATTGAAATAGGGAGCCAAATTTTCCCCTTAAAATGATTTGTAATTGTAAAAATTGGATGAGTTAATTATTACGCCTCGATGTACTACCGTAAAATTTGTATATTCAACTTTTCGCTCATTCTGGGGAGTAACCTGATTAACTGATGTACCGGTACAAGGAAATAATAGCACAACATGCCGGTATTTCCTTAGAGCTCCTGCACCTTCAAATTTGCCACTACACCCCTGTGTGTGTGTGTGTGTGTGTGTGTGTGTGTGTGTGTGTGTGTGTATATACATACACACACACACCAGAGTTAATTATAAAGTTTAAAGGGTCACCAATTTGGTCTTTCGCCCAAATAAATAATGTATTTAATAAAGGAGATAAAAAGGCTTTGTAGTTTTTGTTTAATTAACAAATATAAAAAAAAGAATTATTTGCAGTGAATAAGCGAGTTGATATTGTGTAATATTGCGATCAATGATTATTGACAATAAAAGAGTGATTTTTCAGGACAAGAGTTAAATAATGTAATAGTGTTAAGACAAATAATCAGGATAAAATATATACACGGTAGTTAACAAACAGCAATAAGCCTACTTGCGGTATTACATAACATAAATTATGCGAGTCCGATTTGGTACTAAAAAACAGTTCAGATAGCCTATGCGGTTAGGCTAAGAGTTTGTTTATATTGATAGGTTACGTAACAAAATAACCTAACACGAAGCAGTAAACACTGTAAGCCAAGTGAGTTGGGTTTATGCAATAGATTTACAGACCTGGGTTTGGCGATGGGTATAGGCTGTGAGACGCGAGAGCCTATGAGCCCGATAAATGATGAAAGCTTGAAGACGGACTGAGTTTGTAGGAGTGAAAGTGATTACGGCAGCGGAAGAAGTGGTTGCAGGCTTGCGGCGGTGGTGCAATTCTCGTTAAATCGCAATGAGATTCGAAGGTCGAATGGACGGATGTTTTGGGTGAAGCAAAACTCGGATGAATGAGGTTGAGCGAGTTTGCGAGATCGCCATCCAGTGGTACGGAGTTTCAGCGACGAAAGTAGGAGGTCAGAGAGAGGGTGAATTGAACCGGACTCACGTTTTTATAGCCGCTCTGAAGGGGTGAAGATTTGGCGCGATTTTTTCGGGAATCATGGTGAAATAAATCTGCATTTTCATTCGGGCTTCCGCCCATGTGTTTGGACTTCACCATCATGTTCATTTTTTCAAGCCGTGAGAAAGGAAAACAAAGAAAGAAATTTCCGGGATGTCACCATATATACATACACACACTTTTTGGAACACCTTTTAGGATCACCTGTATGTTTATACGACGGTTGATTTAAAGGTATCCAGAAAGGAGGGGTAGATTTTATAACAAAGCAAGACTGTCTCAATAATTTCAGATACTCGTAAATGTCAGCGTTCGTAACTCAGTGGTTAATATCGTTTCCTTAAAATGAAGTCAAGACACTGAGGTCGGGAGTTCGAATCACGATGATGCTGGTAATAATGATGATGCTGGTAATAATAATACTAATAATAATGATAATAATAATAATGGACTACATTAGTTGGCCTTAGAAACTGTACCAGTTTCTATCCCGCCTGACTGATATTATACTCTCGTATATATTGTTATACCTCGTATATATTGTTGCTCCTCCTTCCAGCATAAGAAAAAAGAAACCTTACTCCATTTTTTAATAAATATACAATTTTATATAAAAATAATATCAAAATGATTTAACATATTTTTAAATTAAGTTTTTAATTGATATACAATTGGAACGACTAAATTTCTATATTTAAAACTAAAAAAACTTTAATGTTTCACATCGCAATTAATACTAATTATTAATTAATACTAATTATAATTAAAACCGTAGATAAATTTTATTACTTTCAGGTAGAAATAAAATAATTATTAGAGCGTTTAATAATATTTTTTTTAAGTTTATATAATTCGGATTCAATAAATCCTGCAATTGAATTATGCTATAAAAAATATTAATAATATTAATAATATTAGATAGTTCTCTTATAACTCAGTATTACATTAATTTAAAAGCATGATATAAATAAGCTGTTTAATATATATATACACACATGTGTGTGTGTGTGTGTGTGTACACATTTGTCTGTGTGGTGTGTCTGTATGTGTGTGTGTGAGTGTGTGTTTGTAAAATATACTTTTCCTATTTATTTACCGACTTTTTATAGATTTTTCTTCGTCCCAGACTATCATTAAAGTCTTTAAGGTCTAGTCTTAGGCCGCGTCTGAAATCTATAACGTTAGTTCCTCTTTATCCTACATTATTTATGAAGGTAAAACTTTTCGACAATGGCGCCTAACGTTTCATTATCCCCTATACGTATATCAGATATATATATATATATATATATATATATATATATATATATATATATATATATATAGATATATATATATATATATATATATACTGTATATAAAGTTACAATAACCGCATATTATATACATATTTATTAAATAAATTTTACATTTTAAACACTGTTGAGTTATTTTAAGCCATCTTGGTGAGAAAACCCATTAAATAGTTAGTCTAGTTAAGCAATTTTAGTAAATTAAATGCATATGGGAAATATGGGAGAGTCTTTACTCCCTAAAAGTTAATTTCCCGGTCTTTATTTTTTCAAAGATAAACTTCAGACGACAGTTCTCGTCCAGGAGCGAACCGCTTAATCTACTTTCGATGTATTGACAGTGAGCTCCGCAAATACTTTATTATTCGCAGGCTACCTTTTACCTCATTTTCACTGTCAATTTGAAATTAGACGCAGCGGACGGGGTTTTGAGCGCGGTACGTAATGTTAAAGTATTCTCATGCCGTAAAGCGACTTCCATCTCATTATTTAATGCATACTCACTCTTCCACCTATCTTTATATTTTGGGGGGTGTAACGACTGGGAAGGGGTTGGGTGCTGGGGGGGGGGGGGTTGTCAATAAAGGGATCTAACGTTCCGTCCATCAACTCGCATTTTTACATCTGAATAATCTGTAATAGTATTGACAGGTGATAAGAAGATGCCGTCAGGTAGAGAGTATATTTAACGCAAGAAATTCTTTTCTAACGTTTCGGCAAAGCCTCTATCAGACTCGTTTGCTCAGTTTTGCAATTATTTTGTATACGTTCTCGAGAAAGGGTATTATTACCGACAGATATTTCTGATATTTCTTCGATAATATCGAGTTATTTTTAACGTTCATATTTTGCATGATATTGATGCTAATAATATTGGAAATGTTTTGTATGAAGAAATATTATTATTATTATTATTATTATTATTATTATTATAATAAAATATTTTCATTGTAGAGTAAAGGGCTGAGAGGAAATATCATGCAGTATTTTTCGAAAGACTTCTATTGTACTTTTTTTAAGTAGTTCCAAAATTAGGGGAGTGTATATGAATTAATTAAATTATTTATTTATTTATTTATTTATGTATTGTGAAACTGGAACATGGAGGTAAAGAATATATATATATATATATATATATATATATATATAATATTATATATATATATATATATATATATATGTTTATTCGTGTATATAATTATTACATATTTTAGTTACTGCTTTGTGTCTTTCAATTTTCCTATGAAAGTAATGTTTAGGTACAGGGTGATCCACTCGCTGGTAGCCCCAGCGGATGTATTAGCGATACTCTGGGGTTACCAGCGAGTGAATCACCCTATATATGTTTGTACTGAAAAGTTACATGAAAGTTAGTGACACATTAAATGTGACATATCGTTTTGTGGTGATACATACGTGTATGAAGTTTCATCAATTGTTATGATCAGTGTTTCGGATCACCTGACGATCAGGGCCCCCAGCCTTCTTTAGTTAGCCTTATAAGGCTAACTAACGAAAATATCACGACTTAACCTAACCAGTCGTTAGGTCAACTGTACGCCGTTGACGATTGGTTGGTTAAGTCGTGATATTTTCGTTAGTTAGCCTTATAAGGCTAACTAAAGAAGGCTAGGGGCCCTGATCTTCAGGTGATCCAGTGTTTCAAAAGTTATGGTGCGCCTTTGACCTGTTAGCGACCTTGATCATTTGCGCAGAGACCTGAGTCTTACTCAGAACACATCGTCTTATGATGATCCATATATGCGTGAAGTTTCATCAATTTATGTTAAACGATTCGAAAGTTATGGCATGACTCCCCATTTGACTTTTAACCTCTATTTTTGACCTTTTTGCCGCAGGAACTTAATTCTTGTTCATAGTAATTCGTTTTGTAATAATCAACATGTGTGTAAAGTTTCATCAATTTATGTTCAGCGGTTCAAAAGTTATAACCCGGACACGAAAGTGTGACGAACGAAGGAACGACCGAATGGACAAGCGCAATCCCGTTTATCCTCCTTCCAAATTTATTTGGTGAAGGATATAAAAATACTTTCGTTGGAAAAGTTTTTTAACGCAAATATAATTTGTTTACTCTAAAAATTATTTTTAAAGCAAAAATTTAACATTATTTTAATAGGGAAAAACCGGTTTTTAAATTGTTTTCGTACAAAATATTATATTTAAATATTTAATATTATTTTTTTTTAATTTTTAAGAATGTATGTTTTTATTTTCTTCTGAACATTATTTTAATGGGAAAAACCGGTTTTTTAAATTGTTTTCGTACAAAATATTATATTTAAATATTTAATATTAATTTTTTTAATTTTTAAGAATGTATGTTTTTATTTTCTTCTGAGCATTATTTTAATAGGAAAAACCGATTTTTTAAAATTCTTTTCGTACAAAATATTATATTTAAATATTTTTAATATTAATTTTTTTAATTTTTTAAGAATGTATATTTTTATTTTCTTCTGAATTCATGTTTTAAAATGGAAATATACAATTTTTTATCTACATTTTTTTTAATAAAATCGTAATACAAAGAAAAACTCCAAATACCCAATTTGTCAAACACATTAAGAACACCGAATGGCATGGCGAAAAGAGGACTCTGTACGTTGCATGATAATATCTCAAGGAGAGCCGTTTGACCCCATTAAGGGTAAAACAATAATATCTTTATTGCCCAATTGAATATATGGTAACTGAATTAAAGAGGTAAATAAAATATTCTAATATAAAAATTATAGGAAATTAAATTTGACTTCGTGTTGCAAATTTAAAGATGGCGGATTCGAACGTAAACATAATTTATGTTTTATTAAAACTTCTTCAAATTAAATACTTTTTCAAATTGGCTAATTCTGGGGCATTAAAATTGTAATTAATTAATAATTTATTTTGGATCACCCGAAGATCAGGGCCCCAGCCTTCTTTAGCTAGCTTTATAAGGCTAACTAACGAAAATATCACGAGTTAACCTAACCAATCGTCAAGGGCGTACAGTTGACCTAACGATTGGTTAGGTTAGGTCGTGATATTTTCGTTAGTTAGCCTCATAAGGCTAACTAAAGAAGGTTGGGGGCCCTGATCTTCAGGTGATCCTTTATTTTTAATAAATATTTTATAAATATATTTTTACATTTTAAAATAATAATTTTAATATTTTTAATATTTTTTAATAATAAAATAAAAATTCAACTTTAAAATTTTTTTTTTTTAAAACCAAGAAGTTTCAGAGAGAGCGTTTAATAACCGTGTTCTCTCTAAGTCCCTTACATAAAATAAAAACTTAACATTAATAGGATTTTTGTATTTTGATTTCTATCCTTTCAAACAACGAAGAAAGTTTTAATATTAACATATAGTTATAATATATAGCTGATCATCCAAAATGTAATATCGGCTATTTTAAGATAGAAATATATTTCAACTCCTATATTCCCTATATATTTTTCACATTATATAAAACGCGTAATGGATTCAAATAATAATAATAATAATAATAATAATAATATTAATAATAATAATAGTGTAAATAGGAAAAGAAATATAAATATAAAATATATAAATAAATAATTATAAAAAATATAAAATAAATATATATAAATAAATAAATATAAATAAATATAAAAATAATATAAATATATATAAATAAATAATATAAATATATAAATAAATAAATAAATAAATATAAATAAATATAAAAATAAATATAAATATATATAAATATAAAAACAAATATAAATATATATAAATAAATAAATATAAAAATAAATATAAATATACACGGTGAACCAAAAGTAGGTGGACAGTAGGTTGAATACGGTTTGTGTTATATTATATTATAACTATGGTGTTCATTATAACTATGGTGTTTGTGTTTTATTATATTAAATATTATAACTAAATTTATTAAAATTTTATTTTGTATTATAGTATACAAAAAAATTAAATATGTATTCTCAAAATAAACGTTATCATTTACTGTCCACCTACATTTGGTTCACCCTATATATAAATAAATAAATATAAAAATATATAAATAAATAAATATAAATAAATATAAAAATAAATATAAATATATATAAACTTATATACAAAAATGAGCGAATCTTTAAAAACTTTGGAAAAGCTTAGAAAATTTTTAGTTCAGTTTCTAAAATTTATGCAAACGTTTTACAAGAGTTTGTAGCCCGTTTTTGCTAGTTTTGATTTGAGCTTTTTTTTATATCCAGAACCCATTCAATAAATCAATAGTTTTTCTTTCCTTTACGTTAACATGTCGGTATACGCTGATTTAGACTTTATCTCGTTTAGGCAAACAGGTGTATTTTCATTGTTATTTATTTGTTTATTCGTTTATTTTCAGTATGAAGGCGCGTTTTTATTTTTAATTTAATTTTATCGATTCCAATGGCAAAATTCGTTGTTATGGAAACCAAATTTAATGTCATGAAGTTATCGTCCAAAAGTATCGCTTTCTCTTTATTCAGTTATCGGATTTTAGAAATTTACGATTCTTTCTTTTGTGAAGTGATAAATTAATAAAAAAGTTAGTTTTTTATTCTGAAAATTTTGTTACTTTAGAAATTTCAAATAGACTATAATGACGGTATGGCGTTTTAAATAACGTTCTTTCACGGATCAATCAACGCAAGAATCCTCATTTGTGTGAAACGTAAAAAGAAGCAAATAGAACACTTTCATTACGTATCGTTGGAGAATTATAAAGCAAAAGAAATAAAAAATGGCTACACCCTGTGTACGGTATAAAGGTGAGTGTTATCACCAATTCTCAGCCTTTATTAACATCATTACGCGTATATTCATATACGGACATATAGTTTGCGACTAAAATTATATTTTCCATTGACTCCAAACTTTGTGAACACCCTACATAATATTACTTTGGCTTGGCTTGGCTTCAGCCCGAATTGTTCATTCTGACGAAGGTCAAGCTTGTCACTCTACCTTAGACCTACAGTTTAACGTCGAATCCGAACCTCGCCCCACCACGGGCGGTCAGAAATTACAAAGTCCTCGCCCGGACTCGATCTCATGACTTCCCGATCAGCAGCCAAGCTTCATAACCACTAGGCTACCCAGGGTACCCACTTACCTACCAACCAATTTTTATTGTGTGAAAGGATGAACAGATGGGTTTTGCTGCGCACCACTTGCCATTCACCGGGTCTCGGTCCCGGGGCCGATAGATTCGTAGTCAGCGATGCTAACCACTACACCACTGCGTGGCTGGCTACGAGGGCAGGAGGAGATCAAGCAGCAATTCCCTCCTTCACCAAATCTCTCAAATGAGTCGGGATGCTGCAGAGGGGTCGACCGTAGGTCGATCCTGAACCGTCGTTCGAACTCACCTAAAGTAACCTAAAGTAAGTATATATATATAGATATATACAATACTGTATATCTATACTGTATATATATATATACACACACACAGGAACACCTCAAAATTCGTCGTTTCGAATTTCGTCGTTTCGCAGATTCGTCGTCAATCTTTTACTAACTATAGTTTCGCAAACCGTCGTCCACATTCGCAGATTCGTCGTTCTTTGAAAAAATGTAAAAAAAAAAACGATCGAAGTTGACGAAATTCAACTGTTTACCTACGCAATATATTACATATTTTGCCGAAAAACGAGTAGAATTTGATTAATTAATCTGTTTAATAACATAATACAGTAAAATGTTTCCTCATTGAAACGTATTATAATCTACCTCGAATTTCGTCGTTTTGTATTTCGTCGGTTATTTCGGAACGAATTAACTACGAATTTCGAGGTATTCTTGTATATATACATATATCATTGCTTAGGACACTTATAATTATAGCTTAAGTCGAATGGAGTTGAGATAAGAAGGGTAACATTTTCGTACAGAACACCATTCTGACCATACGCCCATTTCAGAATGCGAGCAGCGAGCACCAGTATTGTCAAATGAACATGGGGTCAATGTACTAGCGAAGTTTCCGTATGTAGTTCATTATCTCTGAAAACAACAATGCTCTATGCTATCATAGTCCAAAGAATATCAATATCCATATCCATCGATTATGCTAGTTTCAGCAGTCTGTATCGCAGACACTCCCAGTCATCATCAGTCCTAATGCATAATTCTTCTGGAACAAGACGCACCAACAGCTTGTGTTTCTTCCTCAAGGCGACACAAATATGCCAGCTCTACACAAGCTGGAACAAAAAACACGAGTATACCTTGCAAATTTGCAGATATTCCGTGTATCAGTTTGTCTTCACACTGGGTTCAGCTGGTGGCCCCACCTCTAGACCTGACTTGCTGTAAGAGAGAGTTGCTCTCTTGAGCTCTCCACCTCGCCGGCTCATCCGGGACGGTCCTGAGACAAACTCTATTTTTCTTTTGAAGACTTCAACTTCGACATCAGTGGTATTATTGATTTCTTTGGGTAGCTGGTTAAATAGTCTTGGCCCTCCGACAACAAAGCCATTTTCCTTGGGAGTTGAGGAAGTTTCTTGTCTGGTCTTTAGTCTGGGAACACTGCAAACTCAACCTTTCCTATTTTCTAACACTATCCGAATGGTTATCGGGTTCAGTTTGATGTTTCGCACTATTTTCTCTATTAATTTCCTAGCGTATATTATAGTGTACAGTACCTCTCTCCAGCGAATATAGATTTAGTGTATGTGATCTTTCCCAATAATTGAACTCTTTGCAGTCACACCTTGGCTGTGAAACTCCTATGAATTTCTTCTACTTTACAAATTTCCTCTTTTTCTACATGGGAACGTCATGACAGTAGTATTCAGATTGTGGTAGGATGTTTTTAGTAAAGGAATCATTACTTCCTTGTCCTTTCTTTTAAAGGTTCTCAGTATCTGTTCCATAATTCTTTGTTTTATTTATCGCTATCTTATTTTGTGTCTCAAATTTCGCATGTTCGGTCATTATAACTCCCAAATCTTTGGCTTTCGTGTTTTCTCTGAGTTTCCTGTCTATCTGAGGCATAATATTCTGTCTATTTTAGTTTCTCATTTCTCCCATATCTCAAGAACTGAAATTTCTCGATGTTAAATTTCATGTTATTGTCTTCTGACCATCTGTATATTCTGTTTCTGTCCGTCTATAAGGGTCCATATCTGCATTTTTTTAATTTTTCTGCAGAGTTTTTGATTGTCAGCAAGATGTTACCGTACTCTTGTTGGTTACTTAACTATCTTTGTCTGTTAACATTCAGTAATGAATAGGAGCTCGGCTAATACTATTCCTTGTGGTACACAGCTACGTGCTTCCGATTCTGTTGATGATACACCTTCGATTTTGCCAACGTTCTCCGTAGAAGTTCTATATTAATTTTCCAACACTGCCCCTTATTCCCGTTTCATTTTATGTGCTATTATACCATGATCACACTCCTCGAATACTTTAGCAAAATCTGTTTACAGCCCTATATTACATCATAGTTTTCAATGTTTTCAAGTACATCAGTTATATTATAATGGTGTATTAGTTGTGAGAAGCATAATTTTCTTGATCGGAATCCGCGCTGATTCTCATTCCTGTGTCTCCGAAAAGTCATAAATTTTTTCTCATCATTCTCTCACATATTTTGTGAGACGAAATGTCATTGACACTAGTTTATAGTTCTTTGTTTGAGATCTGTCTCCTCCTTTATATACAGGACGATGTTCGCCCTCTTCAGGATGTTCATTATTTCTCCTGTGTCCACAAGTTTTTTCCATATCCAACATAGGGATGTAGCTATTTCATTCTTACAATTTTTAATTATAGCGGTGCCCCATTTGTCCGAACCTGCCTGCAGCTGAATGTGACTTCATTTGTCCTATAGTTCGCGCTATATCTTCTGGGGCAGTGTCAAAATCAGTTATATTCTATCCTTGTAATCTCTCTTCAAAGGTATTCCGATCGATGAGAACTGATTCATACCGAGCTCTCAGTATTTCAGATATTTTCTTTAAACCGTCAGTTAGTTCATTATTTTCATTCGTTAAGAGCCCGATAATGGCACGCGTTCTTGGTTTTCTTTTCACAAAGTTAAGAAATATTTTGGGTTTTTCTTCATTACTTCTATCCCATCTTCCTCTTCCCTCTCTGAATGACCCTTAAGTAGAGATTGTACAGTATTTTTACACTTATTCTCTTCAGCATTTCTTGTGTCATTTTCCTGGCATTCTTGCCTGTGCAGTTTATTAATTTTGCAGCTACTCTCTTTCTTTTGCGAAATATTGTTCGCTTTTTTTTCCTCGGAATAGTTCCTCTTTCATTTTTTCTGCTTTTTCGGAACCTATTTTCCTAAAATTTCCAGCGATTTTTCTTCTAAGATTATTATTATTTCTTCAGTTGTTTTTCTCCTTGAATACTGTTTACCAGTTTACCTTAGCCATATTTGGTCTGATTTCTTACCAATTTATAGTATTAAAGCTTAAGTTAAAAATCTCAGATTTGCTTTTTTTTCGCTGTGTGTACTTTTTTAAGGTTATCATCCCATTGGTTGATATTTTGATACGGTTGTGGTCAGATATGATCGTTGGAGCTCTTTTCCAATTATCACTTAAGTTGATATTGCTAATGTTCGTGAACACCATATCCAGGCAGTTACTTTTTCTGGTATTATCTGTTATTTCTTGTGTTAACATAAATTCATTGCTTTAACTATCAGTAGTTTTGCTTATTCTTGGTCTTCTCTTCTCCCCCCTTTATCCTAGTTTATATACAGGGTGTTTCAAAAGTCCGGAATCATAGGAATATTTATTTTTCAATTATATTATTAGACTATTATTACAATAATAATTATATATATACACATAGATATAAGTGTATCTTGTATCGTGGGCTATTTCTTATAATAATTGTGAAGAAAGTTTGCGTTCATTTCGACAAAAATATAATAAACTACCACCAAATGCAACCACTCTTCGATATTGGAAGCTGAAACTTTTGGAAACAGGGAACCTGGTAAAAGATCGTCCAAGAAGCGAAAGACCAGTAACGACGACATGAGAAAACAACAAAGAAAATGTCCTCGCCATTTTTCAAGTTGATCTAACAACTTCAACGAGAAAAGTCGCACAGGAATTGGGTATTTCCACATTTTCAGTAGCAAAAATATTGAAATCACAGGGGTACCATGATGACAAACCCATTTACTCTCACCTCATATAAGACGATGATTCTGATAGACGGCTGCAGTTTGCTGAAACAATGAGACAAAGTTCAACAGTGATCCCGATTTCCTTGGAAAGATCAAATTTTCAGATGAATGTGTCTTCGGTTTAACGAGGAAAGGAAACAAACACAACGTTCACTACTGGGCGAAAGAAAGTCCCAAAATACGATTGGGTAAACCCGTTAAAAGGGCTACACTAACAGTTTGGGCGTGTTTTGGTTATTCAGGACTCGTTTCCTTTGACATATCAAGAGATATGATGGATGGAAAACGCTATTGCTAGGTATTGAGAGACAAAGTTTTTCCACAGTTTACTAATGGCATTAACAGGAATTGGCTTTATCAACATGATGGAGCGCCGCCACATTACTCTGCAGTTGTCCGTGAGATTCTGGATAGGAACCTTGAAGGAAGATGGCTTGGGCGGTGAGATCGCACCGAGTAGCTAGCCAGATCACCTGATTTAACCTCGTGTGATTTCTGGCTTTGGGCTTATTTGACAAATTCTACACTCCTGGTTGGATGGAAAACTCTTTGAAGATTAAACTGCAATTAAACAAAATATTTGTATGAATAAAATTCTTATAGACTTTTTATTTGATTTGTTTCATCATTTGAACACTTATCTGTATAATGTTGTTAACTAAATAGTTGTATGTATAAAATCCTCAAAGATTTTTCTCCCACCCTGTATATAGTATATTAGTGATATACCGAATGCTAAAATTCACTGAATACCGAATATTAGTTTTATTTGGTTTACAAGGCGTCAGTGTAAAAAATTTAATATGCTAACCCTGGATCAGATTTACTGTTAACATCAAACAAGAGTGTATTCTGTGACGAAATGAGTGAGATGGATTTGAATGGTGCAACAGGACTTTCACCAAAGTTTAGTACCATTAATACGCGGAAGGACCATTTGACCCGAAAACGGTATAGGCGAAGAGCAACAACTTTGGAAAGAAATCGAAGTTATGAAATTCGAGGAATGCTTCGATATCTTCATATATAGTTGAAAATCGGCCACAGATGGAGATGAAACTTCCACCTACTCTTTCCGTTCTCAGAAACGTAAGTTCAAGAGCGAGTTCAGAGAGTTAACATTGTTATTCTAACTCAGTCCATATTGTCCATTAATATTGTTTAATATTGAAATACATGTTTTAACTATTAATAATACTTATTTATTTATTTATTATTATTAATTTATAACAACTAGCTGCTTATTTTTAATAAGAGCCCAGTAAAGCCTAAAGCTTAAGGGCCAAATTAAATTAAATAAATAGTCGAGCTTCACAATTATTCATGTCATTGTAAATTGAAAAAAAAAGTATTTATTTTATTATTATTAATAAAGGTTATTCTATCTATCTATCTATCTAATAGCATTATTGTCTAAGACCTATAGGAATACAAATACAAAAAGGGTTGAAATTTTATAATTGGCCATCTTCTCCCGCACGGGTGGGGTAGGGGGAGAGGGTTAACTACCGATTTTCATGAAAAAAATCTACTTGCTTTAAATTTCAATTATTAAGTTTTGTTTTTGCGGTAATTATTATTAGTGGCTGTTCAGTTTTTTGTAAGGTTATTACTTATTACTTATATTACTTATATTACTTGTTTGTAATTATTCTTTGAAATAAAACAAAATACATTTTAAGTTCCATTCCCTAAATCACACTATTTACCCTAATTATCAAATATTCGGTATTCGATTAAAAACATATAAAAAATATTTGGCCAAATACCAAATATTCGGTACATCCTTAATATATATATATATATATATATATATATATATATATATATATATATATATATATATATATATATATATATATATATATATATATATATACTGTATATATATATATATATATATATATATATTTCTTCCGGCCCTTTGTGTTTATAAATTGGAAACTAAAATCCCGGTAGAGCATTACATTGGAGGTCGGAAAGCTTCAACCTTTTATTTGATTTCTGATCTCACTAATGGCATCAGAGAATTTTGCAGCTGAAGTGTACGGATGTCTATAAATGGCTATTAATATCACGTTTAGTTTTTAAATTTTTACCGCTAAAAGTTTCACGTAGTTGTTTGACTTACCATTATTTCTGTTATATAACTCTCATGTATGTATATAGCCATAGGTGGATTTACGTATTGGTAGAGTAGGCACCCGCCTAGGACGTCAAATTTTGTCGTATTTCAACGTAAATAAGGCAAAGAAAACAAATAACTTATACTAACAAATTAAATGGATTAAAAAATAAGTTTTAAAATAAAACTAATTGCTTCTAATAGCAAACTAGCGATATCAAATGGCGCAACTATAAGCCACTTTAATCCCTCTCTAGGGACGGCAAAATGCTAAGTACGCCTTATTACTTTTTGTCTTTCTGTTCTGTCGTTCGTAATATGTTATAATAATCATTTATGTATATTATAACATATGTTATAGCATACTTTTCGTAGTATGTTATAATCATCAATTTTTGTTTATTTTTTCATGGCAGTATTTAAGATATGCTTTTGCAAGGCACGCGAAATCAGCGCCCTTGTTTCATCCATAAATCCTTTAAGGTACGAAACTTTGTTTAGCGAATGGTTCGGTTTTAGCCCTTGTATATTTGCCAGAACCATTTTTATGTTTTCAGTTTTGCGTTCTCCTTTATGCTTTACGAATTTGTTATCCTTCAATGTCGCATGTTTCGTAGCCACAAGGTCCTCCAGGAGGGATACGTTTGCGTTTACCTGTTTTGGTATGTTCTTGCCTCATAACGGTTCGGCTCGGAGGTTTTCAAGTGTGTCGACTGTTGGTGATGTATGAGGCTTTGTAGTCGTATTGTATCGGCGATGTCGAAAAATAATTCTTTCATAGTTCCTACTCGTAGGTTTTCTTAAGTTATTCCTATAGTCCATATATATATATATATATATATATATATATATATATATATATAATATTTAGGAGAAATCCAATGACAAGGAGGAATGTAAATGCCATGAAAAGTCTTCTTTAATGCGCAACGTTTCGAGCAATACGCTCATCATCAGGCTAGATAATAACAATATGAAATTAGAATCAATAAATAAATGTGAACAAGACAAAATAATTTCTATAAAAAGACTAAAAGAAGAGGGTTAAATTCAAAGTTATAAAAATTTACATATAAAATTACAAGAAATTTAAAAGCTATTTTTAAATTACATATAGTAAATTTGAAATTAGTACACTGGAATAATTAACACTAATACAATGGAATAATTAACACTAATACAATGGAATAATTAACACTACGAACCTTTCAATGCTGGTTCCGAGGCACGAGTAATTTAAAACAAAACAAAACAGGAAACAAGCTATGGGTTGGGCGGTTGGAGTTATAAGTTAGGGGAGGGGGATTATAAAAAATTGGGGAGGGGGGAGGGGGGTTTATAAAAATGTAGAGGGACAGCTCAGGAATCCCGTTTAGAGAAGGGGTCAATGTTTTAATATAAAGAGATTCCAAAATTCTAAGTGAGTTAGGACAAGAATTACAACCGAGAATTTTAAAATTATCTAAAGTGACATCAGTTTTACATTTTATACTGTGTTCCCGAATACTGGAGGCTTCTTTTTTATTTAAAATTTTACCTGTTCGGCAACTTATTCCCATATGCGAATAAAATCTAGTCCTGAGGGAGCGCACGGTGCTGCCAATGTAAGTACCAAGGAGACACATTGGGCAGGTAAATAAATATACAACACCGCTACGCAACGAATCAGGAGTTCGATCCTTCGCTGAGAAAAAGCTACCTAAAGACATTTTGTTAATAAATATAATGCGAAAATCAGTATGATAAAAAAATTTTCTTAACAACTTTGTAAATTTAAGTTTAAATTCTTTATTCATGGGACCCATTTCAGGTACCAGGAAATATTTTATATCTTTAGGCACTGAAATACAGGAAAGTTGAGGGCTATAAACATTATTTAAGAAAGATCTTATTAGTTTATCTACATATTGAACAGGAAAACTATTATTGGTAAAATATGATCTTAAATTATTAAATTCATCGTTTAGTAAGGTATGTTATTTTACTTTCAATAATAAGGTTTACCAACAAATTGATGGTGTTGGGATGGGATCACCCGTCGGACCTCTATCAGCTGATTTTTTTATGACTCATTTAGAAAGTGTAATTTTTAGACAATCTCCCACCCATTGTAAACCAATTTTCTATCGACGCTTCGTTGATGACTCGATAGCTGTTTTTGATAATGCTGTACAAGCGCAACAATTTTTTAACTTCTTAAATTCTCTGCACCCCAATATAACTTATACAATGGAAACTGAGAAAAATGGCTCCCTTCCCTTTTTAGATCTTTTAATTTCGAAAAAAGGTGATTCTATTACTACATCAGTTTACAGGAAACTCACTTTTACTGGTTTGGGCATGAATTTCTTTAGTTTTACTGATTTTAACTATAAGATGTCGTGTATTAAAACTCTCTTGTTCAGAGGATATAATTTGACCTCTAGTTTTACCTTACTAAACGATGAATTTAATAATTTAAGATCATATTTTACCAATAATAGTTTTCCTGTTCAATATGTAGATAAACTAATAAGATCTTTCTTAAATAATGTTTATAGCCCTCAACTTTCCTGTATTTCAGTGCCTAAAGATATAAAATATTTCCTGGTACCTGAAATGGGTCCCATGAATAAAGAATTTAAACTTAAATTTACAAAGTTGTTAAGAAAATTTTTTTATCATACTGATTTTCGCATTATATTTATTAACAAAATGTCTTTAGGTAGCTTTTTCTCAGCGAAGGATCGAACTCCTGATTCGTTGCGTAGCGGTGTTGTATATTTATTTACCTGCCCAATGTGTCTCCTTGGTACTTACATTGGCAGCACCGTGCGCTCCCTCAGGACTAGATTTTATTCGCATATGGGAATAAGTTGCCGAACAGGTAAAATTTTAAATAAAAAAGAAGCCTCCAGTATTCGGGAACACAGTATAAAATGTAAAACTGATGTCACTTTAGATAATTTTAAAATTCTCGGTTGTAATTCTTGTCCTAACTCACTTAGAATTTTGGAATCTCTTTATATTAAAACATTGACCCCTTCTCTAAACGTGGATTCCTGAGCTGTCCCTCTACATTTTTTATAAACCCCCCTCCCCCCTCCCCAATTTTTTATAATCCCCCCTCCCCTAACTTATAACTCCAACCGCCCAACCCATAGCTTGTTTCCTGTTTTGTTTTGTTTTAAATTACTCGTGCCTCGGAACCAGCATTGAAAGGTTCGTAGTGTTAATTATTCCATTGTATTAGTGTTAATTATTCCATTGTATTAGTGTTAATTATTCCAGTGTACTAATTTCAAATTTACTATATGTAATTTAAAAATAGCTTTTAAATTTCTTGTAATTTTATATGTAAATTTTTATAACTTTGAATTTAACCCTCTTCTTTTAGTCTTTTTATAGAAATTATTTTGTCTTGTTCACATTTATTTATTGATTCTAATTTCATATTGTTATTATCTAGCCTGATGATGAGCGTATTGCTCGAAACGTTGCGCATTAAAGAAGACTTTTCATGGCATTTACATTCCTCCTTGTCATTGGATTTCTCCTAAATATTAAATTGAAGCTTTGTAGAAGCAAACCGCATGACTATATATATATATATATATATATATATATATATATATATATATATATATATATATATATATATATATATGAGAATTCCAAATTTTCAACACATTAAATCATATTATTAATTTTAGGAAGAAAAATAGTTAGAGTTTAATATTGTTAAAAAATGATAATCCAAAAAGGCGAATATTGCGCGACCGAGGAAAAATCGGGAAAAATAAACTACTTTTGGTCGTCTCCCGTAACGGGTTATTAACTTTACACGACCCACGCCATACCCATACCCGGTTATGGGTATAATATACTGTAATGACGGTATAACCGGGATGCGCGTGGCCTCAAATATAGTACTTTCAGGCGAAAGTAAATAAAAAATATACTCTTGAAAGGAACGCAAAAAAACAAAAAAAATCTTTGTCTGAAACAGACCATGAATAATTTCCAGAGTTTGTTTACTCTTTGCCTGCGAGAGATGATCTTCGGGATGGGAGTTTTGGGTCGTCGGAATAAATGACTTTGTTATGCAAACATAATTTTTTTACGAACTTTACCAAAACAACTTAAAACGTTTCATACCAACTCTGAATGTTTTCTGGCCTTTTCTCTTCTTTTTTGGGAAGGAAAATATCAGTTATTATTATTATTATACCAAGTGCAATAAACTGAAATAGAGGTGCTTGAATCTGTATAAGAAGTGGATGTTGTGGTATTGTTATTAATATATACGGTATATATATATATATATATACAGGGTGATTCAAAAGTCAGGTTACATAGGGCGTTTCTGTTTCTTTGCAAGTAAATGATTTATGAGATGTTATCGAAGGAGGAGCGCATTGATGTGATATTCCTAGCTGGCTGCACAAGTGCATTGCCGTTAACGGTGGCCATATTGAACATGTGATGAGACTATTCCCCTGTATCATTACATAATACAGTATTTCCCTATGTAACCTGACTTTTGAATCACCCTATATATATATATATATATATATATATATTAGTGATGGATCGAGTGGTCGGTTTTTCACAACCGCGGTTGCGGTTGTGTTTGCTGTTGTCGAATTTTTTCCAACCGCGGTTGCGGTTGCGGTTATCATATACTAGGAAAAATGCGTAATTATTAACTCATAACATTACACCGATAACAATCAAAGCAGAACGAGGACTGATGTTGTCAACTAGCAACGAGTTGAGACTGCGCAGGTCCGTTTTAACACAGACCACTTCTTTACCCCCTTTTGGGGGGAGTCATGTTCGAGAAACCACCCCTTTGGCCAACCAAGGCCATTGACCAAGTTACACGAACCCGAGAGGTCCGTCGAGCAGGAATAAGCTTTACTGACTATTGTACTAAAGGCGATTTTAGTTTGAAGAAAATTAAATAAAAAAAATGTTACTTCATGGAGCTCACAGAGTAATAACTTAGAGCGCAGTTTAAACCAATTTTACTACGGCAGCCGTATGACGTCACGTTTAAGCACGCATAAGGAGACCCATCATTTTCTTTTAAAAAAAAGAAATATTTCTAATTAACCTAAAATTAAAATTAACTAAGCTTTTACAACCGCAACCGCACTTATGGAACGGCGGTTGCGGTTACGGTTGCGGTTGTGAATTTTTGTGCGGTTGTAGTGCGGTTGCGGTTGCGGTTATTCGATCCATCACTAATATATATATATATTATAAAGTGTGTGTGTGTGTGTGTGTGTGTGAGAGAGAGAGAGAGAGAGAAATATATATATATATATATATATATATATATATATACAGTATATATAAAATGTGTGTGTGGTGTGAGAGAGAGAGAGAGAAAAAAAAAATATATATATATATATATATATATATTTAGGGTAAATGTTCAATCGGAGGTCGTGAAGACGCATAAATAGGTAAATTCTCTTGTATAAACCACTGAAGTCATTACCGAACATTCTAGTAAGTAAAGACGTTGGCATATTTCTTTCAAACGTGCTCTTCTTTCAGTGAGGTAATCTGAATTCTGTGGTTTATAGGTCTACCTACCATCGATGAACTAAAATTGAACATTCGAACAGAATATGCCAACGTCTCTATTAGGATATTATACAATGTCTGTAGTAGTTTATGTAAAAGAACTAAAGAAATGACATATATAAACGGTTTCACAGCCTCTGGTTGTACACTTAATGAATTAATAAATATTTCCCATAGAGGAGAATTGGTTCCTCTCTCTCTCTCTCTCTCTCTCTCTCTCTCTCTCTCTCTCTCTCTCTCTCTCTCTCTCTCTCTCTCTCTCTCTCTCTCTCTCTCTGTGTATATATATAAGCTGATCAGCTTAAATTCGATTGTGGGTAAACTTTTAAAATCAATAATACGTGAGAATAGTTGATCATCTTGAAAGTTATAATCTAATTCAATAGAATGAACACGGTTTCCATAAACAACGTTCGTGTCTAACCAATTTATTGGAATTTTTTCACAGTATAAATACAGCAGTATATATGATAATATACTGTATAAATATAATCAACATAGAACAGTGGATGTTGTGTATTTGGAGTTTGCGAAAGGTTCGACACGGCCCCGCATGAACGATTACTCCCCCCCCCCCTCCAATTCAGGCGCATGGTATTAGGGGCAATGTATTAAAATGGATAAAAAACTAGTTAACAGACAGAAAAATAAGAGAGTTGTAATAAATGGATCTGCGTCCGAGTGAGCAAAAGTAACAAGCGGCATCCCTCAGGGGTCTGTGGTGGGTTTATTCTTGTTCAGTGTTTACATAAATGATCTCGATATTAATTTAATAATTAGTAAAATTTCGAAATTTGCGGACGATACGAAACTCGCCGGTAAAGCGTATAGTAGACTCGATAGAGAGGTATCGCAAAGTTACCTTAATACAGTCGTTGATTGGTCGGATAAATGGCAAATTAAATTTAAGCTCAGAAATTTAATAAATGCAAAACTTCACTCTTTTACGTGGGGATCGAAATGTAACAATAAAACCCACACTAATAGACAAAGTTTATTTCAACAAGTTTCGATGCTCACTGGCATTCTCTTCCGGTGAATACAGAAAAACGAATGTATTTATTACTTCGTTTTTCTGTATCCACCCTTCTATTAGTGTGGGTTTTATTGTCACATCAGAAATTTAAGTTGAGCTCAGATAGGGCGGAAAAAACATCTTTGGAAGAGATTCTAATTTCAGGCATAATTACTGTAAGTCATAGGGGAAGATGTGGGAACATCACAGGAATAGTCCAGAGTTGAATTGGAGACGAAAGTTTGAGCGAAGAATTTAACTTTATTAGGAGAAGACACGGCAACTGAGCCGTCGGAATGGAAAAGAGGAGGGAAAGAAGAAGTAGAGTTGTTGGGGAAATTCCTGGCTAGGTGTCAGAAAGAGCGAGAAGAATTAGAATTAGATAGATTTTCACATTTTTGTCGGATGAAGGAATTTTTGGCGAGTCGAAAAACAGATTTTGCACGATTCCGGGCAGAAATATAAGCAGTGAGAGTCGGGAGTTAGATGGTGACGGTACCTTCTGAAAGCCTCCTCTCTGTTGCGGATAGCATTAGAACAAGAAAAGTTACACCAAGGCTTTTCTTGCGTTAGTAGTAGAAAAAGAATATGGAATGCATGTCGCCATGCCCAAGAGAATTACTTTCGTGATGCGCTCAGCGCACTCAGAGGGGTCTCGGCCACGGAAGCAGTAATCATTCTATGGGAAATCAAAGAGGTACTGCCCAAGGGCCTCCCAATCGCTGGCGCCAAAGTACCAAAGGCACCTCCTCTTGGGAGGATCCAAAAGCCAAACTGGAATAGGAGTAGGGTGCTGTACAATCTGCTCTAGGTTATTCAGAAAAGCTGTAAGTTGAAAATGACCAGGGATGTCAGTGAAATGGAAGGAAAGCCAAAGGTGGTGGTGAACACTGAAATCATCTAAAATGTAAGTTTCAGCCAGAGGAGAGTGGGAAAGAATGTGTTCCACTTTGGAAGTGAGATAGTCAGAGTTTGTATAGTCAGTAGAATTAGCAGAAATGTAAACACTGTAGATGTATTCAGAGGCAGATTAAGACACCTCGGGGCCCCAGGGCAATGAAGAATATGGAGGCCTTTTTCTATAGCTTTTTATTAACAATACATGTAAATGTACACTACATAGAACATTTACACGAATTATATGTAAAGTGCTCAGGCTAATTGAGAAACAAACTTAAAAGAACCTAAACAGTGTATTTTGCCGTTTGCCAAAACCAAACAGTATTAAACAAACTTTACTTTAGGGCCTATAAAACATAAAATAAAACAGGGAATTTGTCAGTTTGTGTACTCTGTCATATTTAATCAAAGAAGTTTGCGAAATCTCGAATTATATCATCGAAACTCAGTTGATTGGGGTGCCCCTCATGCATGGGAGCCTGAGGCTTCAGCCTCAATAGCCTTAGTGATAATCCGCCACTGGATGTAGTTAGTTTGAGATTGGCGTGTAAACCTTAGCCAGAACGTGTAGAATTCGGGAGATTCAAGTTCAGGAATACGAGTAGTTAGGTCGTTGCGTACCCATCATACACCTTTGGAATGAAACGGAGTGTAGAGAAGGTATGAAGGTACAGAAAAGGAATCACCTTACAGAAAAGGGGTACAGAAAATGGTACAGCGTATAGAAAAGGATTATTGTATTATTACTTGTGAGGTGAGTGAAAAGAGGGCAAAAAGGGAAAAAGCAGAATTTTAATCTCTTAAAGTGGGAGGGGGGTGCCGCCTCCCTAGAAAAATAGAAAATTGAATATAGAGTAACCTAACCTAGCCTAAACTTGAAAATGAAGTTTATATATATATATGTGTGTGTGTGTGTGTGACGTCATACTACGAATTTTAGCAGCCACCATTCAACTCTGCCTTAGGCACAACAGTGATATTACACCATCGGGAGTCGAACCCCCGACATCAATCTTTATAGTATAATAATTCGTTTTTGCATAACCAAACTAATTTTTTACGCTACCCCAACAATAACCTAACCAAACCAAACCAAAACTAATCTATATCTCATACAACTGCGCAGTCCCAAGAGTAACCGACTCTCACACATTATCCTTTCCTTATATATATATATACACAGTATATATATATATATATATATATATATATATATATATATATATATATATATATGTGTGTGTGTGTGTGTGTGTGTGTGATGTCATAAAATGAACTTTAGCGGGACACCATTTTAATAGGAGTAAAAAAAATTCAAAGTGTGCGTCGAACCTTTCTTCAGCGTGTTTCCCTCACTTGTAACACTTCTTGTGGAGATAACTGCTACCATTCACCTTCTATAACTCATAGTCGGCTACCTTGATAACGATACCATAACTCAAACGCTATACACAGAAAAACAGAAAAAAACGTATGCCGCTGAATGATGCCAAGCGCTTCTGCGAGAAGGAGAGGGTGATAGACAATATGTGCATGTTGATGCAGCTATGACCAGTCACATATATATATATATATGATGAATAAAACCACGAAGGAAAGGAAACACAGAATGGTGCTCAAGCGCTTTCGTCTAATGACATCCTCAGGAACACTGAAGTAACACAGATCAAATAATGAGTGTTCCTGAGGATGTCAGTAGACGAAAGCGCTTGAGCACCATTCTGTGTTTCCTTTCCTTCGTGGTTTTATTCATCATAAATATTTTTCACGTGTTACTTTCGTGAAATAATTTTCATATATACTGTATATATGAAAAATCAAATCAGATACTGTATATTATTATATACTTGAGAAAAATGTAGCTAAAATCTGAAAACTAAAGCGATTACAAGATTTAAAATAACCTTTGATGCACTCAACTGCTGAAACTTGATTTGTAGACCAAAAAAAAAAATGTTTATATTCAGAATTAGCTAAAATAATTCTCTGAGAATTTATCACACTTTTATACCTGAATAAATATGTATGTATGTATATGTATGTATATGTATGTATTTATTATTAATGTTTAGGCTCCAGAGACAGTGGTTTTATCAAAACAGGAGTTGTACAGATCAAATAATGTTGGAAATATATATATATATATATATATATATATATATATATATATATATATATATATAATATTATATATATATATATATATATTTCACCTACAGATAATTTCATATAATCGAGTTAAAGTGAGTCGCCTAAACTAAGCTAAGGCATAGATTTGCTTTTCCCTAGGTCTACTTCAAATAAACTCTCGGATATGAATTAACCTGTGTAAATTCGTAAAGCATGTATAGTTGTATACTCACCTGTCATATCTCACCGACCATAATAAAGTTCAACAAATAATGTGACTCTATTCGAAGAAGAGAGATTACGTTATTTGTACTCCAAAAATATATATTTAAATGCCAACCTTTACATATCTCTGGTCACACACACACACACACACACACACACACACACACACACACACACACACACACACACACACACACACACACAGTCACACACACACACACATGATGAAAAAACCACGAAGGAAAGGAAACACCATTCTGTGTTTCCTTTCCTTCGTGATTTTTTTCATAATAAATATTTTTCACGTGTTACTTTCGTGAAATAATTTTCACACACACCACACATATATATATATATATATATATATATATATATGTGTGTGTGTGTGTGTGTATATATATACAGAGTATATATTGTCAGCATTTATGGAAGTACAAAATTTCTCTTTTATCCTTAGTAAAAACAAGTATAACAACGTTATACACTGAAAACCTCTGAAATTTTTTTTTTTATAAATACAGTTCTTTATTTATGAAATAAACATTGTTGAAGGCAAACGCATATGACCACCTCTCCGCCTGTGTAAATAAGCTCCTCTCATATCTCGTTACCCTAATAAATGACATCGCACAATCTGGCATTCCAAGATATTTTTCTAGTAATCACAATTTCCAGTGTATATATATATTATATATATATATATATATATATAATATAGGTACCTGGTGATTACAAGTGATCTTCCCGATTTTAAACATTTATTATGAAAAACTAACAAAGTTACAGCGAAAAGCAAGATACGCAAATAAAGACTAGTTCACGGAACTTTTATTTGTAATATTGAACATGTCAGAGACAGCCCTAAAGTTAACGTATTTTGTGCTCTTACTACTGAGAAAGTGTACGGTCCATTCTTCTTTGCTGAACAAACAATTACCGGAATTATTTACCGTGATATGCTACAGCTGTGGCTGATGCTCCAGCTGCTAGAGGACAAAGCTGATGTGTGGTTTCAGCAGGATGGTGCGCCACCCACTTTTCACAATGAGATTACAACATTCCTGAATGAACAATTGCCTGATCGTTGGATCGGGCGTGGAGGGCCCATTTCTTGGCCGGCTCGTTCGCCCCAGAGCATTTTTTAACCTTGTGAGTGGGCGACATGAATGTCACCCAGTGAAGAAAATTTGTCGCCCAGTAAATGAAATTTTAGGGTACTGGGCGACGAGGAATTTTCAAAATTTGTAAAAATAGAATTGTCTTGGGAGCATTGTCTTGGAAGCCATATAAATACATATAATACACGCACATATGCCACAATTAGAACTGTTTATCCTAAATGTAAATGTGAAATTTACAGTGAATATTTATAAATAGATAATGTTAGTGTTATTTCAGACCACACGGGGATGGTGGCCTGATTAGGGAACATCCGGATCCATAGTGTCCTTAATCCAGGGGTGTGCTGGGACCGGTTCGGTCCGGTTCGCCCGAACCGGTTGTTAAATTTTGATTGGATCACCGAACCCTTTGTTTGTTTTTAACAAATATTTAACAGTCAGTAGAAATTTATTTACTGTATATCTAATTTTTTTTTTTTTTTTCAGGATTTCACATGCAGTGGTCGCTTCAATATTTATTTATTTTTTGATGAAAAATTAGTTTATTTTTAGATAATTATGTCATTAGTGAGTATAAAGAATATGCTAAATAATTTCGGCCAAAATGTTACAAAATGCTGTTTGGAAAAGCTAAAATGCATTGGCTTCCGGGGCTCCGCCCCAGATCCCCTAGCTTAATGACTCGCGCCATTGGCGCTCGCCGATTTACACCCCTATCTGTATCAGAACCGGTTGTTAAGAAATTGGCAGCACACCCCTGCCTTAATCCCCACCCCCACTTCCCAATCTGCTTTTGTCGCCCAGTGGGAAAAGCTTAAAAAATGCTCTGCTAACCCCCCTTGATTTTTTACTCTGGGGCTATGTCAAAAATGACGTTTTTGTTCCACAAATGGCAACAACTTTGAAACATTTGAAGGAAAGGATACGTTAGGTTGTTACAAAAGTTAGTATAATATTGTTACCGTGACCAGGATTCCACAAACAAATATATATGTCCCCTTTACAGCGCGAGGCCGTCCCAGCCACAAATAAGAGCTACTCGCAATAACCGAATTATCCCATGTCATTTCTTCAACATCCTCATCCTCTACTGGATCTTTCTCGCACCCATTCACTTCCTTACGAGCTTCATCTAAAACTATTTCGGTTTGTACAGCCGCATCGATCAGCTCAGCTCATCTCACATTACAGAAACATTCTAAGGTGTCTTCCGTTTGTACCGATACATCCCTTTTCCACTTCAACACACGATTCAGCCATGTCATACTCCTTTCAAAACCTTTCTTGCAACTTGTGTTACCCAACAATCTTCTCTTATACCTTCTTTTATTAACTTTATTTACTCGAGTCTAGCTTTCAAACGACTCTTCCCAGTTGCATCTATGTGTAATCCTCAAAAAGCGAGAATTTTCTTTGTCCTTCAATTCCAGTCGTGATTCCTCTAATCTTGCTCTCTCCACATTGATACTCTCCACCAACCATCTTTCTATCACTCCCTCATATTCATCTACACAATTTCCCGACTCCTTTATCATACGTTGTCGCTCGAAGTACTCTTCCAAATACTTTGGCGGTTCCCTGAACAGTTTCAGGTGCGTATGATGCACCCTCAAACATTCACTTTCATTTTCTACAACATACGAAACTCCCCCTTCCATAACTTTTTTAACCGAGTATGGACCCACATATCTCTCACTCATTTTCATTTCAAAGTCCTATCTGTAGTAATTAACTTCCTAAGAACCTTCACGCCTATTCCAAAGGGGATGAAGTTAGGGTGACCCTCACGCCAAGTCAGTTGTTCATCAAAGGGAATAGGTAACAGCTCGCCCCGTTCCAGGGTACCCTCTGCTAATTTCCGTGCAGGTCGCTTACCAGTCTGCGAATGTACAGTCTGATTATAAAGCATTACCGCCTTTGTCAACCCCTCATCCCATTTACCACTCGCCCCACACAAATTTCTCAAAAACTCTGTTATAGTCCTATTCACCCATTACAAAATGTATGGAGGGAAACAGAATACCACAAAAGGAGTCACAAAAAGAGCTCACATTAAACTTCAGTAGCTTGAAAATAAAACTTTTTGAGTTGTTCTTTATTTGTTTATCTTGCTTTTCGATGTGGCTTTGTTAGTTTTTTCATAATAAATGTTTAAAATCGGGAAAATCATTTGTAATCACCCGGTGTGTGTGTGTGTGTGTGTGTGTATATATAATATATATATATATATATATATATATATATATATATATATTTGCAGCCCTCAATAAATAGAAAACATTATTTCGATTCATTTCCTGCAAAAACTTCGTACATATATTTACAAGTATGGCAATTACACGAAACAAATCATAACACCATTTAATTATGCTTTTCTCTCAATACCCCCGCCCCCAAAATACATATGTATATATAGGGTGTCCCGTAAGTCTGGAACCACAGGGCAAAATGATAAAAACGGCAATAAAAACGCCGAAGAGACTTTTGGGGACTTTGTGAAATGAGCGAGGATGGTAGCGGCTGTGTCATCGTCGGTGGATGTCCTCGGCGGTCCACTGCGTGGTTTGTCTCCTATGGATCCCGTTTCCCCGAACTTTGCTACAAGTTTGCCGACACAGCCGTGTGTTATCGGCGCGCGGTCCGGATGCAATCTGTTAAATTCCTCAGCGACCTCCCTCTGACTCCGATTTCCTACGAGCAGAATTACCTGGATGCATTCTTCCTTACTCAAAGACATCATGGGCACTTGCATAAACGGAAAAACATGAATTACTTATTTTAGCCTATGGTTCCAGACTTATGGGACACCCTGTATATTGAAACTATTTCTCTTTTCCACTTCGGTTTAAAATAAAACGGACCAATGACTACAATAGTCGAATTCTTTAAAATTAAATGTTTAACGGACGTCACCTTACGCATTGTATATTTCGTTATTACATTGGCGTTCAATTTTTTTCTCTCCTACATGAATTCCATGTTATAGACTCAGCAGGGGTGGTGAACCTTTTTACAGTCGCGTGTCAAAAAAAAACCGTAAACCATAAAAAAAAAATTCGCGTGCCCACCAAAGTTTATATATATTACACCAAATTATAAATATTAACTCTATTATTTTATACTAATTTTTTGGATAACTTTCTATGTTTAGGCGTGCCAGGCAAATGGGCACGCGTGCCATATGTTCGTCACCACTGTTATAGAGCATTTAAGGTGATGTAACGGTGAAATATGACGTGTAAATTAACATCTGCGGGATGTGAAATAGTTATTCAACAGATAATTATTACCCATTTCTGTTATATTTACATTACTATTAACCAGAATCAGCGAATATCGGATCTCCGACTTATATATATTATATATATATATATATATATATATATATATATATATATATACAGGGTGGCGCAAAAGTAAGGAGTCAAAGGGTCATTATTGCATAATTATAATTTTTTTAATTAAAAATTGTAAATTATAAATTTTTATCTAAAATGTAATTTTATTTATAAATAGTGCCGGCCATAGAATGGAAAAGATCCATTCTCTCGGGCTCCTTTGACTCCTGACATTTGCGCCACCATGTGTATATATATATATATATATATATATATATATATATATATATATATATATATATATATATATATATATATATATATATATATATATATTATAACACGGACTTCATTAAACACAGTATTTTATACATATACAATATTCTCCATGATTGAATGTACATTTTACATCAATATTCACCAAGACTGATAATTCATTTTACAACAATATTCATACTTTACATGTAAATTATATACTATTTGATAAGTTGAGACAAGCGTTTTGGGAAGTTATATAATTGTATTAAAAATTATACCATCAACAAAATTTAATCATGGAACGGTTCGTCAAACATCAATACATGTAGTGATGTTTTTTCTAAGTAATTTTTCTGCTATAGTAACGACGTACGCACTCATTTGGAGCAAGTAGTAGCGAATGAGAAACTGCTCGACACCGACCCTTTGGAAGAAACAGAAAGGAATACGTCTGAGTCTATGTAAGTACCTATTCATTATTATTTACATTTTTTATTCATTATTTTTCTTTTCATTTGTGCACGAAGCGCCATCCGTTTCTTCCTTAGCTAAAGCAACTTAATAATTAGTTTCTTACTGTTCGTGTGTGTGTGTGTGTGTGTGTGCGTGTGGTTATTCTCAAAATACACGTTGTTTCATATAAACAATGGTTTGGTCGGCGCGCGGCAGTGAGAAAGGCCGTTAAATCGTGAGTTCGAACCCCAATGCCGCCTAGAATTGTGCGGATGTCTTTGCTGTCTTACATATGGAGATGCGGAGGGCGGAGTAGAAATCTTCACCATTTTTGGTTCTAGCAAAAATAATTTCAAAGATAGATTTTGGGGAATTCCACCTTAGTCGCTTTTTAAGTCGCTACAACATTAATGACAGATTGAGGCTCAGGGAACGCGAAGGACATTCTCAGATTAAGTTTTGTAAGATAAGTATGAGAGATAAAAAGAACAGAGCAGAAATCTTCACCGTTTGTGCTTCAACAAAAATAATTTTTCAGGTAGTTAGCTGTATTCTGCTTAAATAATTTTTTAACCTTCTGTGACATCGGGGATCAGGTGCGCGCGAATCGCGCCACTTGGGGGCTTGCTTCACTCGTCCCCTCTAAATATTATTATTATTATTATTATTATTATAATTATTATTATACTTAAATATAGATTTAAAGAACTCGTAATGTTATAATGTACATTCCTGCAAACGTTACTTCATTAGTGACTAAACTCAAATATGTTTTTAGCATTTTATACTTAAACTATACAATTCTATCAGTTATATACAGAGTGAGTAAAAAAAAAGTGACCCCTTAGAGGTAAATTGTCATATTAAAAAAAGTAGAGCTCCCAAACTTCATAAATGCTTACCGGTACCTTAGCGTGTTGTTCGTCTTAATTGAGAAATTGCTCGATGTGTCCCCCTTCCTGCTCAGCGCAGGCCTCCAAACGTGGACGTCACTGACCAATACACCTGTTTACATATCGTTGAGACACCTTCTCCCAGCCGAGCAGAATTCTTTCAAGTAGTTTATCTATGTCTCTTATATTGGTACCAGGGATGTAAACTTTGGACTTCAGGGCTTCCAAAACACCATAATCTTGTCGTGAAAGATCGGGGCTACTAGCCAGCCACATATTGGGTTCGATAAAATCCGGTGTTTCGTTCTCAAGGAATGTTGACAGTTTGGCGTGCTCTGTGAGCAGGCGCTCCATCTTGTTGGAAAATATAGCTTTCACCACTAATTCGTCGAATATCAGTTAGATAGAGTGAAAGATATACTTTCCAACAAGATGGAGCCCGTGCTCACAGAGCACGCCAAACTGTTACATTCCTTGAGAACGAAACACCGGATTTTATCGAACCCAATATGTGGCTGGCTAGTAGCCCCGATCTTTCACCAATAGATTATGGTGTTTCGGAAGCCTGCTAGTCCAAAGTTTACATCCTTGGTACCAATATAATTGACATACAGTAGATGAACTACGCGAAAGAATTCTGCTCGGCTGGGAGAAGGTGTCTCAACGATATGTAAACAGGTGTATTGGTCAGTGACGTCCACGTTTGGAGGCCTACGTTGAGCAGGAAGGGGGACACATCGAGCAACTTCTCAATTAAGACGAACAACATGCTAGGGTAAGTATCTATGAAGTTTGGTAGCTCTAATCCCCTTACTTTTTTAATATGACAGATTACCCCTAAGGGGTCACTTTTTTCACCCCACCCTGTATATATATATATATATATATTATATATATATATATATATCATAACTAATTATAATGCAGACCGTTATCAACGTGATTTAAATTAAATATTACGGAACCACTTTTTTCCTCGAGTCTCCCTTTAAACTACAAATTTTACTGACAACAGAACAAGCGCGCATGGAAAAACAAAACAGTAACAGTTTATATACAAAAACCTATCAAATTTCTAAATGGGTGTGTATCAGATATATAATTATTTCTGAAATACAAACATGTTTTCTTAAACGACGTTCGAAATGACAGAAAACAGACTCGGTGCATTCATATCTAAATACCTCAATGGTGATGACAAGCAATTAACGTGTGTAGAGTCGGACTATAGATTCACTTGATTAGGTTTTGATTGACGTGTTTAGGAGAATAATGCTCTCCAAAATTTGTTGTGTTTTAGAGTAACACACACGTGTTTTTTTAACTTTACACGTGTTTAGATTGTTGTGCCATGTACATTCCAAACTCGGTTTTTTACAATCTGGTTTTGGAATGTATATGAATGTCGTCATAAAGCGAAAATTGCCACCAAAGTCATACCAATTTTGAAAAACAAAAATTCTCCAGAATAATTTCACATGGTTTGGACACTCCACCAACAGAGTTCGACAACTTCCTTGGATCCTTCCGTTGTAGTTAACTCGAAAGTTTAGCGAGTCATTGCATTATTTCGCTTGATTTAATTCTGTTTGCATGATTGGATCGTGTGTTGTTCTCAGTTCCTGCATGCATTAGCAAATAAGGATAGGGAAATACAAGTGTTTATAAATAAACCATTCTATAGGAATATTTTTTAAGTGATAGTATTAGACATGAATATAAATTTTATATATATACACACCTTGGTTAACCTTGGTTTTGCTTCCGCCCGAATTGTTCAGTCTGACGGAGGTCAAGCTTGTCACGCCAACTTAGAACTGCAGTTTAACGTGGAATCCGAACCACGCCCCACCACCAGCCCAGCGTCCTTAATCATTAGGTTACCCAGGGTACCCATTTATCTACCAACCAATTTTTATTGTGTGGAAGGATGAACAGCTGGATTTTGCTGCGCTCTGCCTGCCGTCATCGGGTCTCGATCCCGGGGCCGATGGGCTTGTAGTTAGCGATGCTAGCCACTACACCACCAAGGCGCAAATATATATATAAATATATAAAATATTGTTAATATTTTTAAGTCTGGCTTTAAAAATTAATATATACTAATTATTATTTAAACCATAATCTGGTATTTATGATTGGTAGCTAGGCAACGGAAGTCTTATAGTATATCTATCGAAATAGTCATGTCTGTGATGACCTTTGCATATGTTTTCTCAATCCTACCTCTAACTTGGTCAATCAATTCGTTACAAGTAAAATTAAACACTCTCTCTCTCTCTCTCTCTCTCTCTCTCTCTCTCTCTCTCTCCTCTCTCTCTCTCTCTCTCTCTCTCTCTCTCTCTCTCTCTCTCTCTCTCTCTCTCTCTCTCTTGTTGTTACAATAATTTCCATATTTTCGTGTACAAATAGAGAAATTAAGTGTTTTTTTATAATATTTTTGCGTTGTGTCACGTACCCCTTTGTTCACTTCTCGCGCCTTCCAGTTTTGACAACTGGTGCGTTAGATATAAGCAGCTCATTTGGTCTAACTGAAAAATCTAATTTTTTTTTTAGTTTCAATGTTACACTTTTCAGTTATAAGGATCACCATTTAGTACAGTATATATATATATATATATTAAGGGGAACCAAATGTAGGTGGACAGTAAATGATAACGTTTTTTTGAGAATACATATTTAATTTTTTTGTATACTATAACAAAATAAAATTTAAATATAATTTAGTTATAATATTTAATAATAATAACACAAACACCATAGTTATAATGAACACCATAGTTATAATATAATATAACACAAACCGTATTCAACTATTGTCCACACCTTTTGGTTCACCGTGTATATATATATATACATACAGAATTGAAGACATTTGAGCGAACTATTGCTTTCTGTTTGAGAGGTTAAGTAAGATAAATTTATAGATCAAATCAGGAAATGCATACTTGCATATTTTTTCTTTATAAGATAAAATTTGGCCACAAAACCCGGATAAAATTGGAAATACAGGTATGAAACGGCCTTTGCGGATGGAAGGAATCGATACTTATGATATGGAGAGCGCAGCAATTGTACTTTATTTTTTCTTGATCAAATTTATAATAATAATAATAATAATAATAATATGAGAATAATATAAATAATAATAATAATAATAATGATAATAATAATGAAGAAACATCAAAGCATATAAGCACAGTAGTAGCTTAAAATAAATAATTTATAATAAGAACCAAAGATGTTCAGAAGTATACGAGCGAAAAGGTCAGTAGTAGTAGTAGTAGTAGTATGATAGTAGTAGTAGTAGTAGTATGATAGTACGAGCAATCAAACAAATACTACCATTAAGACAATTAAAATAAAACCCTTTCATTTTTATCGTAACTTTAATTATCGTTTATACCATTTCCTTCGTCTCTTTCTATCACTTCACCAAAACTATAAAATCTCACATTTTTGGCAGAAAAGAGATTGAATTTATGGTATTTTCGCAGGGTTTAGCTCCTCCCCAACATAAATACATCCCCGAGAGCACACAACGTTAATATCGATACGCCATAAAACTTAAAATAGGACATATGCCATTATTTTTTATGAAACTTATAACACAACAGTTGTAATAAAAGATATATATATATATATATATATATATATATATATATATATATATTATAGAGAGAGAGAGAGAGAGAGAGAGAGAGAGAGAGAGGAGGAGAGAGAGGAGAGAATTTTAAAAAATTGCTTTGCAACTTGATTTTTCACATTTGTTATTTTCGTAACAAAAGTGAGGCACTTCCCTGAAATTATTACTGATATTTGATAAGCCTTCGACTTGTGCCCTACATTATCTATCTATCTATCTATCTATCTGCAATATATCCTAAAAATGTTCCGAAGTCAAATTTTCGACGTTTGTTACGAATGACACACTCTGAAAAACGTAAATTGAGTAATGGTGTTACCGAGGAGGGGTAAGTTCTCCTTTGTTGTATTCATTTTGAATTGACAGTATTTTTAAGGATAAAAAAGTGAAATGGAATTTGCGCAGAAAAAATTCGCTTATTTAAAGAAATATTTCAGTTGATCACATTTCGTTTTGATCAAATTAAACAATGGTTAAAATGCAATAAGGGCTTTATTGAAAATGACCATACGCATTTTGTTGACTTCAGTTTGTTGTAACAAAGTAAAAATAATCTCTTTTAAACAACAAAGGAGTTAGTCACTCTTTGTTTTGATCAATACTCGTAAAACAGGAATTAAAATATAATTAAGGCTTTATTAATTAGTTATCAGAGACATTTTCTTGGCTTCCTTTTTGTTATTGGAAAATTTTGTTGTGAATGCTAAGCCCTAGTAAATTATATTTCCAAACGACGACTCACGCATCCATATATTAATGTTTAATGCCCGGAATAGGAATTTCCGGGACCCTGGGAAATAAACGTATCCGTTTCCCGGAAAATGAAATTTAAAATTCCCGTGACAAACGGGAAATTATGGAAATTGGAAAAAAGAAACTCATAAATAAATGTGATGTTGAACCTTTTCGCTGTGTAATATTACAACACTGTATCATTCCCCTCATATTTTAAAACGTTTTAAACGTTTTTGAGTCTTTGACTGCATCGCTTCGAAACGTTTTAAGGAAACGTTTTGAGGTTTTCGAAATAATTATCGGATCGGGTTGTAATTTTAATGTATCGATCGGGCAAATATTTTTTGGGTTAGGAGGGTATTTTTTTTTTTGGAAAACCCCAACATTTAGAGGAATTTTGGAATGAGAATTACTACTAATTTCTCAGTTATCCTTGAAAATGGCAATTAGGAATCAGTTACTGAAAAAAGGCCAAAAAACTCAAACTAGACAAATTAGCACAAAAGTCTTGCAAAAGATTTTTCCACTTTCGAAGCAACAAATCAAAGGACCGCCACTACTTCACTTGTTATACTGTGCTCTCAGCACTTTCCCACCTACTTCTCTTGAGGCTGAGAGAGACTTAGCTTTGTAAAATTTGTTTGAAACAAAGATTCGTAACGGACTTTGATGCGTCTTTGGATGTTCTGTGTTTCTTAAAAGTACACATGAAAAAATTTGTTCCAAAAAGCAAATGAAGAGAGATGTCAAAAACAAAATAATAAGCAAATGTTTGATAATACCTTACATGCTTGATGCTTATTCCAAAATCCAAAGTTTAAACCTCAGTTATTTTACTTTAGTTTTTCTGTAATCCATAATCCATAATCCATATTTATGCAGTTGTCAATGTCATGCACTGAACGAAGTATCTATAGTCAAAAAAGAGTGACTTAAATTTTTGGCTTATATAGTGCCAGGTTTTTTTTTCTAGGGTTATCTAAGGTAACATCCTTTGCCGATAACACAAAGATCAGTAGAAAAATAAGAAACCCAGAAGATATCTACAAACAGACATGAACAGAACCTACAAGTAGATGGAAGACAACAATATGAAGTTTAACACTGAGAAATTTCAGCTGTTACTGTATGGAAAAAGAGAAGACCTAAAATCCATGGATATTATACCCCAAATGGACAGGAAATTCAGAGAAATTCTAAAGCAAAAGATTTAGGGGTTGTAATGACTGATGCAAAATTTGAAACACAAAATAAGATAGCAGTAAACAGAGCAAAGACAGTAACTGGGAAGATACTGAGAACCTTTAAACGAAGGGATAGGAATATAATGATTCCTCTACTGAAAACACTGATCATGCCCAAATTGGAATACTGCTCGATCCTAACAGACCCATATAAAAAAGAAGACATAAGACAACTAGAAAGAAGGGATCCGGAGAAGCTTCACAGCCAAGATCAATGGATGCAAAGAACTAAACTACTGGGAAAGGTTACGCGAATTAAACCTATATTCACTGGAAAGGAGAAGAGAGAGATACACCATTATTTACACTTGGAAAATGATGGAGAAACTAGTCCCTAATCTTACTCTGAACCTGTAACTCCCCAAACAACAGTGGAAAGTAGAAAGGGAAGACTGTGACGTGTTCCCAAATTAAAGGCTAGACAGGGAACATCCTTAACCTTGAAAGAAAATATTTTTGTTGTGAGAGGACCAAAACTGTTTAATCAGCTGCCCAAACACCTAAGGAACACGAGTGGTGTTGCAGTGGACATCTTCAAAAGAAGATTAGACGCCTGGCTCACAACAATCCCCGATGAGCCGGGCGTACCTGACTATGTGAGGTGGAGAGTACAAGAAAGCAACTCACTACTTCACCAGGCCAACTCGAGAGGAGGGACGACAAGCTTGACCTCCGTGAAATGAGGAATCATCGCGCGGAACATTTGAAAGGTTAAAAGGTTATATTACACCCAGTATATGACGCGTTCGGTGGAGAAGGGGCGAACGCCACAAAATTCGAAAAATGAGTTTTTTGTCGTATAATTATCCTTTAAAACCTTTGCTTTACCTATGCAAAAAATTAGATGTTAGTCTGCACTCTTTCACGGTAAAATTTAGGTTTTAAGTATCTCAGAGAAATTCACTCCGCATCATTGCTTCACATTGAACACATCTATCTACTTTCTGGTCACTCGACAATGCCCTGTGATGCTCAATTGGCCAAATTGAACAAAATATAAAATAATTACAGCAATATTATTTACACCAAAAAAGATTATGTTACGGCCATAACTACAGCGTTTCGCAGCGCTTCCTAGTTGTAGAAATGAAACAGGCTGATTTCTCGATTTTGACGTCCTAAAAACGTGCATTGTCATTAGGAAATCAACAACTACTAAATTACAGATGCAAGAAAGTTAATATTTGACTTTCAACACAAAGAAGGCTACGTAATATCTACTGCATACCGCACAACCCCAGATAATAGCCATCCCGTCAGACTGCAGAAAGGGAAAAAATCCTACAGTGTCATTTATTCAATCTAGCCCAGCAGACACTGCAACCAAAGTATTCCCAATTGCTGCCAATAACTAAGAAAAAATAAAAGATCTCAAGAATTATCAGACCTAATGCCTGCAACTGCAGTGAACTATTATACAAGATTGTTAAAGGAACTGGAAGAACCGAAACAGTTGAAGCAGGTAATACAACATTCGACGAAGAGGACCAAATAATGGATTACACCAGTTAACATCAGAAGCTATCAATAAATAATATTGTAAAATTTCTTGGCGTTTTATTATATCGACATATTACACAACAATATTTTACTCAAATATGTGTTCAAATTCATACAACATTTCAATAAACCGGAAAAACAAAGGTTTAAAGTTTACAAACTTTAACTGCATTTTGTGGCATAATTCGAAAATGTTGCGTTCGCCCTTCTCCACCGAACGCGTCATATAATGTGCCACATTTATCTTATTTCGTTACTTTAAGATTATCTCATTTTTCGGGGCTTTTCCATTTGGGACTAGCAGCGAATTTTAATGAAAATCGGCATACTAAATGTAGTTTTGTTCACTGATTTCAAAATAACTTTCTTTTTTTGGAGAAATGAAAACAAACATGTTAGAGCACTTTAAATAATATATGTGTTTTAACTAGCTTAAACTAGCTACAGAGGATTGGATTAAATTTAGCAAGAGTCACAACCTGCTACTGTTTATGAAAAAGTGCTCTAAATGTGGGAAAGTGTGTTCCTTGATAAATATACCCAGTTCTTTCGTTGCCAAAAGCGTCGGTCAAACGGTAAAAAGTGCAACTTTAAGAAGAATACGTTTTTTTGAAGGATCCCGGCAGATCTGTAAAAGTAGCAAAAAAAATCAAGAATTAATGCCCAGTTAGGTCAATAGAATGTCAGGTTAGGTAAATTGAATGCCCGGTTAGGTCAACTGTACTCCTTGACGATTGGTTAGGTTGTCATGATATTTTCGTTAAAAACACATATTAATTTTTAAAGTGCTCTAACATGTTTGTTTTTCATTTCTCCAAAAAAAGAGTTATTTTTGAAATCAGTGACCAAAACTACACTAGTATAGCAATTTTCATTAAAATCGCTTCTAGCCCCCAAAAGGAAAAGATCCCAGTTTTCATTGTAAGAAGAGAAATTAATCTATTATTGGTAGTGTGATCATTTATTTTTATCTCTTTGATTTTTTCTGTTATTTCTGAGATTATTTTATATTAATTTGTAATGATAAAAATTCATCAATGCACTTTTATTTCATTTATATCTTCTATCGTAAAATTTCAAATGAATCTCAAAGATTATGCTGAAAAGCTAACACGGTTTGAACAGCAAGTACAGATAATATACTTGATTAGATTACTTGCCAGTAAATACAAATCGAACAAAATGCAATATTTTGTAAATTTGTGGAATTGGTTTCATTTGAACTATTTAATATTGTATATTTTGTTTAATGTATCCTTTTTCTGAACAAATTGTTTTGTTTTTTAATTTGTTTAAATATAAAACATATATAAAAATATTTAATAAAATTGTATTGTAGAGCAAAACTATAAATACCCAATTTGATAAATGCATTACAATTCCAAAGGCATAACGACTGTACGTTGCGTGGAAGATTTCACGGAGAACGGTTCGAATCCAGTTAGTGGAAAGAAAATGTATATATTTATTTCATTATAGAGTATATTATGTGCATAAATTAATATATAGTAGATAATTCTTTTACTTTCGAATCAATAAATTAAGTAATCCAAAATAAGCAAAATTGTCCACTCATGTTAGCGCTACATAAGGAAACCTTTACGTCTCATCTAAAAAATCTTTATAATCTAATTCACATTGATTGATAGATTACCCTACATAATTACTAGATTACCCTACATAATAATGATTGTTTTCTATCCAGTCGATTTCTCTGGGCTACGTCGTAGCCAATGTCGTAACATCGCTTCCCGTTGATCAACCGAATTAAACGACATTGGGTCTGGGTAGTAGTTGGATGGGAGACCGTCCGCTGTGTCCAGACTATGTAGCGACTGTGGTTCGGATCGTAAAGCTGTAGGTCCTTTCCGTCATATGACCTTAGATATTGTTAAGGAGGTTAAACCAATAACACTGTACAACAGTGAAAAAAAAAACGGAAATGAGATCGTCATTTTTATGGCTAATTATATATATGCGTAGATTGCGAAAATAACACTCATTTATTTGTATCACCCACCGATTTTATGAAAATGACCCTATTTCATTGTATCATTTTGAGAACCACTTGTTTTCTGAACGCATCTTTTACATTTTGTTCAGTCATGCATATGCTGTGGTGGTGGTGTTCGGCTCTGTGTTTCCACTTTGATTTTATGAAAAATTTCTTTCATTAATCATTTAAAACAAAATTGTCAGCCATATTTTATCATAAATCGGTGCTATAAGTGAGTATTATTGAATAACAGCTATCAAATTATGTATATTTCACCGACAACGTCTATATTATGTGAAATTGCAAATTGATCTATCATTTTCTTATTTTACAGGCTTTTATTGATGTTATGCTACAATGCCTAGAGAGTGCAAAAATTCGCCAGACAGTTTTTGTTATATTTGTGGGACATTAACGTTAAAACAGTATAAAAGGAAGTTGACTTCTCATGTGAAAAAGCTTTATGAATTATACTTCGCATGCAAAGTTGGTGATCAGGACAAGCACTGGGCGCCTCATATCTGCTGTGTGAGATGTACAAGCTCGTTATCTGCATGGTTCAAAGGCACCGATCCTGGTCTGGGATTCGGTGTCCCAGTGGTATGGAGAGAGCCGCTGGACCATTCAACTGATTGCTATTTCTGCTTAACGAACATCACAGGTTTGAATTTTTTATTTTTCTGAATATACGTCAAATTTGGTGTTTTTAGCACATTTTAGCATATCCTGTTCTGCATAATGTACTACACAATTATGCTATCTTAAGTAGAAAAAAATGTCTATTGTCTCACATTACAGGTTGCAATAGAAAAGGTAGTCTACCCCAAATCTTCGTTCTGCTATGCATCCTGTGGAACATTCTACAGATATACCCATCCCTCGTCCTCCAGCTGAAATGCCGACCGATAACACAGACTGTGACAAATCGGAATCAGACGGCGAATGCTATGAAGTTCAAGTCGAGTCCAAGAAAGAACAACATCTCATCACGCAGCCTGAACTCAATGATTTGGTCCGTAATTTAATACTTACCAAGCAACAAAGTGAACTGCTGGCTTCACGTCTACAAGAATGGAATCTGTGGCTGGCGGAAGACGTACAAATTACAGTATTCCGAAAGTGCTCCTTGGATTTGCAGGAATATTTCACAATGAAGAACAATCTTTGTTATTGCATTGATATACATGGTCTGTTCGATGCTCTGGGTTTGTGCTATGAACCGAATCAGTGGAGATTGTTCATTGATGCATCTCTGTACAGTGTTAATGGTGTACTGCTACACAATGGGAACACAATGCCTTCTGTTCCGATCACTCGTTCAGTCGTCTTGAGAGAAACGTATGACAATGTTGCTTTTATTCTGGACTGTATAAAATACAATGAACATGAATGGCTTATCTGCGCAGATTTGAAGGTTGTGGCTATCTCAATGGCTTCCAAACTGGCTATACGAAAAAAATGTGTTTCCTATACAAGTGGGATAGGAGCAAGGTCTGAACACTACACACGCTCACTCGCTCAGTATGGCCGCCGCGAGACAATTCCTCACCTGGATCTCACAATGTTATTCACGAACCACTAGTACGAAAGGAAAAGGTTATCTTGCCGCCACTTCACATAAAACTAGGGCTGATGAAACAATTTGCAAAGGCGTTGAAACAGGATAAGCCTGCCTTCAAATATCTAAATGAAAAATTCCCAAAAATAAGTGATGCCAAGATTAAAGAAGGCATATTCGTCGGCCCTCAAATTCGCCAACTCATGCTAGACGAACACTTTGAAGCGGTGATGGATGAGGGTGAGTTGGCAGCCTGGCGTGCATTCAAAAACGTGTGCAGCGGTCTACTAGGAAAGACTAAATACGACAACTATGCTGCACTTGTGGATCAACTTATCAACTCATACCAACGTCTCGGATGTAAGATGTCATTGGAAATTCATTTTTTGTATTCACATCTCTCATTCTTTCCGGAAAACGCATCTGCTGTTAGCGACGAACACGGGGAGAGATTCCACCAGGATATAGCCACAATGGAGAGCCGATACAAAGGGACGTGGAGTCCTGCTATGCTGGCCGATTTCTGCTGGAATTTAAAATGTGACCAACCAAAAGCATCACACAAACGCCAGCATAAATACAAATAATGAGTTGAAAACAGTATAATACGAGAGTTTTATGTTAATTTTGTGTATATATGTTGAAGTACAGCAATAATTAAACTGTTCCATATGATAAAGCCTATCTGTTTATCAATATATTCTTATTTTTCAGTATGAAGCTTTTAAGCAGTTATTACAAAAAAATGTGACGTGATAGAAAAACACTATTTTCAGATTTGGAATCAGCACACTCGAAATATTAAGAATGACCGAATGTTATTCCCGTTTTTTTTCTGAACCGAAAATTTGTTGTACAGTGTAATTATTAGACGGTTTCTCTTATACCGAGAGGCCTATACTTGGATGTGTTGTTTCAATAACTAGTGCTACTACTACTCTGCTGAATGTAATTATATAAAATGTGATTGCCTAATAGAGCTGTGGCATACCCTATTAGACCAGCCAAATTGCAAAGATTTTTCAATGTTATTGTGAAGTACTCAAACTTTAGCTTATGGCTACTTTGTTGGTAGCGTAGGTTCACCTGAGGATCAGGGCCCCCCATGTATTCTTGTTTTTTTGCTTTACAGTACCAAATATAATCATACATTGAATTGAATGTCCGGTTAGGTCAACTGTACGCCCTTGACGAATGGTTAGGTTAAGTCGTGATATTTTCGTTAGTTTTAACGAAGATATCATTTGGTAATTGAGGCTGGGGCTCTGTGTGATCTTCAAGTGATCCATAGCGTATATTAAATATTTGAGAAATCATACATTATAAGCTTCTCTCTAGCCTTTTCCCTGTATACAAATTTATTTTTACTTTAAAATATCTCGTTAAGATTTAATATATAGTAAAAGGCAAATAGCTTACATAGTTTATATCATTAGACCTACGCTCTTGGATCAAACAAAAAATAGGCTATGTTTATATAAGGGTGTAACTTTATATATAAAATTTCCCTTTTTTTATTATAGGTAGGCTATATTCCTTTGGGATATTATGTAATAGAAATATAACACTGGTCTACAAATTTTGAAAAAGTTTGTGCTTCGGAGATAAAATGTGTTTCCTATTATGGATTTTGGGGTGCTGAAACGAATATGACCATAAAAACAGTCGATTGGCTACAGTTTCCAAGAAAATTTAAGTTACGCATTTTGCATATATGTATACCATATATTAGTAACATACCTGTATAATGCAGTCACTTATATTGATTCAACCCGTCGCTTCTTTGCTTGTCTCTTGTATTCAACTTCTGGAGCATCTCTTGTTATTGTCCAGCAGTAGTCTGCTGACAATGATGGGACTCCATTTCCACTGGCAGCGTTTCTCCATCGCTGAGATATCCTGGTGGAAACGTTCACCATGTTCATCGCTGACTGCTCCGCAGTTGGCCGGAAAAAATTCCAGGTGCGAATGGAGGAAATGTATCTTTAGACATATTGCAGCCCATTTTTTGATAGGACAACAGCAGGTTTTCCACCAGCTCCCTGTAATTGTCAGCTTTGGTATTTCCGAGAAAATTGGTTGCTACTAACCGGAAAGCATTCCACGCTGTCTTCTCCTCACCACCTAGGATACGGTCGAACTCATCTCTAAGAAGCTCGCGGATCTGTGGACCAACAAATACACCCTCCTTGATTTTTGCTTCACTGAGCTTTGGGAATTCACCACCGAGGTACTTAAAAGCTGCCCCGTTTTATCCATAGCCTTAACAAAATTTTTCATGACGCCCAGTTTGATGTGTAAGGGTGGTAACAAAATCTTGCTCGATTCTACAAGTGGAGGATACTGAACATTGTTTGTTCCAGGTTCCAATGAGTGTCGGAGTGGCCGATCCTTCTTGATGTAATGAGAAGTCCTAGCCTTACTATCCCATTCACACAGAAAACAGCAATACTTAGTGTAGCCCAGCTGCAGTCTAAGCACGATAGCAACAACTTTCAAGTCACCACAAACCTGCCACTGATGTTTGTCATAGTTTATGCAGTTCATAAAGTTGCAATTTCATGTTGTCATATGTTTCCTTCATGTGGACTGCATGACCAACTGGAATTGATGGTAATACGTTGCCAACATGCAACAAAACAGCTTTTAGACTCAACTTCGATGAATCAATGAACAGTCTCCACTCATCAGGATTGTGAATAATGTTGAGAGTTGCCATCAGACCATCGATGTCGTTGCAAGCTACAAGGTCACCTTCCATGATGAAGAATGGGACAAAATCTCTTTGACGGTCACGAAACTTACACACTCTAACATTTTCAGCGAGGAGATTCCACTGCTGCAATCTGGAGCCCAACAGCTCTGCCTTACTCTTTGGCAGTTCTAAATCTCTGATAAGGTCGTTTAATTCATTCTGAGTTATCATGTGCGGTTTAGAAGATATCAAGTTATAAACAAATTCGGGGTCTTGTGAAGTTGAAGGCTCACAAGTTTCGCAGGTTCCTTCATTCTCCTCGTCCTCTGACTCCAGGGAGAATGAGTGTGGGGGCTCAGGAACGGGTAGTCCTTCGCCGTGATGTACCGGGCATATAGCAGAGGGTATATTCAGATATTGTAAAATCCACTTTTTCTTCTTACAAATACCTTTCTTGACTGGAGGCACCATGCATAAGTAACAATTGCTGACATGATCTGTTCGTTCCCTCCACATCATTGGCACTGCAAAAGGCATAGATTTCCTTTTCCGATTCAACCACTGGCGAAGGTTTGTTGCACAAGTATTGCAGTATATGTGTGGGGCCCAGCTCTTGTCCTGATCTCCAATCTTACAGCCAACATAAAGGTGATAGGCTTTCCTAATCACGGCGGTTATAGCACGCTTTTGTGATGCAAAAGTCAATTCTCCACAAACATAACAGAAGTTATCTACACTGTTCACGCAATTACGAGGCATCTTTGTTCAAATTAGGCTGAAAAAAATTCAGTTTCAAGAGCAAACACTAAAAAGAGTTTGACAAGGTGCACTGTATGACTTCCGCGAATAAACTGATGTTGTGGAGTAATATGTAGACGCCTGTGACACATCGACGCCTTGACTCTACTGCGCATGCGCGTAGTTATATTTTTTTTATTTTAATAAATGAATGTAATTACATTGCATTTTAATAATTTTAAATTAGGTAAGGTTAAGTTAGGTTAGTATTCCATTTATATTAATATCAAAAACATTATGGGAAGCAATATGTTAAAATGATCCAATCTATTTTTTAATAAATAATTTACAAATACATAATGTAATAGATAAATTTAAAATTACATTTTATTGCATATATATGTATATATTTACATTAATTTATTAAAATATAAATTATAACTACGCGCATGCGCAGTAGAGTCAATGCGTCGATGTGTCACAGGCGTCTACATTTTACGCGACAGATGCAGTCCAGTTAGTAGGGTGCAGGGTTGCCTGAGATCTTTATAAGTAGAGCCAATTGGTAATTTTAGGCATCATTTTCGTATTCAGTGACCCAAAATTAGTAAAGATTGACTACTTTTATTTCCGAAGCATTTTGGCTGTAGACCAGTGCATAATTAGTCTGTCTAGCTTTCAAAAGAATTCGAATGCCGAGTCTATTCGTCTGCAGATATAAATCTGCATACACTCGCCAAACATCTCGTACGGTATTGAAAAGAACTGTATACATCTACAGTATGATGATAGGGAACTACGGCCACCTAATATTATACTCGTAATATTATTCCATATCGATACACGATACTTTAATTGGCAGTTCTTATATTTTTAAAAATTAATTTAAAAAACTGATTTTAATTCCTTTTACATGTCAATTGAAGACACATGGGCATGGAATCTTGGTGTTTGGCTTCACCTTCTTATCTTAGATCCGTAAAGTGACGACGGTTTCGTAAATTAGGTAAATTTGTCGAGAGATAATATAATCATATGTAGGTCTATACATCTTATCTTACTCTCTTGTCGAGAGATAATATAATCATATGTAGGTCTATACATCTTACGTGCTCTCCTTAATAATCTTAATCAGAAAATGAGCAATCTTTTATGTTTAAGAAAGTATTTTTATTTAATGAATTAGGGTAATTTCTATTTTTTACTGGGGCACTCAATATATTTTGCCCCACCCTTTTTTCTTAGCTAAATAATAGGCCATGGGGCTGAAATGTCTTTTGGGGGTGTAAGTTTGAACTTTCTGCGCTTCACATAACCGGATTTTTCCAGTTTGAACCTCCCCTCCTTGTATAAAACCGCTTTTAAATGCCCTTGTATAAAACCGATGGTTAACGCAAATGGCGTCTGACAGTGATGTGCGTCGTAAACAGCGAGCTGTTATCGAGTTCTTAACCGTAGAGAAGGAAACAGTTGGAAATGTTCACAAACGTCTACAAAACGTTTACGGAGATGCTGTTGTTGATTGAAGCACAGTTGGACGCTGGTCTAAACATGTGAGATCATCGGAGAGAGCGAGAGCCAGCCTCGATGATGAGCCACGCAGCGGTCGCCCGGCATCGGCTCTGACATCTCACACTGTGCAACGTGCTAACAGCATCATTCGATCAAATCGGCGCGTCACATACAAGGAGCTATCACTGGAGCTAGGAATTAGTGAAGGAAGTAAGAATGCGATAATTCAGCAACTGGGATACTCAAAAGTGTGTTCACGGTTTGTTCCTCGCGAACTGACTGAAGATCACAAAGCCCAAAGAAAAGAAATTGTTTCTGAGTCGTTGGTTCGATACGAGACAGAAGGGGATGACTTCCTTTCACGAGTTGTGAATGGGGATGAGACTTGGGTACACCACTTTGAACCTGAAACAAAACGCCAATCCATGGAGTGGCATCACGCAGACTTCCCACGCAAGAAAAAGTTCAAAATGGCTCCCTCTGCAGGAAAGGTTATGGCCACCATCTTCTGGGACATGAAAGGAGTGATTCTGGTGGACACTGGACATTAGATAAACAATCAACTCAGAGGCATATATTGCTACCTTACAGAGACTCCAGAGACGTATAAAGCGAGTTCGACCGGAGAAAAACTGGAAGACGTCCTTCTTTTGCACGATAACGCAACACCGCACAACAGTTTGCAAACGTGAGAGGTCATCACATAAATGCGTTTGACTGTGTTACCCCACCCTCCATACAGCCCGGATCTGGCACCTTCAGACTTCCATTTGTTTGGGCCGATGAAGGATGCTATTCGTGGAAGGAAGTTTCAGAGTGACGATGAGGTTGTCGAAGAGGTTAAGAGGTGGCTCGAGCGGAATCCAGCGGACTTTTATCAGCAAGGAATAAAGGCCCTCGTTTCGAGGTGGAGGAAAACCGTAGAAAAGGATGGAGACTATGTGGAAAAATAAAAACTTGTAAAAAAGGTACAAAATTTCTGGAACTTACGAGGAAACTTGGAAAGAAAAAAAAAAGTGAGGCAAAATATATTGAGCGGCTCTCGTAGTTTGTATATTATAATAAATAGTAAATAAAATTTTATCAACAGTTTATTGTTTTTTACTCTAAATGGAGAGAAGTTCCGGATACAGAAATGTCCTCTCATTTTAATTAAAGGATAATGTACTTTCAAAGATTTAAAAGGCAGTTGTGACGTCTGCTAAAAGGAAAATGTAGTTTCAATTTTAGTGAAGTTATTTCAAGTAAAAGTGAAAGTTACTTTTTTACAGTGGAATAAGAGGTCTTGATATTTTCTCTAATATAGCCAACAAATAAGGTTAAATGCATTCTATTTTCATATTTAAGAACTGTCACTTAAAATGAGTGTTCAAAAATCCGTTCCTATGGGTTTTAGACTTAAAGGACTTATAGGACTTAAAGGACTTATCTAGTCTTGATCTAGACCAATATTTACTTTCTTTGAATAAGTAAAGATATTAAGGTGTTATTTTTAATAACATATTTACTAATGAAAATTATATTTTAGGAAGTCATTCAAAACTTTTTAGAGATTTACTAAATTTAATGATACTTTATTAGACTTAAATATAGATTTAAGGAGCTCGTAATATATTTCTTTATGCAGGAAGGAGGTGACAAGGACCATTGCCCGCAAAAGCGCCTCCCGTCCCCCATAGAAGAGGAAGAGAGGCAGAATCAAAGTTCAGGGTTTTGGAGATGTTTAGACACTCTGCGTTTGAAAGATTGGAGGTCATAGACAGGGGGAAAGACGGATTGAGGAAGATTGTTCCAGAGTTCACCGGTTGAGTAGATGAAAGAGTGAACATACCGATTAACACTTGCATTAGAGAGTTGGACAGAAAAGGAATGAGAAAGTGTAGAAAGTCTGGTGCTGCTTGCTCTCCTTAAAGGAGGAGGCATGCAGTTAGAGAGTTCAAAAGAGCAGTGTCCGTTATAGTAAAGAGAGAGTGAGGCAACGTTGCGGCGAAGAGAGAGAGAGATTGAAGACAGTGAGTAAGAGGCGGGGAATTGATGAGACGAAAAGCATTTGAGTCCACCTGGTCAAGTACGGCTGTGTGGGTTGAGCCACCCCATACATGAGAAGCATACGCCATGCAGGGGAGAACAAGACCCCTGTACAGAGACAGCAACTGAGTGAGGGTGAAGAAACTGCGGAGGAGGTACAGCACACCTAACCTCTTAGAAGCTGTTTTGGAAAGAGAATATATGTGATCTTTCCAGGGACATTCTGCACAGGATGTGCAGAATGTTCTGTTACCTCCCTTTTTTTAAGTCAACAACTGGCCAACAACTGAAATATGTAGAATAATAATGATTAGTTATTTGTTATTCACAAATGAACAGGTTTAACATATTTACACATTTACGTGTTCAGAGAATCGGTGTCAAAACCACAATTAATCGCCATGTTCGGTGTGGCATCTTCTTTAACATGGATGGAGTAATTAGGCGAAACGTATCATTGACTGTTTGTTTCAGTTCCTCTATCGCGTGATATTTCTGCTTTGCAACTTTTTTCTTCACAAATAATGTATTAAGGAAAAGATATAGGAGTAACAGGACATTGTGGACAACCTGTATATTCATGGAAATTATAAATAACCAAACTTAAATATATATTTGAATGAAATGAAAATGAATGAATGAATGAAAATGAAAAGGTTTATTGGCAGACTATAGTCCATATGACAAATATTATTAATACAATGACAGTTCACATATTAAGGATAGAAGTATATACAGTTGATTAGAAATAATAGTCCTAATCTATTCGACTATCAAACTTTCTTATCATAATACTATATACATATCTAATTATAATACAAGCCATAATCAACTTGCTTTAAATTAGCTCTCTGTAACACTAAAAAAGTAAAATGACCTTTTTTTTTTAATCATTGCCTAATAAAGACCCCCCATTCTACCTCAATGAGAAGACATTGATGCACGTTTCGGTGTATATTACCAAAATAACTTAATGAAGGTTTTAAAAAAATCATTGTGTTTCTCTCTACGACTGTGAATTGCAGTATAAAAACCTAAATTGCAGTCGTGTGTTGAATCATTTTGGTGTATAGCGTATCATAAAAGTATTAAGAGATTATAGGTGTTTCCAGGCACGCGAGTAATCATGAGATCCGCAGCGAAAGGTCAACTATTCTCAATTTTAATCATTTTATTGGGTATAAAAACTTTAATTTCTTTATAAGATAATGTCAGTGAGTGTAGTTTTGGTCAGTTTTGGTCAGTTTTGACTCTTTCATATTTACGCATCTAATGAAAATATTACAAAACGATTGTGTTATAGACTGGGTATTAGACACTGGTTTATAACCAATAAAATAACGGTTTATCTTTATTCAAACCAGAAAAGATAAGGTCAGATAATAAATTGTCTTATCATAAGGTTATTTTATATTATTAAAAGATTTTGTAACTAATTTTGTAGTCGAAAACTTTAAATATTTTAATATTTTTAATATTTTTAATGTTTTAATAGTTTATATTGAGATATTGCGTGTATATTTAGTGTTAGCTTCTCGTGACATTTCTATCTGTAATGTTTGGTTTCATAAATGTTTATGAAAAATGGTAAACAAAAAACTTTATTGACAGAACTGAAATGAACTTCCACAACGCAACTTGTAATAATAAAAAACAAAAACAAAAGTAGGACTAAAAAATATATATATAAAAATAACATATATATTGAGTGAGTTTATGAAGCGGTTTGCACAGCAAACTTTTTTCATTGTAATTTTTATAAATTTTCATAACGAGTAAAGAAACTAAGCAAACTTAAACAAAACTATATCTTTTATCTATCTATCTGTAAAGATTTTATATAAACTATTTTAAAATAAAAATACGTCTTTTTTTTATTTATTTCATCCAAATCTAACTCGAAATGTTATATTTTTTTACGCTTTTTTCACAAAATCTTATAAAAGCTCGCAAACTTCACTGATCTGTACACTATTTACTGTTTCTGAAATAAATACATTAAAACATCAGTAAAGGAAGTAAAAAATGATTCCAATATTGAGTAAATAATATAGTGAGTCTATAAAATAAGTGGCAATATTAATATTATTAGAAAGAAAATCATTAACAAAAAAAATTCCAGAATACATCTTTTAAATATAAATTTAAAAGAAGTCTTTTACCATCATATAAGGAACGATATTTTAGGATTTAATGGCGTTACATAAAAATAGGGGAAGGCCAGTGGAAAGTAGTACCGGCCAAGGTCAAATATGCTGTTCTCTTCTGACTCCTTGCCCAAGTTGCCAATTGATATTGACTGAATGCCGATTATCAGGAGAAATATTGGCAAACAGAACGTTACAGAACGGTAATTGATCATATTGACCATTGAACGAGCAACAAATGAATAACGGTTGAGGGATTTTCGAATTAATTTCAGTAGCCGAAGTTATTGTTCACCTTTCCTTCAAACAATTACAAATAACAACAGAATTGACCTTTCAGCACGCGTGATCATAATTAATTAACATAAGAGCTTTTCTTTGTAACTAAACCGTCGTATTTTAGTGATAATGCACAAAACATTATTTATATATATATATATATATATATATGAAAATTATTTCACGAAAGTAACACGTGAATAATATTTGTGATGAAAATGACCACGAAAGAAAAAGGAAACACAGAATGGTGCTCAAGCGCTTTCGTCTAATGACATCCTCAGTGTTTCTGAGGATGTCATTAGACGAAAGCGCTTGAAACACCATTCTGTGTTTCCTTTTTCTTCGTGGTTATTTTCATTATTATATCTATATATATATATATATATATATTAAATATATATATATATATATATATATACTCGAACATACGCATGTGTGTGTGAAAGTTTCTCTATATATATTAACATTCAAACACTAATAATTATAAGTAATGCGAATTAAATAACATTTTCACTTAAATTTTGCCACTCCAATCTCCCCCCCCCCATTCTCCAGACATTGATATAGATGTTTAATTAATTATCACATCGTTTTATGTAAAAAGTCTTTATGTACTTTGGTATCACTCAAAAAGAAAAAAAAACCTCCTGTCAGGCATATTGCCGCCTCCAGACATCTGACGCCCTTGGCAGATGCCTACGTTGCCTACGCTTTGAGCCGGCTCTGAGTAAAAAAAATTAATCGATATTAAAGTAGGTAAGATGCTTTCAAGAAGGTATAAGGTAGTCTATTTTTCAAAATTTACGGAGCCTATTAGATATGCAAAATTCACAGTCTTAAATCGGGTACAATCACGAGTTCCATAATTATATTTTGAAAGTTTCCATTATATTACGTCATATTTATTTCTATTTTATTTGTAATGAAACAATTAATTAAATGCAATTTCCTTTTATTTTCCATTATTTCTATTTATTTTCTTATTTTCTTTCGTAAAAATTGAGATGAATGGTAAAGATTTTTGCCTGAAAGGCTCTCATGCTTTCCAACGGCATATTCAGATAAGAATACTGGGATTAGGCTACTTGCCATTAAAATACAAAATTAAACGTTAATGTCAACATTCTTCAAACTTATGTGGATGTAATGTATACATTATGTAATGTATTTTTTCTAAATAAAGGTTATTTTGTTGTTTTTGCTGTTGGAAGTGTCTCTAGTAGTGTTATAACTGTGTTCATCTAATATCATTTTGAGTATTTGGTAACAAACTTCGAGTACCACAATTTGAGTCAAACATGAATTCCATCAATCTGAGTTTGTACATCTGATCCAATTTTAAAATTCTTATTTGCTTGAATACAAAAAATATACTAGATATATTTAAGTTATGTCCCAAGTTTCGGACTAAATTGTTTAGAGAAGCTCGAGGTATTTAAAATCAATAGCATTCGCCGCTCCGCACGCCAAACTATGCGGGTTAAGGTTGAAATAAGCGGGGCTTTTTTTGTGACGGTACGCGCCGGTACGGCGTACCGGTATCTTTTTTTTCAGAGCGACGTTGACACACGTCCGCTCTAATAAATTAACGTTCCCATCTCGACTGACTCATTTGGCGGGAACAACAAATTCACATGACAAATTCGTTGGCTGACGAGAAGGGGGAGGGGGCGCAGGAAAAGGGCAGGGGTGGAAGAGGAATTTTACAATTTAGCAAGATATGAGTAACGGCACCTCTTTTTTAACCAAAAAAGCACTGGAAATAAGTAAAGGAAAAATAAATCACTCGTAAAGAATTCTTTGTGGCAGTAGATGTCAGAGCGAATACATCATATTACCAACTGAAATTTTAAAGTCAACATGCAGTATGTATACCCTCTGTAAAATGAATTTCTTACTCTCCTGAATAACAAATCCTACTTCCTTAAAACTGTTGAATTTTTCAATTACTGTGTCATTAAGGCAGAAAACAATAGCTATATGGGAGCGAGCACCATAAAAGTATGCATTTCGTTTTGTGGAATGAAGTAATAATCTATTTTCATTACTCCAAGAAACTATACTTTATAGATAATGATTTATTATGGTAGCTATCTCGTTTACATTATCGTGCATTATCCTCAATATGAAATAAAAACTTCGAATTGTTAATCACTTTGACAATGTCCTTCATCCAAATTAAAAATAACAGACCAGTGTCTCCAAATTTACATTTGAATTGGATACATACACTTCTAAAATTATTCCTCTTAATTGCGTAATTTTAGATTTAACGTTTTTAACATAAATAATATAGATTCTTCCAAATAAATATAACCTAAAATAAAAAATAACAGACCAAAGGGTCCTAAATTTATATTTCAATTGGATACGTACAACTGCGGACCAAAAATAATAGAATACCGTCTCAAATGCGCTCAGGACCTTCATAATACCTTTAAGTTATACACCTTTATAAGGGTATCGAGTACCTGTGACGTTATTATGATAAAGAGATACCTCTATAAGCCAGTTGGATCACCTGAAGATCAGGGACCCAAGCCTTCTTTAGTTAGCCTTATAAGGCTAACTAACGAAAATATCACGACCTAACCTAACCAGTCGTTAGGTCAACTGTACGCCCTTGACGATTGGTTAGGTTAGGTCGTGATATTTTCGTTAGTTAGCCTTATAAAGCTAACTAAAGAAGGCTGGGGGCCCTGATCTTCAGGTAATCCCGCCAGTTTTTAAAAAAAAAAAAATATAGCAAAAATTTTATTAAATAGTTAAAAATTAATACACAGGGACATACCAAAATATTAGAATATCTTGTCAAGTGTTACAAAAAATAGAATAAATTTATTATGTTTATTGAGTACTGCCACTATATTAAACCTTTATCAAAGACTTTTTAACTCTGCGTCTTAGTGTTTAGTTAGTCCACCATTAACCCTCATAGCCTCATTACGACCTACAATCGACGTGGTATCGAGTTGATGAGCCTCTTGCATTCTTCTGCAATTATCGATTGCCAGGTTGTCATCAAACCACATTTTTACTAAGTGTTCCTGGTTTACGCTTTTGGACCTTCTCCTTGGCAATATTCCAAAGATTTTCTATCGAATTAAGATCGGGAGAATTAGATGGCCATAGTAGTATTTCAATTTCATGAGCATCAAACCACGAAGATGTTACACGAGCCACATGAGTTGGAGCTAGGTCATGTTGAAAAGTAAATGCTTCATTTCTATACATCTGTTCTGCAGACTCCAGCATGAAGTATGGTCTTCTTCAGTTCAAATGAATTTTTTTAGTTCGCGTGAGGTGCATGGCTAATTACTCTTCAAAAGTTAATTTAAAGCGGGATGATTATGACCTATATGTAACTCGTAACTTGTAACTTGTTTGGGTTCCGTGCGTCAGTCTTTCTTCATACGAAGGGCAAGCTGGTGGCCCCGCATCTAGTCCTGGCTTGGTGGTGGAGTTTATGCAGTTTTGCATAAAATGGTTTAATAGATTTGAACAGATTAAATAAAAAGTAATAAATCCATAATGAAGTTTGGTTACTTATAAATTTGAGTTTGAATTAATATACCAATATGAGCATAGTCGAAGTTCCCTTAACTTAGTGGCTACGTTGTGGTCATTTTCGTAACACCGCTTCCCGTCGATCAGCGAAATTCAGCGACATTGGGTCTGGGAGTAGTTAGATGGGAGACCGTCCTCCTCGTCTAGATTATGTAAGCGACCAGAGTTTCGGATCCCAAGTAAAGCTGTAGATTCCCTCTGTCATATGACCTTAGACGTTTCGGAAGAGGTTAAACAACTCCAACATTACATTCCCTTGACTAAGTTTGGAAATGTTTGATGTGCAATTGTTAAATTTTCAAGTGTAATTTTTTTTCCAATAATTTGTAAAGGTTTTCTTCGTAAAAATATTTATATTTCATAAATAATGTTTTTAAAGTTTGTCGGAATTAAATTACGAGAAAAACATACGTAACCTTGACAGTATTTATAAAGTGGAAACAAAATATGGATTTAGATGGGTGTTCCAGTTTTGAATGTACAGGGTGTCCCAGAAGTCTGGACTCAGAGAAACTAGGCATTATATTTTTAAAGTGAAACAAACACATTTCTAATGTCAAGTTTACATATTTCAGGAAAGAAAATACTCTGATGGCTCAGTATACCAATCAAGGGAAGGTGGAACTGGTATTGCTACACGTTTCCGGAAAAAACAGAGGGAGGCATGTTCGTGAAATAACTCACAGGCCTCCCTCCGGCTTTTTCCGTAAACAAGTAAAAATACCAGTTCCACCTTCTCTTGATTGGTATACTGAACCATAAGGGCATTTTCTTCCCTGAAATATGTAAAACTGCCATTAGAAATGTATTTGTTTCACTTTAAAAATATAATGTTTATTTTCCCTATGAGTCCAGACTTCTGGAGCACCCTGTATTTGGATGGCTCGAGTAATTTTTAAGATATGAAGATAGATACAATTTTTAATACGCTTATTAAAATTATTAACAAGAATATGGTTCAAATCATTTTTAACTAATTTTAGAATACGTGTTGGTATCGATGCTTGTGAAACCAATATTCTTTACATTTGTTGGTTTTGCTACTTCTCATATGTTATTGGGAAAAAAATGGAATAAATGTTGATTCAAATCTATATTATAAATGGTATGACTGAATCCATCACCTTGTTACTAGGAAGACTATAGGAAAGACTGACAAAAATGTTATTGAAAATCTTTGTCACTGTCTTTGGATCAGAAACTATTGGGTCTGTATCGAAGGAGTGACATTTCAAAGGAGTGACATAACAAAGGAGTGACATAAATACCGTAACGAAGGAGTGACATAACGAAGGAGTGACAAATCGGAGATAAAATTCAAAGGAGTATAATTATTTTCGTTAAAACTAACGAAAATATCACGACTTAACCTAACCAATCGTGTCACTCCTTTGAATTTTATCTCCGATTTGTCACTCCTTTGTTATGTCACTCCTTTGAATTTTATCTCCGGTTTGTCACTCCTTTGTTATGTCACTCCTTCGTTATGTCACTCCTTTGAATAGGACCGGAAACTATTATATCATTTTCACTTAACTCAAATTTTTTCTTCTGAAAACAGGGTTTCGAGAGATTATTTATTGTTCTCCAAGTCCCCTTCATATCATACGTTTGTTCCATAATTCTTTGGTCAAAATAAAATTTCATATCGAGTCTTAGATCACAGTTTAAAAGAATATTTTAAAGTTTTTAAATCTTGAAAAAAGAATAAAAATTCGTTCGTATAATTTATAGGACAAATATTCTTTAAGAATACGTACTGTATGAGCGGATCATTGTTTATCCACGGTCTCTTAACGGATTTAATTTTTAATCGTAGAGAATTTTAGGAAATTGTTTTTTATTAAAATTATAAGACTATCAAACGCATTATTAATCATAGCATTTGGAGGATCATTAATACAGAGGATAAATTCATTTTTAAATTCTAAATTCAGCTCCAAAATAGTTGATCTTACTTTCTTTTAAGCTTCTTTAAACGATGTTTTTATACTTCAAATCATAATCGGTGGTAAACGCAATAAAAGTAGGAAAATCATTAGTTATTGTAGAGGCAATTACTGCGAATAATGATAAATATGAAACCTCGGTGGTGTAGTGGTTAGCGTCGCTGACTACGAATCCACCGGCCCCGGATCAACTCTATTTTGCATTAGCCTACGTCAGGTCTACAGGTGGAACCACCAGCCTGACCTTCGTGTGAAGAGAGACCGACGCATGTAACATCTGAAAGGTTGCAAGGTATATATATATATATATATATATGAAAGGTGGGGCCAAGGGAGTAGTTTCGTGAATTTTGTACGAACAAGCATTGTTTTAAACCTGTGCGGGATACAAGCTCTATAATTTGTAAGCTTTGGTAATAAAGATTTTAAATTAACAATTTTTTTATTATGAAAGGCATCAAGCCCCCCCCCCATCCCCCTTCCCTCGCTGACCAATGGTGGGAGCAGCGTCAGGCAAGAAAAAAGTTACCATTACAGCACTGATTCTCATTTATTTTTCATGGATGTGTGTATCTATAAGCTCTATAATTTCCATTAGTTTAGTTTTGTTATAGATTTTGTTAATTATTAATTTTATTTATTTTCATCAATTGTTTATACCACGTGACATTAATTTTTAAATATCTTATTAATATCTTATTAATATATTATTAATCTTATTAATCTTATTAATAGCTTATTAATATCTTATTAATATATTATTAATCTTATTAATAGCTTATTAATATCTTATTAATCTTATTAATATCTTATTAATATATTATTAATTTTATTAATATCTTATTAATATATTATAATCTTATTAATCTTATTAATATCTTATTAATCTTATTAATCTTATTAATATCTTATTAATCTTATTAATATCTTATTAATATCTTATTAATATATTATTAATATCTTATTAATATCTTATTAATATATTATTAATATCTTATTAATATATTATTAATCTTATTAATAGCTTATTAATATCTTATTAATATATTATTAATCTTGCATTAATATCTTATTAATATATTATTAATCTTATTAATATCTTATTAATCTTATTAATCTTATTAATCTCTTATTAATATCTTATTAATTTTTTCTACGGAAATATTGCTTGTTTTAAGTAAACATGTTTGCTTTATGCATGCAAAAAATACATAAAGTTGGTAACAAAAAATTATGGCAACGTTACGGTGGAAAGTTACTTTAAACAAAGTTACATATAAGTTACCTCAAAGTTACTGACCAAAAATTATGGAATTGTTATGCAGGAGTTACGAGCAACAATAATTACAGTGCAGATATGACGTAGGTGACATGATATTATTTTTATCACTGAACGACACTATGCACCTACTGAAGCGACGCTACAATATTTACAAACATGTCGGTGACATGATTTATCACTTCACTGAACGATACCATACACTGAACCTACGAGGCAATTTTGAAACATGTCGGTGACATGCTTTATCGCATCACTAGACGATGCCACACACTGAAGCTACACGAGATGATTTTCAAGCATGTCACAGACATGTTTTGTCGCTTCGTTTGGTGGCTACCCTACAAAAACATAGAAAAGAAGGTTAGAGATTGCTTCTTTGTATTGTTTTTCTTCTGTACAAGAGTAAACTGGACATAAAAGGAGGGTAACTTGTTTAAAATTTTAATTCCTCATTACATTTTGGTCACGTACATTTGTTGCTTGTATATTTCATATGTAACAGAGTAAATTAGTGGTCATAATCTCTACATTGTTTTCCTAATAAACACACTGAGTACACTCTTATTAACAGTGTATGGATACACAATTTTTAAATTCTACCAACATTTACCTATAATTTTGCGCTCAATTATTAATAATTTTTATTAAATTTGTTTACTTTTATTTTATAAACATTCTGGGATTAGGCGGATTTGCATGTTTTGAAAATGGAAAACATTTGGTCCAACAATTTGATCTCAGTTCATTTGATGATTCCATTTTCCTCTCATCTCTTTGGTTTTTGAGAATTGAGCTTTAATAATTATTATTATTATTATTATTATCATTATTATTATTATTTTTAGTATTAATATTAGTAGTTTCGTCAACAATAATGAGATTTCATGTTTCTCAATATTTGAGATTATGCTATAAACGTGTTTATTTCTAGAATTGGTTACGTATAATTTTTGTGGGTGTCTATTTGGGATGTAAAAAATGAATTATCGCTAAATACTTTGTGATATCAATTATTAAACTCTCTCTCTCTCTCTCTCTCTCTCTCGACCAGGTGGCTCCCCACCTGGCTACAGTCTTCAACAAATCGTTGGAGATGGGCCAGGTGCCTGGTGACTGGACGGAAGCCAACGTGACCCCTATCTTTAAGAAAGCGGATCATGAAAGTCCAGGGAACTATCGTCCCATTAGTCTCACTTCAGTTGTAGGTAAATTATTAGAAGGGATAATAGCTGATAGGATCGTTGACCATTTGGATTCCTACAAGCTGCTTGGGGACTCCCAACATGGGTTTAGACGGCATAGGTCGTGTCTCACCAACTTGCTCGAGTTTTTCCACGTCATGTTGAGTGAGTACGATAAGAGTAGGGCGATTGATATACTTTATCTCGACTTTCAGAAAGCCTTTGATAAGGTACCTCACCGCCGGCTAATAGCGAAAGTGCGCGCGCTGGGTATCGGTGGGGAAATAGGTAGGTGGATTGAAAACTGGCTGAGGAATAGGCGGCAGAGGGTGGTAATTAAAGGGGCTAGTTCGGGTTGGGCCTCGGTCACTAGTGGGGTTCCTCAGGGTTCCGTTTTGGGGCCGCTGTTGTTTATCATTTACATAAATGATATCGACGGTGGCATCGTCAGTCGGATCGCCAAATTCGCTGATGACACCAAGCTTGGGGCCAATGTTGGGACGCCCGAAGCGATCGAGGAACTGCGTGCGGACCTAGGTAGGATAGGAGAGTGGTCCGAAAAATGGCAAATGCCGTTTAACTTGGGTAAATGCAAAGTGATGCACATTGGCTACGCCAATCCCAAGTCGGACTACTCGATGTTGGGTAGTAATATCGAGGTGACTGATTTAGAAAAGGACTTGGGTGTGCTAATTAGCAGCGATCTTAAGTTTACGAAACAGTGTGTAGAGGTGGAAAAGAAAGCCCAGAAACTATTGGGTTATATCAGGAGGCAATTTCAGTTTCGGAACAAGGAGATTGTGCTCTCACTGTACAATTCCCTTGTTCGGCCGCACCTGGAGTATGCTGTGCAGTTCTGGTCGCCCACCCTCAGGAAAGATATTGAGAGGCTGGAGCGAGTGCAGGCGAGGGCCACAAAGTTAATCCCTTCCGTTAGGCATATGGGCTACAATCGACGGTTACGCGCCTGAACTTGTTTTCGTTTGAAACTCGGAGGCTGCGCGGTCAACTGATCGAGGTTTTCAAGCTCTTACGCGGGTTCAACGATGTCGATTTTAGAAGTATGTTTAGTTTAAATGATAACCCAACTCGCAACAATGGTTGGAAGTTGGATTTGAAACGGTTTAGGACTAGTGTGTGTGGGAATTACTTTACGTATAAGATCTGTGACACATGGAACAGGTTACCTTCGGAAGTTGTGAACAGTTCCTCTGTGGATCAGTTCAAGAAAAGGGTAGACGAAATCTTGCACACTATTTGAGTGTGTAAAGACATTTAGGACCTCAGTCTGCGGAAATTTCTTTTCTTATAAAATAGTTAATATCTGGAACCAACTTCCCTCAGAGGTTGTTTCCAATCAAAGTGTAAATGTGTTTAAAAATAGGCTAGACAAAGTACTGAATACTCTCATAGTTCAAGACTAAAACATAAGAAAACTCTGCAGGAGATCGCTTGCACGGTGTCTCTGTGAGCAAGCTAAATATAGAGCTATTTATATATTCTCCACTTTCCTGTAAAATTTCCTTGGCTACTTTTCCAGGGTCAAGGTATTTTCTTCAACCTTTTTCCGTAACTGCCTCTGGCAGGGAGGGAGCGGAGGGTGGGGAGAGAGCCTTCTACTTTTCTATCCAGTTTTCTACTACTGCTAGGATAGTTGAAAGAAAAATAAACTTTTACAAAATTTTCCTTGGCACCCGTTGCCATTGGTACCTCCTCGGTATGGGCCGCAAGGCCTTTTGAGGTACTTCTTTTCCTTGTAACTCCTTGTAACTCTCTCTCTCTCTCTCCAATGGTTGGAAGTTGGATTTGAAACGGTTTAGGACTAGTGTGTGTGGGATTTACTTTACGTATAAGATCTGTGACACGTGGAACAGTTTGCCTTCAGAAGTTGTGAACAGTTCCTCTGTGGTCCATTTCAAGAAAAGGTTAGACGAAATCTTGCACACTATTTGAGTGTGTAGAAAATTTTCCCTGGCACCCGTTGCCATTGGTACCTCCTCGGTATGGGCCGCAAGGCCTTTTGGAGTACTTCTTCTCCTTGTAACTCCTTGTAACTCTCTCTCTCTCTCTTTCTCTAATGTTACAGCCAGAAACTTTATGCAAAATTTTTGCATATTTTTAGGCAACAAATGCAGGTCACGAAACTGTTTGTTTTTAATTTTTCTTTGAAATTAACATGACAAATACAAGTATGGTACGGACGTCCTTTTATTCTTTTATTCACGCAACTTATTTTCAAAACTTTTTGTGTATATATACATATACAGGGTGTCCCATAAGTCCGGCATCATAGGAGAAATTCATATTTTTCTATTTCTACAAACTATAATTCATATTTTTCTCTTTCTACAGGCCATAATGTCTGTGAGCAAGGAAGAACGAATCCAGATAATTCTACTCATAGGAAATCGGATTCAAAGAGAGGCCGCTGCTGAATTTAACAGACTGCATCCAGACCGCGAGCCAATAACACAGAGTTGTGTTAGCAGACTTGTTGCAAAGTTTAAGGAAACAAGATCCATAGAAGATAAACCACGCAGTGGACCTTCAAGGAGGTCCACTGACGATGATACAGCGACTGCTATCCTGGCTCATTTTAACAGAAGTCCCAATAAGTCTCTTCGGCGATTGTCCGCCGAGACAGGAGTGTCGAAAAGTAGCATCCATCGCATTCTTCAGGCTCACAAATGGCATCCATATAAACTTCAGATCCTACAGAAATTAAGCGAAGATGATGATCCCGACCGGAGGATGGAATTTTGTGAATGGGCTACGGCACAATATGCTCGGGATGCCAATTTCCCGTCCACCATTCTGTTCAGTGACGAGGTTGTTTTTTATGGAAATGGTGAGGTAAATCGACAGAACACCCGCTACTGGTCTCAAAACAACCCTCACTGGTATACCTCTTCAAAGGAACAAGGCGCATCTCGGGTGATGGTATGGTGTGGCATTTGGAAGGATCGCATCATAGGCCCCCATCTTTTTCGATGAACACGTCACTGGAGGCACCTAGCTACGTATGCTCAAGGAAGAAGCATTTCCCAGTGTCTTGAACGAAGAAGGAAATTTCCCAACATGGTTCCAGCAAGACGGCGCTCCTGCACATTACAGTACCCAAGTAAGGGAATACCTGTACCAACAATTCCCTGGTCATTGGATAAGGCGTCGAGGGTCTGTGGAATGGCCAGCGAGAAGCCCGGATCTCACGCCACTAGATTTTTATCTCTGGGGCCACTTGAAAGCGCTGGTATACGCAGAGAAAATTAGAAGTGTTGAACATTTGCGGCAGCGCATTATTGGGGCATGTAACACCATTACTCCTGACATCATTCACCGTGTGCTTGCTGACTGGGTATCACGTTTGAATTTGTGTATTGAAAACAATGGTGGACATATTGAGCACGTTCTGTAAATAAAAGCTTTTGTTTTGCCTTTTTTATTATTTTTCCTATGATGCCGGACTTATGGGACACCCTGTAGATATATATATATATATATATATATATATATATATATATATATATATATATATATATTATTACAAAGAGGTAAAAAAATATTCGGGTCTTCTTGGTTTCATTTACTGCTGATTTTTAATAAAAATATCTTTTTTTTTTAGGTAATTTTATGCGCAGAATTCAATTTTGGCTTTTCTTAAATGCGTAAATTAACCAAAACTAAGATATATAAACCTTATCGTAACTAACATATAAAGTAAATTATACCCACCTATACCATGCCTAAATGAACGCAATATCTTCCACAAAAATCACACAATATCTTGTTTCGAAAGTATACAATACCCTGAAAGGATACATATTATGTTAGGTTAAGTTAATTTTGGTGAGGTTAGATTAGATTAATTTAGGTTAGGATAGGATAGTGCAACTCACCTCTTTTATATAGTTGTTATAGTTTATTACCGCGTCGGTTTTAATTCCGAAAAGGGTATTGTATATTTTCGAAACAAGATATCGTATGATTTTTTGTGGAAGATATTGCGTTCATTTAGGGCTTAGGCCATAGGTGGGTATAATTTACTTCCTAAAATAGGAAGTAAAATAAGAAGTAAATTATACCCAGTAATTTTATGCGCTTAATTCAATTTTGGTCTTTTTTAAGTGCGGAAATTAACCAAAACTAAGATACATAAACCTTAACCTAACTATTTTAGTTAGGTTATGGTTTATATATCTCAGTTTTGGTTAATTTCCGCACTTAAAAAAGACCAAAATTGAAATATGCGCATAAAATTACCCCCCAAAAATATATCTTTCTATTAAAAATCAGCAGTGAATGAAACCGAGAAGATCCATATATTTTTGTTTTCCGAGAGCCAACCCGCCATTTGGTGTCATTTACAAAGAAAAAAAGTGTGTTTAAATTGTTTTTGAGATTAAATAATATTTAGGATATGCGCAAAGCCTATCATGTTTAAAGGATAGGTATGCAGAACCTGATATTTCACCAAAAAAACTTTAAAAACTTCATTTTTGTTTTTTATCTTTGTTTTTGTTAAATTTACTAATTTTTTTTTTCAGGTTTGAACTTAAATTTAAAAAAGGTGTAAATAGTTTAAAATTGGGTTTTTACTCATAAAATAGGCCCCGTATCAGGGACATAGCCGAGGGAGGGAGGGCGACGGAGGTGGTCGCCCCCCCCCTTGGAAAGGCCTGGAAAAAAATGGAAGGAGTGTCTGTGTATATATATATATATATATATATATATATATATATATATATATATGAAAATCATTTCAGGAAAGTAACAGGTGAATAATATTTATCTAATGACATCCTAATGAACACTGAAATAAATAACAAGTTCGAGACTATATATAGGTCACAAAAATAAATAAAATAGAAAAATAAAAATTGTAGGAGGAGCATACAAATGTATAAGGAAAAGCTACCAGAGTTTTAACACTTTGCCCCTCTTGTCTAAATCCGTTCTGAACGAATTCAAAACAACAGGATCAAGCTAAAAAAGACCCTGGCTAATGTTAAAATTATTTGTGAATTGAAAAATGGCAGACTCAAGAATATTTCTATTAACAATATTGCTTGAGTGAAACAAAATTGGAGCATTATTCCAATCAATACAGTGGGATAACTCTGACAAATGGACAAAAAGGGCACTGGAAAACTATTCCGTTCTAACGGAATATTGATGCTGTTTTACACGCGTGTGCAAATCCTTTCCCGTCTGTTCAATGTAAAAGGAATATATATATATATATATATATATATATATATATATATATATATATATATATATTATTTAAGCGATATTTTGAGTCATTTTTTTAAACATGTCCAAACACGTTTGGGCGTGTTTGAACACGTATCGTACTGAACTACTGAAATATGAAGCGCGGGGAAATTGAACACAGCTCGGTGCCAGTGGTGTACCTATATGTAAATTGCATATTTACTAAAGTATTCGATTTTGATTTAGTAAAGTAATTGCTTATTTGATAAAGTACATATTTTTTTTGTCAAGTAGCCCCTAAATTATTTTTCCATACGATTATCCTGGTTAAAATTTTATATATGTTGTTGTTGTTGTTGTTGTTGTTGTTGGTTAGCCGATCAGCCCACCCTGATCGAGCCTTGAGGGACCCCGTTCGGAAAAAGGTTTTTTCGATGACTTGCCATTAAATGTGACATGTGAGTATCTTCCTGAAAGATAGTTGCTCAGCCACCTTTTGGTGTTATTGTGCATGTTTGTGTTGAGTATTTTGTTTATGAGAGGGAAACGTGGGATAGCATCAAATGCTTTATTAATATCTATTGTTGCTAATAGTATACGTTGAGCTGGTCGTCTGGAGTTGATGCCATCCATGGTGTGCTGCGTGAGGTTAGTGAGTAATGTCGTGGTTGAGTGGTGAGGTCTGAATCCATGTTGAGTAGACGATAGTGGTATGTGTGGGTGGGTGATTTGTAAGATTAGTCTTTCTGTTACTTTGGAAGGTGTGCATAGTAAAGTAATGGGTCTATAGCATGGGTCGGGGAACTTTTTTGGGTATTACCCAAAAATCTATTTGAGTAAAATGAAATTACCCCCAGACTTCAAAGTAAACAAAAACAAGCCAATTGCTCTTAAAATTGTTGCATATGGTGTCTCTCATACAGCAAGCATTACCCCCAAAATTTTTAAATTTACCCCATTTGGGATAATTTACCCCTGTTCGCCGACCACTGGTCTATAGGAAGCTGGTTCTGTTGGATTTTTGTTTGGTTTGAGTAGTGTAATAATTTTACCTTGTTTCCATATGTCAAGAATAATACAGTGTTGGTATGAATATATGCTCATGTTTGTGAGAGCTAGTATTCCCTGTTGGCCCAAGTGTTTCAGGTGTATGTTAGATATGTTGTCTGGTCCAGTAGCCTTCGAGTTCTTAATGTTTTTGATGATCTTGGTGGTTTGATCTGTATTGAATGGTGCAATGGTCGTGTCGAGTCTGTAGGTTTTTTTGTGTCTGGCTGTTTGTTTGTCTGAGTGTTTCTGGTTGTTGTCTGTGATTAACTAGAATGTTAGCTTGTTGTGTATATGTTGGGATATTATTTTGGCTGCGACAGATAGCCGCGTGTGAGGTGTGAATGCCGCTGTTAGAGTGGGTAATGCTGTTTATAGTCTTGTATAGCCTGGATGTTTCTGTGCAGTGGTTTAGTGTTGTTATGAATTCCCTGAATGTTTCTGTTTGTTTTTCTTTGAGTTTGTTGTTTATTTCTGTGTTGAGCTGTTGTATCTGCTGTTTTATGGCTTCTGTGTGTGGTGTTTGTGTGTTATGTTTGAGGTTGTTACGTTGCCTTATGAGGTGGGCTATTTCTCTAGTGTAATTTGGGTTGTATTTCCTAATGTTGCCCTTGGGTATGTATTTGTTTGCATTATTGATGATCTGATTGAATGTCTTGAGTGTTGTATTGATGTTTATGATGGGTGTGCTGTTTAATGTGGTGAATTGTTTCTCAGTCTGTATTTTGAACTGTTCCCAATCAGCTTTCTTGTAATTTCTGTAAGTGTGTCTAAGGCTGTTGGGTCAGAGTGTAGAACGTGTTGTAATGATGATGGGCAGGTGGTCTGATGACAGTTGTTTTTCTGTTCTCCAGTGCGTATGTGTTGCTAGTGAGGGGGAACAGAACGTTATATCTGGGGAGGAGTTTGAGTATCCTGCTTGATGTGGTATGTGTGTATGTTCTGCTGTATTGTTAAGAATGAAGAGGCTATTTAGTTGTATGGCTATGTTGGCGCCTCTGGTGTTGCTTTGGTTGTGCAGGTACCAACTAGTGTCTTTAGCGTTGAAGTCTCCTCCTAAGATGACATTAGTGAGAGAGGCCAGATTGTGTAACTGTGGATTGTAATTGGCTGGCACCTGAGGTGAACTATCTGGTGGGATATAAATGTTGATGAGTGTGGTGTTGTGTTTTACGCGTGTTTTAATGTTAACTGCCTGTATTTCTATCGTGTTATCTGCTTGGATTGTGTTTGTAATGTTTTGGGTGGCATCAGCGTAGCTAATGTTTTTACGTATGTAAATGATGAGTCCACCTCCGTGACCCCCAGTACGATCTTGACGGATCGCCGTGAAGTCAGGGATGGTGGGTGTTTTGTGTGTGCGTTTTAGTTTTGTTTCTTGTTGTTGTTGTTGTTGTTTAGCCGATCAGCCCACCCTGATCGAGCAAGCCGGCGGCACGCAGGTAACCGATCGCCCTCTCCGGAGTGGACCAGAGGTTCAGCGCACTCGTGATGTTGTGTTGGTTCGTTGTTGTGCTAGAGCGGTACAGTCCGTCATAATGTGTTCAATTGTTTGTGGTGTGTCTTGGCACAGGTGGCAGGTGTCGTCTATGGAGTTGTCTAGTCTGTGTTTATATGTCCATAAGTTGGGGTGATGTCCACATCGGAATCGTGCTATGTGAATGTTTTGTTTGTGTACGAATTCCCTAAGTTGCATGATTTTGTTTGTGAGGCCATCTACGTTGTACTGTAATATGTTAATATTATGCTTCTGTATGTGTCTCATGGTCCTATTGTGTCTATGTCTTTGTGTATGGTGACATGTGTAAGTTGTAGTGGGGCCTGGATTAGCCTTAATGTCGCCGGAGAGTAAGAGTAGTCCGGGGAGCACGTCCGGCACGCAAATGCTCCCCGTAAATGAAAAATAGCCCGCTGGTATAGGTCCGGCCCCGGGAGCCGATCGGCACTCTGGCCGTCGACGGCCAGTCTGGCCAACCGTAGACAGCCCGCTGCAAGGAGATTTGAGGAAGTTTGGCCACCAGCGCGGTGATATTTCGGTTTGACGTCGCCTCTTCTTCGCGTTGACGTGTCCCGCGCTGGAGGATACAGCCACTATTAGAAGCTTCCTCGTCAGCTGCTAACTGTCGACATACGTTGAGGTTTTTAGCTCCTTCCTATCAGTTTCTTATTATCTTTGGTCAAAATGTGCTGTTTAATACTGTCATTTCTTTTTGTACCTTATTTTCTTTATTAATTTGTCCAACAATTTGGGATTGGAAGTATATAATGAAATTATTTCCGGTCCTGTCCTTCAAATGTTTTGATTAAAAGTTCTTTTAGGATTTTCTTTCAATCAAGAATAAAGAGAATGAATTCTTTACTAAATTTTGCTTTATTCTTTGTATCTCTTTACGAAAAATATCTCAGATGTAGTCGTTTTTTGGATGAAGATATATGTTAAACAGATGTGCGTTTCTTCTGTCTCAACTGATCTAGCTGTTTCTGCATTCATTTGACTTGCTTTATACGTGAGAGTTTCATTTGAATCTCTTCTAATGATTTCGTTATTCATAGATAATTAGATATGTTATACTGTTAAACGTGTATGCACTAAATAATTATATGCATGAAATCAATAAGTGTGTGAATAAAATAGTTACTTTCTTTGTTAAATATGAAAACTATAGGATGAATAACTGATTTCAAATTTCAGAAGATACAAGTAATTACATCATAATATAGTAGCTTAGATTGCACCAATGTGACTGTCCTATCCAAACTTTTGTTGGAAAGGGTACATATTTCATGTGGATGGCTGTATAGTGGCTGTTCAAAAATAGCAGTTGCACTGACATTTTCAGACAGTTTTTACACAAAATAAGCTTAAAATGTGCTGGGGAAGCTTTCAGTTCTCCCCCACACCCCTAACTGTATGGGCTCGCCCGATTCACCGCGGAACCTGATAAACGTAGCTCAAGTTCGTCCCCCCACCTTGGGACATTCCTGGCTACGTCACTGCCCCGTATACCGGTATATTTGTATGCACATTTCAGAACTCTAGACGAGAAATTCAACTACAAGCGATCGTCGCCTGGAAAAAAGAATCAGCAGCATTCATTACCAGTTTAAACAAAACTTTGAATTTCCTTAGGCTTTATTCACTATACAGCCTTTGGTGCAGGCTTATCTGATACTGTTCAGAGGTATGTAGCGTATGACGTGATTTTTATCTTTTTTCAGGTTTCTCGGGTTCGCTTGTGTTTAATATAATTAATGTGTTTAATGATAAAAATGAATAATAAGTGAATAACTGATTGTGGAAAAGACAGGAGTGAAGACGCGTTCAGCCACCAACGTGTGGTTGGTAAGCCACACCATAAGTGCTTTCCCAGAGACAAAGTTGTTATCCAGGAGAGAAGTCCTGGGCTTGATCTTCTACCAGCGAGAGGGAATATCTCTCAAAGAGGCTGTTGATGCCCTTTTCATGTGAGAAAAGGCCTGTATCCCAAGACCCACCAACACTTACGGGAGCGCATAACGAAACGCCATACAGACTGACAGGAGCTAAAATGTGCATCTTCCACGAGAACGTGACATCCTAGAAAAACCAGGAAACTTTCCAAACCGCCTGAATGATCTGTTTGATGTGGCTCACCAGAATGCGATGACGCTTATCTCTATTCAGGAAAACGGAAATTCTTAGTTCCTCAACGAAAGAGAGGCAGACCGGGGACCATTTCTGGTATCGACAAGAAACTTTCCAAGCAGGAGGAGCGGTCACGGAAGAGACACATTGACAGCATTAATTGCGCGGACAGGCATGCCAAGGAAATGAAGGCACAGGCAGATGTCGTCCAGCTGCAGTTCTCTTCTCGGAGTCCCAGTACAACCAGTGCTTTCACATTCGGAAGATGATGTTTCACCTCATCTTCCAAAGCGATCAAGGCTATGCGTAACTGTGCCCGTTTTCACTCAAGTTGGGTCTGCACTGGAAAGAACCAAGATCTCAGACAGGAAAGCGGCCCACATTTTCACAGTAATGTCAAATCACTTCCAACACACGATTGAGGAGCTAATTATCAGCCACAGCATAATCCGACGTCCCCGGATGAAATACCGAAAGGCCTATGCGGAGGAGATTAAGGCCACATTTTTCCTATGGCCCCTTGGTATCTTGGTTTGGCCTTCTTTGATTCTGTTGTGTCATCCTAACAGAAAAGGAACATGGTCACGTCCATGAGGGAGAATATTGGTTCAGAGGAACCCTCCAAGAGAGTCACTGTCCATAATCCAGGGACAAAACAACTCCATAACTTCATGACGACATCATTTTTTTACAATCCTCGAGATTGACGCAAGTTTCCAAATGAGTGAGGGCCACCCCAAGGTATATATATATATATATATATATATATATATATACACACACACACACACACACAGTATATATATATATGTATATATGGTGCATGCAGTCACTAAATGCTCGGAATTGTTTCATTAAATCACTATCATTAAAATCTGAGCATTTATTTACTGCATCTCGTGTATATATACAGGGTGTTCCAGACGTCAGGACACAGGAGAAATTAATTGACTGAACGACGCGGTCTTTGAGTGGCCTCCGAAGTCACCAGATCTAACGCTCTTTGATTTCTTTTTGTTGGTTATTTGTATTTACAGTGATTGTTCCCGGTCCTTGGAGGAATTGAAGATTCGAATAACGGCTGAATGTTCCTAGATTTCCCTTGTTACGTTGAGATGTGTGAGGATGTCACTTAGAAAAAGAATTGAAAAGTGTATCGAAGTTAATGGTTCACAGTTTGAGCCATTATCATGAATAAACCAACATGATGAGTGAAACAGATTATTTCCCTATGTGTTCTGACTTTTGGGCCACCATATATATATTATATATATATATATATATATATATATATATATATATATATATATATATATGATGAATAAAATCACGAAGGAAAGGAAACACCACGGGTCATTGCAGTTAAATGTACATATTCACGATTTGCGAGGGTGCCCTCTCAAGGCATTGGTTTCTGCCCTATGTAGGAGAATTACGACTTCTGACTGATCGAGGCCCGTGGTGTAGTGGATAGCATATCTGACCGGCAATCGGAAGATCCTGGGTTCGATTCCCGGGCGGTTACCTCATTTTTCATTTGTTCGTTATTTCTCTTCCTCGTGTGCAGAACACTCCTCTATACTTACGTCGTTTCTATACATATATATATATATATATATATATATATATATATATGTATGTGTGTGTGTGTGTGTGTGTGTGTGTGTGTGTGTTTCGCAACCTCAAGGAATAATTCGAACTCTTGCCCAGAAATATAATGCCATTTGCTTGATAATATATGCGTTGCTTTATACGATATATATATATATATATATATATATATTATGCGCCTCGGTGGTGTAGTGGTCAGCATCACTGACTACAAATCCATCGGCCCCGAGATCGGGGCCTGGTGACGACAGGCGCCGCGCAGCAGAACCCAGCTGTTCATCCTTCAACCCAATAAAAATGGTTGGTAGATAAATGACTACCCTTGGTAGCCTAGTGGTTAAGACACTGGGCTGCTGATCGGGAGGTCGTGAGATCGACTCTGGATGAGGACTTTGTAATTTCTGACGGCCCGTGGTGGGGCGCAGCTTCGATTCCACGTTAAACTGTTGGTCTAAGGTAGAGAGGCAAGCTTTGACCTTCATCAGAATGAACAATTCGGGCGGAAGCAAAACCAAGGTAACCAATGTGTGTGTATATATATAAATATAATGTCTGCTACATTACCCGACACAACTATAAACTAAGTGTAATCCAAAATGTAATCATCATCGTAATTAATCGTATCTAATCTATATATTACGTAATCATACTAATAACTACCAAATTAGTTTTATATTATAATTAAACATAATATTTGTACTACCAAATCGAAGCTACCTAGGTAAGTAATACCTCCTCGTTAACCTCGTTCAAGTTCCGTGTGTTCGTCTCTTTTCACACGAAGGTTAAGCTGGTGGCCCCGCATCTAGGCCTGGCTTGGTGGAGGAGCGAGTTGCTCTCCTGTGTTCTCTACCGCACATAGCCAGGTACACCTGGTTCATCTGGTACCGTCCTGAGCCAGGCATCTAGTCTTCTCTTGAAGACTTCAAGTATGACACCTGTAACGTTTCTGAGGTCCTTTGAAAGCTGATTAAAAAGTCTTGGTCCCCTGACAACTAAGCTATTTTCCTTCAGTGTTGAGGAGGTCCCTTGTCGGACCTTTAATTTGGGAACACTACACATTCTGCCCTTCCTATTTTTCAGCGTTGTTTGGCTGGTAATTGGGTTTAGTTTGAGATTTGGTACCAGTTTTTCGATCATTTTCCATATGTAGCTTATGGTGTACCTCTCTTCTTCTTTCCAGGGAGTACAGAAGTAATACTTTTAGCTCATTATTAATCTGAGAGCCCAGTAAAGCCTTAAGCTTAAGTGCCAAACTACACTTGAAAATGAAATATGTTCTGTTAAAAAATGATAACAATTATTTGATCCCAATTATTTTTATCCATAAAGCCTGAAATATCTTTTATATATATATATATATTTATTTTGTTCCAATTTGAAGGTCTTTCTCAGTGACTGCTGTCGGGACTGTGAATCCCTGTTGGTTTCCTGATTTTGCAACACTTTCTTGAAATGGAACAATCTGATGTTTGATGTCAACTTTCTTGACGGAGAACGATGGAGTTGCTGGTTAGCAATTATTGATAAATTCTTGTTTCCAACCTTTCATTGTTACCTTATCAGTAAGTTGACTGAAAATACTATCTTCAGTTCGTTCTTTGTTTGAGTTTAGTTCTGTGATAACATTTTGTTTCCAAACTTTATTCTTCCAATATTTATGACAGTTACCAGACATTACAACGCAATTAATTTGTCACTCAATTATGACTATCAATTAATAATAAGAAAAGTCATAAAAATAGATTTGATTTAAGCTAAATACTTTATTTCCACAAGTAAATTAAGATTGTTAGTTAATTAATTTAGTTGAAGTACTTCAAATAACAAATGTTTTTTTATTAAAATTTAATCTATTATTAAAATTTATTTTATTTCGTTTGATTTGAAAGTTTCCGAAAACGAAATTGAAGTTTCGGAAACTCTTGATTTTTCTTTTAAAAACTAGCGTACGGAAGTAATGTGTTTCAATGACGATATTTCTCCTCAAAACCACGAAAATAGGTTCTGCGGTAGTTTCGATACGAATAATAAACGCCCGCGCGCGTATACACATCTTGAATTAGTCAGATACTGACTTTTTATGACCATATATATTAAAAATAATTAGTTTAATTTAACCTTAGCGTCAATGAACCGTGAAAGGCGTAGTATGGTTCATTTGCAATTACAAACGCGAAGGGAGTTTTCCGTTAAGTCTCAAAATAGTGAGATATTAGATAACACATTCTAACCTAACATCACCTAACCTAACCTAACGTTTTCCTAACCTAGTGAGAACTAACATCTTTTTTCTGGCAAAACACAAAATGTATCTAAATTTTTTAGATGGATTTTTTAACGTACATAGTGAAAAGAATTGATACAATTAATTAATTCAAATGTTAACCGTTATTTGTTTCTGTTACTGCATATATATATATACAGCGTGTCCCAAAGAAATGTATACCACTTTGTTCGATAATACCAGTTATGAGGATAATAAATATATTACTTTTTATATGTTTTTTAATAAAGAATTTTCTCCTGAATCTAAACATGTAATTATTTTTATTAAAAATTGAAAAACAAAAAAGTTACAGATGTTTAAAATAATATTATTTTCGAGACTTCATGTGCGATATTTTCTAATATTTTTGCACGTATACGAGATAAGTTTGAAACCGACGGCACTGTGCAAAACTTACAAAAACAACGTTCTGGAAGACGTCGAACATCTTAGATAAAGTGTCATTTAACCATGGAATTTGTAAATTTTTTGAATTAACTAATAATTACAACATTTATGCTTCAATATCAACACTAAACATAAGTATCTCAAAACAGTCGGTTAAAATATTAGAAAATATCGCACATGAAGTCTCGAAAATAATAATTATAATTTAAACATCTGTAACTTTTTTGTTCTTCAATTTTTAATAACAATAATTACATATTTAGATTCAGGAGAAAATTCTTTATTAAAAAACATATAAAAAGTAATATATTTATTATCCTCATAGCTGGTATTATCGAACAAAGTGGGTATACATTTCTTTGGGACACGCTGTATATATATATATAGTGTGTGTGTGTGTGTGTGTGTGTGTACATACAGGGTGTCCCAGAAGTCTGGACTCATAGGCTCCGTATACCAATCAAGAGAAGGTGGAACTGGTATTGCTACATGTTTCCGGAAAAAGCCAGAGGGAGGCATGTTCGTGAAATAACTGACATGCCTCCTTCTGTATTTTTCCAGAAACATGTAGCAATACCAGTTCCACCTTCTCTTGATTGGTATACTGAACCATCAGGGTATTTTCTTTCCTGAAATATGTAAAACTGCCATTAGAAATGTATTTGTTTTACTTTAAAAATATAATGTCTATTTTCCCTATGAGACCAGACTTCTGGGACACCCTGTATATATATAGTGCCACGTTTCAGGCATTTCCTTATTTCCTTACTGGGTATACAGTTCAACAAGCGCTTGTCGATGGCATTTGTGGAAGCCGTGACTTGAGGCTATACCTCACTTCCTTGAAAAGACTACACTCGCGAGCGAGTCACCAAACATAATTATGATGACCAGACCATTTTAACCTTCCTTCGCTTAATTTGTGTACCTGCATTTGCTCAGTTATAACTTTTATTTCTGATTGTATTATTATCGTTTCGTTTTATTAAAAAAAAAAATGGACTCTGTAATCTCTTTCCTTTATTATTGACATTATTGTTTTGATCGAAAGATCTGGTGACCTCGAACCTCAAGCAATCATTAATTATTTAATTAATCTCATTACATTAATTATCGGGCCTACGTTACAATATATATAAATACAGAGAAAGAGAGTGAGAGTTTCGTTCTAATTTGAACCGAGATCAAAATTACCGAGTTACGTCTAAAAACAGCCAATCACACCATTGAGGATTTGTCGCAGAAAATTTGAATGATACTTTCTCAGACATTGGTTTGATATCATTAAATAAGATTGTCAGTTGTGTATTAGAGAAAATGGATGCTTGAAAGTAGGTACATGAAACGAGAAGCCCCTAAGAAAAAACATTTAGGTGTCATTGTTAGTAAGGATTTAACGTTCTCAAAACAATATTCAGTCGCGATCATTAAAGCTAATAGAATAGTGGGTTTTATTTCTGGTAATTTTGAACATATATCTAAAAATATTGCTTTGCCATTATATAAGGGGGTTGTTAGGCCTTATTTAGAATATGCTGCATAGTTTTGTGGTCACCCTATTTGAAGAAAATATAGAAATGGTAGAAAGGGTTCAGAGCCGTGCAACAAAGCTTATTCCAACATTACGTACTGAAATCTACGAAGATAGACTTAAAGAGCTGAATTTGTATACGTTTGAAACTCGACGTTTGAGAGGGGAAATGAACTCTTGATGACGGAAATTCTAAGAATTTTTTTGACCTAGAAAATAGGAACATTACGAGGAACACTGGTTTTAAAATAAGGGGTGAAAGAATTGAGACAAACGTTGCGAAGGGCTTTCTCACCCAGCGCGACTCATGGCAAGCATTTCAGTTAATGTGTATGTTAATGTGCATTTTAGTTAGTATAGGGTGTAGCTCGAATTTCCTTTTTTTTTAATGTAGTAGGAGGTGTTGATTGGGTTTGGTTGCAGAGCACTGGGAATTCTCAGATGATGGGAGAGACGGGAAGTTTGATGGGAATTTTCGGGAGTCAAAATCTCTGAATAGATAATTAAGTATAAAGGATGGCTAATCTTAGGTATACATGGTGTTTATTTACTGAGCTAGAAGCACTGATTTCTCTTTAGCTGTAAATGTAGTAGGAGACGCTGGTCTGGTCTGGTTACAGAGCACTGGGTGTTGTCAATCTGAGAACGCTCGGGAGTCAAAACCTCCGAAAAAGCTTACAAAGTAGTGTCATTAGGGGAGTTGGTTAGGATGGAGTTGGGGAAGGTGATGTTCGCTTTTGATCTTAAATGTAAAAGGAGGCGCTGGTCAGGTCTGGTATCAGAGCAATGGATGTCTCAAATGATAACTTTTTTACTTATTTATGTTTATTTACTCGTTCCTAATTCTCTGAAGTCAACACCTTCGACTAATCACATTAAATTATTTTGGGAAGGCACTCCTCTCCTCCTTTCTCAAGGGAGTTGCTTGAGAAAGGGCTAGTCAGGATAGAGTAAAAGTAATAATGTTTCCTTTGTCAATAAATATAGAGCAGTTGGAGGTGCTGGTCAAGTTTGGTTTCAGAGCACTGGGAGTTCTCAGATGATACTCCATTAGTAGAAAAAGGAAACTTGATGGGATCTCTTGTGTATCAAAACCTTCGAATAAACGTTTTCAATTTCAGGGATGCTACTTGGGTACACAGTATAGGATTGTTAGTGCTTTTTTAGGAAGATCATTATATCTTTAACCTAGCTAGCTAGAGAAATTCGGAGATCTAATCGGAGACATAATCATCTTCAGGGAAGCTATATAGCTAGAGTAAAGTTTTATTTTTAAATAGTGTATAATAGAATTTCATAAAATACTCGCATATATACTTTGTGGGGAAAATCTTAAATTGTGGGTGCTGGACAGCTGGAGGTGCCTTTGGAGCAGTGTTCCTTTATCTAAGTAATTCCAGTGCAAAAGATGGTAATGTAAATAGTAAATTTTTAATAAAAGAAAGTTTCTCGGCACAGTGGCTTCGGTACTCAACGAAGCAATGCTGCAACGATGAAATGATGACTTCTTGTATATAATAAATTAAAAATTCATTAAAAAATGCATGGTGTAGTCGTGTAAAGTAGATTAAGAAGTTTAGCGTTTCATGCTGTCCTTTATTCTTCACTGTCCTTTAATGCGTAATTGGGTACACAAGATAAGTGTACGCATGGTGTGAATGAACTCTGAAGCTATTTTTTGTATAATTTTTCCCACTTTCTCTAAATCTTCTTCCACGACACTTTTCTGTCAGCAGTGGCTGGCGGAGGAGGGAGAGTCTTGACTGTTCTATACTTTACTATTACTTCTTTACCTGTATGGAAGAATTACACGTCCATAAGTGTAAGGATGGTATCAGTTTTTAGTATTCTTATTTTCATTTGTTTTTCTATTTTTCCTTTATTTTTTCTCTATGGCTAACATAGAGTGGATCTTACGGTTTTTGTTAACCTCTCTCTCTCTCCGTTTCGGGGCAATTAGATTAAAACAACCTCCGCCTCTCCCATTCCTTGATTATGTCTATAGGTTGGCTAAACAAAATATTTTTTGGAATGAAGCTTCCATTCAGTGTTCCTGTATGCCCTAATTAAACCAGCACAAACCTTGAGAGTATGCCCGTAAGGGGAACTTACAGGTTTAGAGTAGGTCTGTAAATAAATTATTAAAAGAGTGTCGTAAAAGTATTAACACTAGTTTAACCATGACAAATGTTCCGTCTTACAAAAGTGTTTCATCACAAAGAAATCACAACTGTACAGACTGTATGTGAATTGACACACATTCGACCTCATTCATGATCACCTGTATACACACACACACACACACACACACACACACACATATATATATATTATATATATTATATATATATATATATATATATATATATGTGTGTGGTTCGGATTCTACGTTAAACTGTAGGTTTAAGGTGGAGTGACAAGCTTGACCTTCGTCAGAAGGGCGGAAGCAAAACCAAGGTAACCAAGGTATACACATCGATTAATTAAAATATGTAAATCTTGGTTTTGCTTCTTACACAAGAATTGTTAATTCTGACGATAGCCCAACTTGTTGCTCCACTTTAGACCTACAGCTTAACGTGGAATCCGAAACACGACCCACCACGGAAGGTCAGAAATTACGAAGTCCTTCCCTGGACTCGATCTCACGACCTCCTGATCAGTAGCCTAGCGTCTTAACCACAAAGCTACCCAGGGTACCCACTTATCTACCAAGTAATTTTTTATTATATGGAAGGGTGAACAGCTGGGTGAGCTACGCGCCGCCAGCAATCGAACCCGGAGCCTGTGGATCCATAATCAGCGATGCTAACCGCTACACCAATCCGTAGTAGTTAATGGAAGGGTAGAGTTGAAATACATCCAACTTAACCGTCAACCGTCATTGACACCACATCCATATATATATATATATATATATATATTAATATATATATATTGGAGAGAGAGAGAGAGAAATTGCTGAATCTTGCTAAAAGGCCTAATGGAAAAGCGCCATTAAATGAATAATTCATGGAATTGAAAATTTAATTCATTTTCGATAATAGGAAACAGCCAGAATTTTCTCTTATAATACAAGCAAATTACAAATTAAACTTACTTTTAATATATATATATATATATATACACCTTTGGTTTTCTTCCGCCCGAATTGTTCATTCTGACGAAGGTCAAGCTTTTCACTCCACCTTAGACCTACAGTTTAACGTGAAATCCGAACCACACCCCACCAGCAGCCCAGCGTCTTAACCACGAGGCCACCCAGGGTACCCATTTATCTACCAAACACTCTTTATTGTGTAGAAGGATGAACAGCTGGGTTTTGCTGCGCGCCGGGTGCCGTCACCCACCGGGTCTCGATCTCGCGGCCGATGGATTCGTAGTCAGCGACGCTAACCACTACACCACCGAGGCGTGTATATATATATATATATATATATATATATAAGCTGACCAGACGTCTCGATTTCGGCGGAGCTGTCCCGCTTTTAGGCTATATGTCCCGCTGTCCCCAAGAAACTTTAGTGGACGCGGAAATGTCCCGCTTTGAGAGATGATGAACTTAAATGTGCCGCTTTATTAAAGCAATATGACTTTAAGGAATATGACTTTGAGCAATATGACTTTAAGGAATGTGACTTTGAGCAATATGACTTTAAGGAACTTTTGCTGCCGTAAAGCAAAGGCATGTATAAAAAAGTATCAAAGGTGTGATATTATTTTGAACTACAAGCAAATTTTTGTTAATTATGGTTTATTAATTATGATTTTTGTGCATTCAGTAAATATAATTTTATGTTAATATATATATATATATATATCCGCAAGGGGGTTCTAAGCTCGTGCGCTTGAGTGCTCTTTGTGCTCGTTTGTACGTGCTTGTTCCAGGAGGTTTCACGTGCGCCCTCCCGGCCCTAGCACCCAAGGATGATGGGGCTCGACCTTGCAGTCTTTGTCATCCTTGGTCTTTTTCCACTTCGACTGTCCCCCTCCACCCTTTCTTTTTCCTCTCTTTCCTCTCACTTTTTCTTTGTTTTTCCGCCGAGATATGTCCTTTTAAATAGAGGCGAATCGGTTCTTCCCGAACTTAAATATATATATACGGGTGTCCGAGAATTATCTGTACAATTTTTGGCTGTTATTAAAAGTCAACCATGAAGTGTAGAAATTCCAGTGTTGTCCCATTTTACAGAGAAACTCATTAAGTTTTTTCTGATAACAAGTTTTGACAAGTTTTTCTTTTTTGTACGCGGGTGACAGACATTGATGATTTAAAAGCAAGAATCACAGCTGCTATTGAGCGAATTGATGTGGATATGCTGCAGCGTCATGGCAACATTTGGATTATCGATTGGATGTTTTGCGAATCACTGATGGTGCACATATCGAATGTTTGTAACAACGTTACTTTAATGAAAGAAACTTTTGAAAATACAAATTCTAAATAATCTTGTTTAAGAATTTTACGTGTGTTATCAAGAATTTTATTAAAAGATGAAATTGTACAGATAATTTTCGGACACACTGGAATTTCTAAAAAACTTGTCAAAACTTGGTATCAGAGAAAACTTAATGAGATTCTCTGTAAAATGGGACAACACTGGAATTTCTACACTTCATGGTTGACTTTTAATAACAGCCAAAACTTGTACAGATAATTCTCGGACACCCTGTATATATATATATATATATATATATATATATATATATATATATATATATATATATATATATATATATTTTATATATATAAATTAAAATAGTATTTTTCTGTCGTGTAAGTTCGAATTCATAATTATTTCTGATATTGTTTATTACGAAAATCAATTAATATTTCTATAATTCTATTTACGACTAATATGCATTAATGTGAAAAATTATAAAGTTTCCCTTTTATTTTACGTTTTCTATATTTAATTAAAGTTTTTGTTATTGGTTTATTTTAATATTAATAATTTAAATTTTATATTAATTACATTTTCATTTTAATATAAAAACTGAGTTTGAATAATTATAAAGTTTATTCATATAGCCAATATATATATATGAATAGAAACGACGTAAATAAGGAGCGTCTCTGCACACGGGGAAGAGAAATAACGAATAAATGAAAAATGAGGCGAACCGCCCGGGAATCGAACCCAGGGCCTTCCAATTGCCGGTTGGATGCGCTACCATTACACCACGGACCTCGATCAATCATAAATCGAAATTCTCCTACATAGGGCAGAAACCAATGCCCTGAGAGGGCACCCTCGCAAATCGTGAATATGTGCATTTAACTGCAATGACCACGCAGTATATAAATGAATAGAAACGACGTAAATAAGGAGCGTCTCTGCACACGGGGAAGAGAAATAACGAATAAATGAAAAATGAGGCGAACCGCCCGGGAATCGAACCCAGGGCCTTCCAATTGCCGGTTGGATGCGCTACCATTACAGTTATATATATATATATTATATATATATATATATACACACACGGCGCGTTTGGTAAATCTGCGTTGGACAAACTTAATATCTTATGGGATAAATGGGGATACGCGAACGTGGCCGCGTAAAGTCTCCCATTAATACTTAGATACGTAGAGTTTTTTATTCACACATAAATGAATTTCCTTACCTATATTGTATATGAAATAAGAACATAATAAAATCATAAACATAATGATATTTACATATGATAAATAAAAATATATTAAATGAAAATAGCACGTATCTTTTCTTCACTCTTCCGGATGGTGCGTTTGGTAGACTCATTCACGTGATACTCGCGGCCAAGTGATGTTATGCTCATACCACCACGCAACTTATCTAGAATCTTTATTTTTTCGGTTAATGTCATAACCTTACGACTTTTCTTCTCTTCACTATCACTTGCAGATGCTTTACGTTTTGGTGCCATACTGCTGTCTAAGGGTAATAGCAAAACAACGGCAAAATACGACAAAAACAATCCAACACAACTTCAATGAACTTAACGCGATAGCGGGACTGAGACAAAGGGTGATGCGAGGGGTGACGTGAGAGGGAGGGAGATGCTGAGTGTGTAGGAGAAAACACTAGAGCGCGCATTGGCACGCGTACAGTACTACTATATTAGAGCGTGTTTGGCGGACTGTGTATAATCAAATTTTCCGCTTTCGACAAATAATTGTTCGCATTTATTTTTCCGTGTATAAGCAAATTCGTGCTGGACAAATACGCGTTGGACGAGGGTTTACTGTATTTTGAACAAATAATGTAAACAAACTTTAAACCAGCCTTTTTTTCAGTATAGGATCACTTATCTTACACATCATGACAAGAGATGTTCAAAATGCCCTCCGTCATTATCCCTACAGAGTTCAAGACTCATTCGCCACTCGTCGATAGCACTGCTCAGAAATCGTTGCGATATGCTAAGCCATTAGTCCACGATTGTAGCTCTAAGTTGTTGAACATTTCGGATTTGATGACCAGGGCGGTAAACCTTTTCTTTTAGCCCTTCCCACACTGAGTAGTCCAACGAATTTAAATCCGGGCTGTTGGCCGGCCACATTGCAGGTTCTATGAAATCAGGTGCTATTTGTCTCGGGTAATCAACTGTGGCTCTAGCGCGATAACAAGGTGCACCATCTTGCTGGAAAACGAAGTTATCACCGCATAGTTATCTAATATCTTGAAAATATGGAATAAGAACATAATTACAGTAATATTCAGAATCCATTCGTATTTCTGGTTCTACAAAAACTATTCTTGTCTTTCCGAGTTTTGAAAATGCTGCACCGACCATTACACTAGGAGAAAATCTCTGTTTCTCTTAACAACCTTTCAGGTGTTATATCACGTTTCCTTGTGACAGTGGCATATACACGATCATTCTGTTTATTAATTGGTTTACTAACTGTAAATATTTTCTCATCACTAAACCATATCATACGAACTGTGCGCGGTGAAAATCTAACGAGTATTTGTTGACAACAAAGCAAGCGATTTTGCTTATGAATGTCAATTAAAGCTTGTACTGAAACTCGTTTGTATGGTTTCAAGTTTAGGTAAAATTTTGCTATTCGCCGAACACTTCTGTCAGATATTCCTATTTCCATGGCTATTTCATTTGGTATTAAATATGTCCCAGAATCTTCTTGACTCAATATTCTTGTCCCTACGAGATCGATATTTGTTTGTGTTCGAGCCGTTCTGGGCCTCCTACTACCCTTTTTACGCTCTACATCACCAGTTTCCTTCACTTTGTCTATGATATAATTCAAACCAGCTCTAGTCTATGACTTATTCGGAAACTCTGTAAGTAATTTTCGTGCTCCCCAACCTTTTCCTAACCAACAATTTTGTATTAATAACTCGTCTTCACGCGAATACTTCGGCATTATTCCGTAGGTTAAGTAAAAAATATGGCCTAGCGCCCTAGCCCATGGTTTAGCAGCTACTGAAATTTGGGACTAGCCTATTCTTGACCTATAGCCTCGATTTCGCGCTTTTTCGAGCGTTAGTACGTCTGTTTTGCTTACAAAAACATCTTTATAATTGTTTAAAATATGCATTTAAAATAGTGGCCTAGTTTTTTTTGCCATACCCAATATATATATATATATATAGTATATACACAGGGTGTTTCAGGTCGACCCAAGAAATATGGAAATTGGCGGAATTACTATGACAAACTTCAAATACCAAATACAAACCACAAATTCCGTCAATTTCGCCAGTTTCCATATTTCTAGGGTCGACCTGAAACACCCTATATATATATATATATATATATATATATAATATATATATATATATATATACTGTATATACAGTAATGGCCAGAATGGATGCATCAGAGGTAGAAATATGGTAAAATGGTAATTTTATTTATTTTGTCTAAACAATTGGTTTTAAACAGCCATATGACACAGTTCTTAATAACTAGACACAACCGAATGTAAAAATGTCATATACAGTACACCTAGTATTTTGTATGTATGCCTTTATTTTCGATCACTGCAGCAATTCTGCGAAGCATTGATAAACAGAGTCTTTCGCAAAAGTCTACAGTAATTTCGTCTACCCAAACTGCTTTAATGGCTTCTTTTAAAGCAGTTTTTGATGTAGGACTCCTAGCAGCTACTTTCCTTTTCAACAGTACCCAACAGTTCTCAATGGGGTTCAGGTCCGGTGAATTACCTGGCCAAGGACCAAGTATCCGTACACCATTCTGGTTTAGCCATCCTTTGGCAGTTTTCGTTTGATGGTATGGGACTCCATCATGCTGGAACCAACCACAACCACCACCAATAAGTAGGTAAAATTAGGTAAATTAGGTAAAAAGTATATGAAAAGGTCGTTTTTGTGCTTCACCCGAATTATCGTTTACTGGTGTTTTAATAGTGTGTTTTAATCATTACTAACCATTTTCTTCTGTTCACAGGAAATTGTCGTAGTCATTTTGTTGTAACCATGATTAGGAAAAGAATCCTACCTGAGGCACATGCTCAGATCTCTATTCTGCATAAGGAAGGTTACTCAACTAGAGAAATTGCAAATAGATTATCCATCGATCAATCGACCGTTGTCCGGTCAATAAAAATGCAGCAAACTTCGGGCAAATTCGTTTATGCAAAACCAACTGGACGTCCAAGGTGCGCAACTAACTAGCAGACAGGATGCAGCAATTATCCTCTCGCCAAAAAGTCTCCTCGAAAATCATCTGGAGGAATTCAAATTGGTCTTCCTCAAGGTCAGAAACCCAGTACTCGTACGATTCGAAGAAGACTACTTACTTATGGACTTAAGAGTTGTCGACCTGCAAAGAAGCCTTCACTGTCAACCAAGAAAAGGAAGAGTAGGAAAATAAAAGGAAAGTAGTTGCTAGGAATCCTACATCAAAAACTGCCTTAAAAGAAGCCATTAAAGCAGTTTGGGTAGAAGAAATTACTGTAGACTTTTGCGAAAGACTGTTTATCAGTGCCTCGCAGAATTGCTGCAGTGATCGAAAATAAAGGCAAACATGCAAAATACTAGGTGCATATGACATTTTTGCATTCGGTTGTGTCTAGTTATTTAGAACTGTGTCATATGGCTGTTTAAAACCAATTGTTTAGCCAAAATAAATAAAAATTACCATTTTACCGTATTTCTGCCTCTAATGCATCCATTCTGGCCATTACTATATATACGTATATATATATATATATATATAAATGAGGCGGGATGCTGCAGAGGGGTCGACCGCAGGTCGATCCTGAACCGTCGTTCAAACTCACCTAAAGTATATATATATATATATAGTGGGCCTCAGAGTACGAGGCCCAAGAAAACGGTAACGTCCAGCACAGTAACCTAACTACCTTCAAACACCTATGTAAAGTTCCTGACCAGCCACGAGTATGCTATGAAGGCAGGATGAGAGTTAAAAACAATTCTCTACTTCATCAAATTCCCCATATGAAACGGGATGTTGCAAATGGGTCGAACCTGAACAGTTTTTCAAGCACAGTAATGTTAAAAATATCTTGTCTCATCCGAGAAGGAGAAATTGGTAGCAAACTTTTTAAACTTTTTAGCTTGAAATTTCTATTTCGAGCAGCCAGACACGCACAGCTTCAAAATGTAGAGCAATTTACCTTTTCCTCCGACTCAAATGGGTTTAATTGGGGCCCACTGATTCCCATTTAACAATTAAAAACAAAGAAAGATAAACCCATTAAACAGTTTAAAAAGTTGACCAAAACTCTTAAAGAGGATATATATATATATAATATATATATATATATATATATATATATAGGGTATTTGGACTCGCGCTGTCTCTGCGGGTTCAAAGTGGTTGTTGGGGTGACGTGGGCATAAGTAGTGACGGTTGCGAGACGGGTGTTGATGAAAGAGCAGTTTAATCGCGAATGTCATTGGGTTTATAAGGAAGATAGATTTGGATTTGGATCCAAGATAGATTTGGATTTGGATCTAAGATAGATTTGGATTTGATCGCACTAAAAGAATTATCAATGAATTTTATTCTTATTAAAATCCAACATCATTGGTTGTGCGTCGTAATTTCTCTAAATTTTCTCTAAACTGCTGTCGTTAAGGATCTGCAAACTTCCGAAAGTTATATGCAAAAAAATTAGATGGAAATGCTATCCATTGCAATACGTTTTAACTTTGGTCACTCGTAATTGTCAAGTGTAAGTTATGTGTTAAGATTTACCTTAAAAACGAGAGAATTATGATCCTTTATCAGCAAAACTCTTACTTTTATACCCAGTGAATTAAGGAAGCGAGATAGAAAGTTTCACATTTCACGCGGAACACCCTTCCACCCATACGAGGGTAATGCATGGACCATCAAGGAGAAGAAGATTATCCTCTACTGCTCCTACTACTCAGTGTATGGAAGTTGGGGGCAGAAAGAAAAGAACGATATCGTTAACAAATAAACGCAGATCTGGTTAGACCCCGGGTTGGGGTCCCCAGAATGTGAAAAGAAAAAAGTCAAAAGAATATAAACCCATACGACCATTTCAGGGTATGAGCAGCTCGCAACAGCATTGTCAAGTAAGTAGGGTGTCAATGTACTGATGAAGCTTCCGAGTGTAGTCTATCATCACTAAAAGCAACCATGCTCCGTGTTATCATAGTTCAAAAAATACCCCAAACCCCCAAACCGTATCCATGTTATTTCCGTCAGTTTGTATTGTAGACAATCCTAGTTATTATTAGTCCCGGTGCATGATTCTTCAGGAGCATCATGCAGCAATAGCTCGTGATTCCTCCACAAGGCGACAAAGATGTACCTGTATTTTAGTCACAGGCACATTCATTTCACTTCAGCTTGCTCTACACAAACTTGAACCAAAAACTAAAAGTATTTACAATGCAGGCCTATATGTTCAAATCATTGTCATTTTTTATTTTCATGTGTTATCGTAGTTTATAGACGATATCGTTATATATCTCGGTTTCTTCTACCCCTTCTCCGCCACCCTCTCGTGGTCTGAGAGGGTGGGGAGGCCTACCAATAACACTGGTCAACACTCATTTTATTGCCAATCATATTAGAGTGATTTTGGGGTAACTTTGTGGTGCTGATTCCGAATATGACATCGGTTTTGCTAGATTGGCTCTACTTTATGAGATAATTGGTACCCCATTGAAACACGTAAAAATGCAAAAAAAATAATGTTCAGGCGGAGCCTACTTACAAATCGCATTGAAATTGTCTCAAATCATACAAAAGTAAACACATGAAATACATAATGGCATTTTATTCGGTCTCACCATCTAGAATGTTCCGGTAGTTTCCCATATGCACGCGTTATGGTTACGTTTCCTATTAATTGAGGGTATTCATTATCTCAAGAACTAGAGCCAAATCGGAAAAACTACTTTCATTTTGGAATTAGCAACCCAAAATACCCTAAATTCGTACGAATTTCCTTGGCAACGAAAAAAAAAGTTTTTTTGTTGACCTGTGTAATTATTGCTATGTTTTATTACATAGTGCGAGGATAGTTATATATGGCATATGCCCATAAATAAATTACTTAAATTAAGATGGCTTAATCTGTACAAAATTATTCATAATATAGATACTACCGCTAAGTTACTAACCGTTATTATAAATTAACTAAACAACATGGAGTAAAGTTATTAAAATATCAGACAATAAAACGAAAAATTATCAATTGGTTTTACTTACATCTTCTACTTGAAAAGAAGATCAATTCTCCTTTCTTTTCCAGCAGCAAACCTATTTATGATATTTTCATACCAGCAAGGTTGATTCGATAGCTTTTGCATTGTACTCATTTTTCAATCTCTTCGCGTGTTCATTTAGCTGTTCAAAAATACTGAACGCCTGTTTAGATAACTGTTTAACACAAATATCATTTTGAATGTGCTCTTTCGAAGTGGAATGTCTCTTCAAGCTCCTTGCCAAGTTCTTCCAATCACGAAACCCTTCGTCACTCCATACATTTTTTTTCACACCAACTAAAAGACAAGACCAGCAAAATAAACCGTTTTTTTGCAAACTTCCACACAGCCACTTATATCTGTCATACCAATTAGATTTAAAACTTCTGCTTTTGCTCTTATTTATTTGAACACAAGATATGTTTGGAGTTGATCTACCTTTATTTAAAATGTATCTTTTATTTTCTTCGCTTCTTCTAACAAAAGAAATGTCCAATAGTGAAACGATTATGTCAGTAACTTCTTCCATTTTGAAGGGTTAAGTTCACACAAAGAATATAAACTCCGATATATTGCCTTCAAAAACTTACAAATAACATAACACTACCATAACGCAGCCTTTAAAAACGTACAAATAACAAGTTAACACTGACATACCTACGTTGGGTACACTAAATCACATATAAATAACACTAAATTCACTTATAAAGAGTTGAATGATAACCTAACAGCTTCGTGTAAACAAAATATAATAACTAAATAAAAATTCAATTTCACGTGGTATATAGCAATAATTTTGACTCCAAAGATCTCGTTGCTAGGCAACAGCCATTTAACTCCGCCCACTGGCTAGCCATGATAAAGCTCGCGGAGGATTTGTGATTTTGGGCATCTATTTCACGAATTCATGCCTTTTGACAGGTCAGTATATAAGCATGGCATCTGTACGTTGCCATGACAACCAAGAAGCTGAAGGGAGGCTTTCCTGAATACTTCTTCCTTTCGATTTCTCGTGCTGAATTTGACCATTATAGTAAAGGTTACAGTTATATTCAAGGGGGGAGGGTGATTCAATTGAAAATTAAACTTTTAACAATTATATTCGAAGGGGGAGGGTGATTCCATTGCTAATTCAAATTTTTAACTTAAATTATATTAAAATTTTAAAATTTTGCAATTTAGGAAAAAATATTTATAGCCTCTTGAAACCGAGGAGGCACAGCCTCCCATGCCTCCCCTGTAAAGAAAGAGATGAAATACATACAATGTTTCGAAAAAGATTTTCCATCAAAAAAGTTTGTATAAAATTGTGACAAAAATATATATATAAATGGCTAATACAGTAATTGTTATCGTATTGAAAGATGGTGTAAAAAAATAGATTATAACAGCTTTATTATACCATTTACCAACATAAAGTACCAATGGTTGTTTTACTAATTAATTACCTTCCACTGGATCTTCCTATCGCATCAAATAAAAACTTTTGGACGAGTTTGATTGTTCTCATCTTTTATTTATCTTTCAATATAACCTTGTGACAAGTGTAGTTCCTCTGACATTGGGAGAACAGTAACTCGTCAACATAAATTTCGATGAATGAATACGAGTATACAGAAGGCATGGTAACTCGTTGAATATTTTACAACTCTGAACTATTCTCATGAAACGGATAATCTGATATTACTTACTTTTGTTGAGTTTGAACTCAGTTGAGTTTGAGTATATATATATACTAATTCTAAAAATCTTTTACACAGCTGGCGACAACTGGAAATCACGCTTGAAGAACACTACCTTATTCTACATATGTGATTTCAAATTTAAGCTTTAAAAAGTAAATAATCCGATGATTTCATCAGAAAAAAACATGTAGAGCAACCTCGCTATTACAGTATATATCCTCCCCGTGTCGTATGATACAAATTGCAGAGTATATGTGGAATATATTATATATATTATACCCATATGTTACATGTGTATATATTATATATAAAAAACACACAGAGGTTTTAAAAAATACATTTTATGCAGGATTAAGGACAAATAGAAAACGTCCATTATAACAATGAATCAAATGGAAATAATTATATTAAAAACTAAAATCAATTCAATCCACAAAATTCTTTATTCAGAAACATTTGTATCGAAAAAGGCAATAAAGAAATTGTCGAACAAAATAAGATCCTTGAGGAATAATCCAATAAAACGGCTCCCACACACAAATAGCCCAATAAAACAGGCCCTATACAAATACATCTCCTAAGATCAATACATACAACTATATATATATATATATATATATATATATATATATTTTGTAGATATAAACTGAATGAAAGAGGAAGGTATCATGTATGAGGGATTATCTGAAAACCACTTGCGTCGCTTCAACGATTCTTAAGATCAGAATCGCTATTTTAAGAATGTTTCACCTTTTGATATTCAACAGTCCGATTGTTGAGCTCTGTTTGCGTTTTCAAGTCCTTTAGCTATTAAGTGTGAAACGAGAATTATGAAGAAATTCATATATAGTATGGATCTGTATATAAATATACATATGGAGAGAGAGAGAGAGAGAGAGAGAGAGAGAGAGAGAGAGATATCGTCACAGGTTCTCGTGAAAAACAATAACATAAATAAAACTCATAAAAACGATAAATATTTGTTTTCCCTTTACGGATTTTATCTTATACACACACACACACACACAGACACACACACACACACACACACACACACATATATATATTATTAGCTCCTTGTTGTTTACAATCACTATTGCAGATATTGATACAGGTATTAATGACAGTATCGTATCGTGTTTTGCGGACGACACAAAGATATGCATGGAACTATCAAACGAAGATGACAGATGTAGTAATGCTTAGTTAAAAATATTGATTTCTGTTTGATTAATTATTATAATGTTTAATATAAATTTACTAAAAATTGTGATGATTACGATAAAGCATGTTTGTTAGTTTTAAATTGTTTAAAATGGGTACAGTTGGCAGTACTGAAGGGAGCCCAAAGGAGCGGACTGTATACCCATAATACTCAGTCTTGAGGCAACGCGTTACGTGATAGGTTGACGAAATGTAACGTAAAGTTAATTAAGTGTGTATCCCTCTCCGACCTAAATTATTATATAGAAATGTCATACTCGCATACCCCTAATTAACTAAACCATTTTCGAAATTAATAAAACGTAATAAGTGTTAATAAAGAGTATCAATATACCTATCCCCCTTCCCCCCTTGCTTTATAACGGTCTTTAGAGTCAGGTCTAGGCGCGCTACCATGATATATATACGATACGGCAAAAAGAGTGTAGAGAAACAAAGTGATAAATGAAAGAAAGAGCCGATAGAGAATAAATAGAGATACAGTAAAGTAGAAAGAAGAGTAAATAATGAAGATAATAAATAATAAAACCTAATCACTACACAGAGAAAAATTACAAAACGACACTGAAGCATTATTTAAGTGGCCGGAAGACAACAATATGAAGTTCAACGAAAAAGCATTCCAACTTATAAGATATGGTAACGAGGTATTACCGAATAAAGTGTACAAAACACTGTAAGCCAAAGATAACACCAAACCCACAAGTCACGGATCTGGAAGTAATAATGTCATCAGATATGGAATTCGGAGAACACTATAACATTAAAGTCACAACAGCCAAAAAGTAATGGGAATTATGTGGAGAAGCGCCACAGCAGAAAAACACATCACGCTAAAATTATGGAATAGTTTAGTCCTACCAATAACTCATAAGCCCATACAGAAAACGAGACATTGCAAACATAGAAACCATACAAAGCACTTTTATGTCTAAATAGAGGAGACGAAAGATGATAACTACTTGTCTCGAGTACGACCCTTGAAACTCTACTGCCTGGAAAGAAGACGCGAGTGGTAAACAATAATATACATATTTTAAGGTAAATTTTAAAGTAAAGAGGAGGGAATCCGAACGAAAACCCTACAATACTTTTATGCATCAACAAATACTTCCAACTGGTAGAGGGGGCGGGGGGTTTAAGGCAAGATAAGCATCTAGTCTCTTTTTAAAGGACTCGACCGAATTACTTTGAACTACTGTGACTGGTAATCCATTCCACAAATTAATTATACGATTGAATAAAACATGTTTAACTTCATTAGAATTAAGACGTTTACACATTAATTCGAGGCCATTACCGCGAGTTCTGTCTGCATTTCTGAAGGTGAAATATATTTCGGCGTCGACATTATCGAAACCTTTAATTATTTTTAATACCTGGATTAAATCTCCTCGAATCTACGGTTTTACGAGTGAGAATAAATTTAACGTTTTTAAACGGACAGAGTATGACTTGTTTCTAAGTCTAAGAATCATATTCGTAGTGCGTCGCTGCACTTTCTCCATTTTGTTAACGACTGGAGATAGATTAGAAAATCAGGACGTAGATTAATAGCTAAGAATCTTGAGCCTGCAAAAGGGATGGAGATCTTTACATCATCTGAAGTTTTCGTCAGACGAATAAACGAGAAGTTAATTATCGACCAGGACGCCATTACCTTTTACAGAAAGACACGAAAATTCAGTGAGTCAACTTCAATTCACACGCGAGGCTTGTAGACATCACAAATAGTATCAGTTTGTCATTAGAAGCAAATCTCTTCAGATTTTTTGTGATTAGATGAATGATTGAACTAAACAGTTAACTTGGAGTGAACTCATCTGGATGTGAAGAATGGTTACTGAAGCATTTCAAAACGCTTGTTTGTAATCTATACTTCAACACAGTATTTTAGTGTAATGTTATGGGCAACGATTTCAGATGCTAGAAAGACTAACCGTCATGCTGCTACGTAAATACCCATTCTTGAGAATCCCATCCTTCCATTGTTCTAGCAGGGTGTTTTCACTATTAAATACACATAGATTTCAAAATAAGAAAGTGCATATATCATCTCTACAAAACCAGTATGCTCTTACGAGAAAAGACAAAAAGGGGCTACACGGTTTTTCTTCCATGGTAGCCCAGAAGCCCAGAAATAATCTAACCCTACAGGACGCGTTTAGGAGCACTTTCATCTTTAACTGAGTTAATGAAGACCTCTCACATTCATGGCCGCTCTTAAAAAATCTTAACTTTAGCAGAATTCGACCCTGCCATGATATAGATACTTATGCTTTTCTATATCTTAGCCTTTCATGAGTTCCGTGAGAAAATTGCATGGTAATGATTGATTTTTTCTATTTTGTCCATATCTCAAGTGTACTTTATGCGCTATTATAACATTTATTTTAGTTACAGTTAAGAATACTCACTTTATATAAGGCACCATTTTCCATATTTATTTATCTCTTTGTCTTTTCATATCTATAGCTATATAAAATCAATTAACTATATTTGTATTCAGAAACTTAGTGTTTACATCCACCGTTATTTAAATATTAATATTCCTCAAGTAATGAATTCCATATTTTTCTCTCCAAATGCCGAGACTCAGCCTATTTTTTTTCCATACATCTTTATTAAAACTGAAATTGAGGGTAACAAACTTATTGACTTAGCAAGCGCTGAAGTCTGGATAGAATTCGTGAGAGTACGTACAACATTCCCCGTAATAGCTCGAAGATAAAAATTAAATTAGGGCATGTTTTAGGGGCTGAGGAAACAAGGGGGTCTTTCTCTCCATTATTAAGATTAACTGTTTCTAATTATACCTTTCAACTTAGCTTACTGCCTCCCTTGTTTGAGTTTCCACCGTTAGGAAAAATTGTTACAGGATGTATTTTTCTCTATATTTCGTGTTAATAGAACATAATTGAAATTAATGGCGGCGTTAATATAAAAATAAACCATATACATGTATGGGGACAAAGAATAGATTGACGTTACCATCAAACTCCGACAAGCGCTGAGGTAATTATTAACGTTTTCTTCGTATTCCGTTTTCTTTTAAACGAGCGGTGTTTGCCTAGGGGAAACGAAGGGAATTTGGCATGAAAGCCCAAAAAAACTTTAATTGGTCAAAATTAGAGAGAGAGAGAGAGAGAGAGAGAGAGAGAGAGAGAGAGAGAGAGAGAGAATTTGAAAATATTTTATAGTTTGCGAAGTACAAAACTGTTTAATGAGAGAACTTTCTGGATTTAAAAACGAAAGATTGAAAGCGGATTAATGTCTTTGTTGTTGTTGTTGTTGTTGTTGTTGAATGGTAAAATAATTAAAATGTTATTTCGTTTCTTTTTTATCGTTTGAGAGTTTATTAATTTGGTATAAAAGTCCAAAATGAAAAGAAATACTGGACATCGGTTTATCGGATCGACGAGACCATAACATCGACACTCTATAAAACTAAAAACCTAACTTAACCTAACCTAATCTAGCGTAACGTAACCTATGCTAACCTAACCTAACTTAATCTAGCGTAATCTAACCTATGCTAACCTAACCTAACTTAATCTAGCGTAATCTAACCTATGCTACCCTAACCTAACTTAATCTAGTGTAATTTAACCTATGCTAACCTAACCTAACTTAATCTAGCGTAATATAACCTATGCTAACCTAACCTAACTTAATCTAGCGTAATCTAACCTATGCTAACCTAACCTAACTTAATATAACGTAATCTAACCTATGCTAACCTAACCTAACTTAATCTAACTAACAATATACCTGTCGATTAGATGTGGTAATTCCGAAACTACTGAGAAGCAAAATCTTTCGGTTAAAATTACGATTATGACATTCATTTGCATAAAGGCGAGGGAGTTTAAAGTTTAACGTAGCATAGTCAAACAGTGTAAATGTTGGTCTCGCTTCAACGAAACTCTTTCGGGGTCTTCGATGGCGTGATCGGAAACACGTAGACTCCAAAACACGTAGACTCCAAAACCACGCGACACGAGTTTGAGTCTCACTGGCTCCTAGTTTTCCACTTTATTGCCTTTTCTCTCCCACCTTATTTCAGTGTGGTAACTGCAATTAAAATGCATTCATATAAACCTTGGTTTTGCTTACACCCGAATTGCCCACTGTGGAGAAAGTCAGACTTCTTGCCTCACCTTAGGACTACAGCTTCACGCGGAATCCTGTCATGTGTTGACTTTTAACATGAAATTTAATATTATTTAGAGTGTAGTAAACTGATTTAATTGCGTGAAATTGACGTTATTTCATATGTAAAATAATTACTCGAAATATAAATCACTAATTAGCAACCTTTTAGCAGTTGGAGAAAGAGGTTGGGAGCTGTAGTGAAGCAAAATGCCTTTGTTCACAGTTTCACGGTCTCGTTACGGGATTTTTAATGAGAGGATTTGTATTTTTGGCTGAAAATTAAGTTTTTGTAAAATTGTTTGGTGTTAGTTTAACCCTTCGTCGAGAAGTGTGACTTTACTGATTTTGTTCTGGCTAGCGCCAGACGATTTTATTCAGTCTCGGAAAGACCTCTATGCAATAAAGGATTAAACAAACGTCTCTTAACCCTTTACTGCACAGAGGTCTTTCCGAGACAGAGTAAAATCATCTGGCGTTAGCCAGAACAAAATCAGTAAAGTCACACTGCGTGACAAAGGGTTAAGTTCTCTTTGCAATATAATGTTAAAACATGTATTCACACTCGCTTTCCCCTTTGTGGAAATTAAATAAACAAGTTAAATAGTGAAAACTCATCGTCAGTGAAATTCCTTCCTTTTCGTTTTAAAATGTCTATCAACCCAATTCACGGCCACGAGTTACCTTACGCAGGATTCAGAATATGAGTGTAAAATCAATAGAAAGAATGCGAATGACGTAGATTAAACGAAATTAAATAATAAAAACAAATATTCACGACAATCCGAACCACGGGCCACCAGGGAAATAAAAAGTTACAAAGTTCTCGCCCGGACTCGGATCTCGCGACCTCCCTAGCTTCTTAACCGCTAGGTTACCCAAGGCACCCATTTATCTACCAACTTCATATTTCGATGAACGATGAGCAACTGGATGAGCTGAGCGCCGCCTAACCCCACTTGGAATCGAATCCAGAGCCGGTGGATTCGTAATCAGCAATGCTAACCACTATCGATTCTTACCCCAGTAAAGAAATTATTTCTTCCACGGCTGTAAATACGGTTTAACTAAAAACTCGTGAACGCCATGTAAGGTTTATGTCCAATCATAAAACTAACCAAGAAAGAACCAAATTCAAGAATTAGTGCAAATACCAAAACCACGAAAGGTCTTCTTAGACCTATGATCTAGGAGAAAAGGTAACTAAAGCCAACGCACCTTCCAGCAACTGAAGGACTACGTGACCGATCGAAAAATTTTCGTGCCTACCGAAATAAATCGAATTCGAAGAAGATCAAACTGAAGGGGTCAATTTAAAATTATAAAACATCGCCTATTGGTAACGATGGTGTGCCCCCCCCAAAAATCAGTTTTCCACAGTTTGCCTACAATAAAATCGTTGGGAGAAAATTTCTCAAGAGAGGATTTAAAATCCTCCTGCAAAAAGAAGATCTATTCAAGGACTTCAAATTCATCAGTCAACATTCGTCCTCAAATTGGGAAACACCTCTCTTCGTTATGGTCCGCAGTATAGCCTACCTTACATCAGCGTCCGCAACTCACTGGGTAACATCGTTCCCTATAAGCGAAGTGAAGACATTGAGGTCTGGGGTTCGAACCCCGATGATGCTTATAATAATAAAGTAGGAGTTAGAGAAATGACCTGCATTAGTTGACCTGAGAGCTATGGCATTTTCTGGCCGTCCTGAATGATTATTATTGGTCTACCTCACTCTCATTCAATTAACGTACTCCCAAATTAGGCCTCCCTTTTACGTCATAGCAAATGATACGAAGGGTGTTTCTCATTTAAATAATGTATTTTCATTTATCGTTGTGTGATCATCATTCGATTGCCCATTTTCTTGTTAATTTAATCATTGTAATTTATGAAATGGCACATTTATGCTGTAATAATTTAAACGTTGCAATATTAGGAATTTGTCGTTGATTGCTGAGTATTATAGACCTTGTGGTTAACTGGAATTAAAGGGCAGAAAAAGAACACTTTGTCATTTTACCTGTTTTTTGAACTGTACAAATCCATATATATATATATATATATATATATATATATATATATAATATATATATAAGCCTGCGGAGTAGGCCCTTTGATAATGTAATTAGATTAATTAAATAAATGATGATTGATTGAATGAGGTCACCATCTGATTCGGCAATTAAACAAACAATTAAATGATAAAAGTAACAAATAACGGTTACAGGTAATAGTGTGCAGCGAATAGCGTTATAGTGCTTGATTTAATTGCTTAGTAAGAAATGTGCATGAATTACTACTGATTAATGTTGATTACAAAAGGACAAATGCAAAATGTTAACTTGATGGATAACGAAAAATAAGATGGCGCGCGATTAAGTGAATTTAGACGTTAAATTAATGAGTGACACCAGGCCGAAGAACGGCCTGTTACGATGGTCGTTACGTAATGGGAGTTCTTGTGTCAATGAGGTAAGCAAGTTGAGCGCCACGTTCCCGAGGGTATACTGTGACGTCACCTTCTTTCAGTGTGTGTCGATAAACATGCTGTGACGTCACCTTCTTTCAACGTATGTCGATAAACAAAGAAATTTTTATGTGAAGAGGCGAAGGCGCCATCTATAGAACAATGGGCTGCTTATGAAGGCAGGAGTCGCTGCAGAAAATGCAAACGAAGGTGAAGAAAGTGCTGCTACAGCTACGAGTAGTTGTATACACACCACACACACACACACACACACATATATATATATATATATGTATAGAAACGACGTAAGTATAGAGGAGTGTTCTGCACACGAGGAAGAGAAATAATGAACAAATGAAAAAAGAGGTGACCGCCCGGGAATCGAACCCAGGATCTTCCGATTGCCGGTCAGATATGCTACCACTACACCACGGGCCTCGATCAGTCAGAAGTCGTAATTCTCCTACATAGGGCAGAAACCAATGCCTTGAGAGGGCACTCTCGCAAATCGTGAATATGTACATTTAACTGCAATGACCACGCAGTATACTAATGTATAGAAACGACGTAAGTATAGAGGAGTGTTCTGCACACGAGGAAGAGAAATAACGAACAAATGAAAAATGAGGTGACCGCCCTGGAATCGAACCCAGGATCTTCCGATTGCCGGTCAGATATGCTACCACTACACCACGGGCCTCGATCAGTCGAAGTCGTAATTCTCCTACATAGGGCAGAAACCAATGCCTTGAGAGGGCACCCTCGCAAATCGTGAATATGTACATTTAACTGCAATGACCACGCAGTATATTAATGTATAGAAACGACGTAAGTATAGAGGAGTGTTCTGCACACGAGGAAGAGAAATAACGAACAAATGAAAAATGAGGTGACCGCCCGGGAATCGAACCCAGGATCTTCCGATTGCCGGTCAGATATGCTACCACTACACCACGGGCCTCGATCAGTCAGAAGTCGTAATTCTCCTATATAGGGCAGAAACCAATGCCTTGAGAGGGCACCCTCGCAAATCGTGAATATGTACATTTAACTGCAATGACCACGCAGTATATTAATGTATAGAAACGACGTAAGTATAGAGGAGTGTTCTGCACACGAGGAAGAGAAATAACGAGCAAATGAAAATGAGGTGACCGCCCGGAATCGAACCCAGGATCTTCCGATTGCCGTGTGCAGAACACTCCTCTATACTTACGTCGTTTCTATACATTAATATACTGCGTGGTCATTGCAGTTAAATGTACATATTCACGATTTGCGAGGGTGCCCTCTGAAGGCATTGGTTTCTGCCCTATGTAGGAGAATTATGACTTCTAACTGATCGAGGCCCGTGGTGTAGTGGTAGCATATCTGACCGGCAATCGGAAGATCCTGGGTTCGATTCCCGGGCGGTCACCTCATTTTTCATTTGTTCGTTGTTTCTCTTCCTCGTGTGCAGAACACTCCTCTATACTTACGTCGTTTCTATACATTAATATACTGCGTGGTCATTGCAGTTAAATGTGTATATATATATATATATATATGATGAATAAAACCACGAAGGAAAGGAAACACAAAATGGTGCTCAAGCGCTTTCGTCTAATGACATCCTCAGGAACACTGAAGTACATAAAAGGGGTTACAGCCTATATATAGTTACAGAAAAAAAAATAATAATAAAATAAATAACATACATACATACATACATATATATATATATATATATATATATATACAGTATATATATATATATACTGTATATATATATATATATATATACACACAACATACATATCTATATATATATATATATATATATATATGCAATAAACGGAGAAGTAAAAATAAAAATTAAAAATTAAAGGATTATCAGATTTGTAAGGAAAAAATATCGATTTTTAGCACAAGATCAAATTAATTATAAAAATACAAATTTATACTGGAAATCTTCCCGGGTTTTAACACTTTGCCTTTTATGGTCAAGTTTCGATATATATAAAAATAAAATGAAAATTAAAAGTTAATAAAGTAGAAGACAAGTTTACCAAAGATTTAGCGTTCTACCCTTCTTATCTAAATCTGTTTTGAAGGAATTCAAAACAACAGGATCGAGTTGAAAAAGACCTTTGCTCACGTTGAAGTTATTTGAAAGTTGGATAATGGCAGACTCAAGAATATTTTTATTAACAATGTTGCTAGAGTGGAATAAAACTGAAGCATTATTCCAATCAATACAGTGGGATAACTCTGACAAATGGACAAAAAGGGCACTGGACAATTGTCCTGTTCTAACGGAACATTGATGCTGTTTTATACGTGTGTGCAAATCCTTTCCCGTCTGACCTATGTAAAAGGAATCACATTGTTTACAACCAATTTTATAGATAATGCCTGAATTATTGGTAGGGCTATTTTTTACTATGATATTTTTCACAATATTGTTATATGAAAATACTACATTAATATCCAAAAGTGTTACTTTCGTGAAATAATTTTCATATATATATATATATATAGAGGTCGATCCTGAACCGTCGTTCAAACCCTCATAAAGTAAGTATACTCGTATATTACACACTACACAAGCTTTTCAAAATTCCCCCACACCCTAAAAAAGGGCATCATTGAACTTTGGAGACCTTGTTTTTGGCTCTTTCCTTCTTCTGTGGAGGGGTCACTTTTGCCGGCGTTCGCCCTTGGCCCCTTCCTTCCTACATATATATATATATATCTTAGAGGCTTCCTTTTGGTATGAAGGAAATGCATAGAAAATTCCAGAATTCTGTTTATATTTTAATTGACTGCTTGACGTTGCAATTCACGTAGAGCAAATGATAATATTTTCTTCCACAAATATTGTATTTAGGAAATAAATGAAGCACGTTTTCATTATTTTTCTATTTATTCGAAACAATTCAATTTCGACACCTCGAAGGTAAGTGTTGATAGTGATTTTGTATTCATTTTTCGAGCTCCCATTTATCGATACCCGATAAATACAGGCTCATATATATATATATATATGAAAATTATTTCACAAAGGTAACACGTGAAAAATATTTATGATGAATAAAACCACGAAGGAAAGGAAACACAAAATGGTGCTCAAGCGCTTTCGTCTAATGACATCCTCAGGAACACTGAAGTACATAAAAAGGGTTAAGCCTATATATAGGTTACAGAAAGAAAAAAAAAGAGAAAAAAATAAATAACATACATACACACACACACACATATATATATATATATATACATACATATCTATATATACAAATACATACATACATACATACATACATATATATACAATAAACAGAGAAGTAAAAATAATAAAAAATTAAAAATTAAAACCTTAAAGGATTACCAGTGAGGCGTACAAATTTGTAAGGAAAAATATCGATTTTTAGCACAAGATCAAATGGATTATAAAGATACAAATTTATACTGGAACTCTGCCGGATTTTAACACAATGCTGCCTATGGTCAGGTTTCGATATATATAAAAAAATAAAATGCAAATTAAAAGTTAATCGATTTTTAGCACAAGATCAAATGGATTATAAAAATACAAATTTATACTGGAACTCTGTCCGGGTTTTAACACAATGCTGACTATGGTCAGGTTTCGATATATATAAAAAAAATAAAATGCAATTAAAAGTTAATAAAGTAGAAGACAAGTTTACCAAAGATTTAATGTTTTACCCTTCTTATCTAAATCTTTTTCAAAGGAATTCAACATAACAGGATCGAGTTGAAAAAGACCTTTGCTTATGTTGAAGTTATTTGAAAGTTGGATAATGGCAGACTCAAGAATATTTCTATTAACAATGTTGCTTGAATGGAATAAAACTGAAGCATTATTCCAATCAATACAGTGGGCTAACTCTGACAAATGGACAAAAAGGGCACTGGACAACTGTCCTGTTCTAACGGAATATTGATGCTGTTTTATACGTGTGTGCAAATCCTTTCCCGTCTGACCTATGTAAAAGGAATCACATTGTTTACAACCAATTTTATAGATAATGCCTGAATTATTGGTAGGGCTATTTTTTACTATGATATTTTTCACAATATTGTTATATGAAAATACTACATTAATATCCAAAAGTTTAAGTACATTAGCAATGCCTAAAAAGCCCGGGAAAAATGGAAGTACTAAAATATTTTTTGACAAAGTACGAGTGTTAATATTGACACGATAGAAAGTTCGTTTTGCCTTGTTGAGACAAGATTCCATAAACGCAGATGGATAACACAAATCACTTCCAATACCGTTGATTTTAAGTTTAGTATATATCGGAAAACGACAAACAATTTGTCCTACGTACACTTTTACTCGGGACATGATACCCCCACTAAGAAGGCCATATTTTCATCAATGTTTCTCCGCGCCCTTAGGATCGCCAGTCCGGAATACATCGATGCCGAATTGAAAAAAATCAACGGTATTGGAAGTGATTTGTGTTATCCATCTGCGTTTATGGAATCTTGTCTCAACAAGGCAAAACGAACTTTCTATCGTGTCAATATTAACACTCGTACTTTGTCAAAAATATTTTAGTACTTCCATTTTTCCCGGCTTTTTAGGCATTGCTAATGTACTTAAACTTTTGGATATTAATGTAGTATTTTCATATAACAATATTGTGAAAAATATCATAGTAAAAAATAGCCCTACCAATAATTCAGGCATTATCTATAAAATTGGTTGTAAACAATGTGATTCCTTTTACATAGGTCAGACGGGAAAGGATTTGCACACACGTATAAAACAGCATCAATATTCCGTTAGAACAGGACAGTTGTCCAGTGCCCTTTTTGTCCATTTGTCAGAGTTAGCCCACTGTATTGATTGGAATAATGCTTCAGTTTTATTCCATTCAAGCAACATTGTTAATAGAAATATTCTTGAGTCTGCCATTATCCAACTTTCAAATAACTTCAACATAAGCAAAGGTCTTTTTCAACTCGATCCTGTTATGTTGAATTCCTTTGAAAAAGATTTAGATAAGAAGGGTAAAACATTAAATCTTTGGTAAACTTGTCTTCTACTTTATTAACTTTTAATTTGCATTTTATTTTTTTTATATATATCGAAACCTGACCATAGTCAGCATTGTGTTAAAACCCGGACAGAGTTCCAGTATAAATTTGTATTTTTATAATCCATTTGATCTTGTGCTAAAAATCGATTAACTTTTAATTTGCATTTTATTTTTTTATATATATCGAAACCTGACCATAGGCAGCATTGTGTTAAAACCCGGCAGAGTTCCAGTATAAATTTGTATCTTCATAATCCATTTGATCTTGTGCTAAAAATCGATATTTTTCCTTACAAATTTGTACGCCTCACTGGTAATCCTTTAAGGTTTTAATTTTTAATTTTTTTATTATTTTTACTTCTCTGTTTATTGTATATATATGTATGTATGTATGTATGTATGTATTTGTATATATAGATATGTATGTATATATATATATATATGTGTGTGTGTGTGTATGTATGTTATTTATTTTTTCTCTTTTTTTTCTTTCTGTAACCTATATATAGGCTTAACCCTTTTTATGTACTTCAGTGTTCCTGAGGATGTCATTAGACGAAAGCGCTTGAGCACCATTTTGTGTTTCCTTTCCTTCGTGGTTTTATTCATCATATATATATATATATATATATATATATATATATATATATATATATATATATATATGTGTGTGTAAAGAACGACGCTTGTGTAGAAGAACGTTCCGCACAAGATGAGGAGGGAGAACGAACAAATGAAAAATGAGGTAACCTCCCTCCTCATCTTGTGCGGAACGTTCTTCTACACAAGCGTCGTTCTTTACATTAATTATACTGTGTGTTGTTTGCAGTTAAAATGTATATATATATATATATATATATATATATATATATACTGTCAAGAATGTGGAAGAAAGCGTTTTACCAAGAACCAAATTATACCTTCTTGATGACACCTGCAGCGCAAAATCCTGAATCAACAGAGCCCATCTACTCAATCGTCCTTCAAGTAGCTTGTCCTTGAAGAGGTACGTGAGTGGCTTATGATCAGTCTTGATGGTTACATCGTAGCCATAGACGATATTTCGGAATTTTTTCAAAGCCCAATATACCGCTAGGGCCTCTCGGTCCGTAGTGGAATAATTCCGTTGAGGTGCAGAGAGAAGTTGACTGGCATAAGCAATGGGTAATTCCACACCGTCTACGTCCTGTAACAGGACGGCTCCTAGTCCATAGGAGGAAGCATCTGTGGCTATGATGAAGGGTCTTGTGTAATCAGGATATTGTAAAATGGGATGACAGGTTAGTTTATTAATTAAAGTTTCAAAGGCATGTTGGTGATCGGATTCCCAGTTAAATTTCGAATTTTTCTGGAACAAATTAGTAATGGTTTAGCAATATTCGAAAATTGGGGGATAAAGTTCCGATAGAATCCGACAAAACCAATAAATGCACGGGCGTCGTCGATGGTCTTGGGTACAGGGTACCTTTCCAGGGCTTCGAGTTTGGCTGGATCAGGTTTAATTCCTGTGGACGAGAGTAGGAATCCTAGGTATACCAGGGATTCTTGTAAAAAATTGCACTTTGCAAGCTTCAGTTTAAGGTGTGCTTTTCTCAAGTGTGATAGCACATTATGAAGGCGTTGAAAGTGTGTTTTTATGTCCGAACTATAGACGATAATATCGTCAAGATACACGAGAGCTTCGACACCTAATAGGTCGGAAAGGACTATATTCATCAACCTAGAGAAATTAGCAGGCCCATTTCGGACTCCGAAAGGTAAAACCTGGAATTCGTAATGGCCTCGGTTAGTGGAGAAAGCAGTCACTGCCCGAGATTCGGGACTGACCTCCATTTGCCAATAACCTGATGCTAAATCGAGGGATGAAAAAAAATTCGCTTTCCCTACGTTCAGAATTGTTTCCTGCATGTTTGGAATCGGGAAACGGTCTGGGATGGTAATGTTATTCAGGCGTCTAAAATCTATACAAGGGCGAGATGTTCCGTCCTTTTTGGAGACGAGAATCATAGGAGCGGACCAGGGACTAGCTGAAGGCTGAATGACATCCTGCTCCAACATGTCCTTGATGTGTTCCTCAATAGTGACTAACTGAGAATGTGGAACCCGATAGGGAGGAATGAAAATGGGTTTGGAATTGGGTTCCAACTTGATTTCAAAAGGGACCAAATTAGTTCGGCCCAGAGGATCTCCGGTTAGGGCAATCACATCTTTATTTCTTATCAGGAAATCGAGAAGTGATTCCATTAGTTTGGGATCCTGTAAAGCTGGTGACTCCTGAAGGGAGTGCTTCAGACATTTCTTATATTCTTCTTTTAATATTGAAGGCTTTAATTCTAAGGAACTGGAAACACGATTTATCGTACTGATGGGGAAATCTGAATCTATTTCTACTGTGGAAACAGTTCCTATTTTCTGATTTGAAGTTAATTCTATAGATCTTTCTCCTTTGTTTAAACAAACAACAGGGATAGCTGAATTCTGACTCTGACTAAGGACTTGGGCAATAAGAACATCTCTTTTGAAATTACTTTTCTCTGTAATCAGAGTACGCTCTGACTCTAATAATTTTCCTTGACTGTTAACTACTTTTGCTAGGAAACAAATCTTCTCATAAGGTGCTACTGTTATATGCTCGGTAGGGCATATGAAAAATTGTGAATCTGATTCTGGTTCGGCGACTAAAATTTGCCTTATTGGCTGAACTGAAGCTGGCTGACTGGAAACTGACTGACTGGAAACTGGCTGACTGGAAGCTGGCTGACTGGAAACTGACTGACTGGAAACTGACTGACTGGAAACTGCCTGGGTTGATCCAACTGGATTCAACAACTGGAACTGATTACCCTGGGGTCTGATTTCTGGAGCGGTTGTCCCTCTGGATGCAACCGGCCGACTTGATCTGCTATCAAGTAGAGGGGGTTTCCTATTTCTTTCGGAAATCTGAACTGAGCTAAGTCTATTAGCATTAAGTTGTCTGTCATCCTCGCGGAGATGGTGTGTCCTATTTCGACACTTTACTAACTTTCCGGCTGGGTAAATCTCCCATTGATTCCGGTTAAAAAAATCCATCCCTAGTAGGATGTCTGTCTGAAAGGTGGCGACTGTGTCCACTATACAACATTTCGCGGGGTATACCGCGTTTCCAATTTCTAAATATAACTCAATTTCTCCATATGTGGGTATGGGTGTGCCCGTAACTCCTCTAAGTTGGCAGGATGGTGCCTTAAGTTCATACTTATAATTGTACTCTCTAGTAATTCATCTACGCATTGTTTCTTAATTAACGTTGCGTGTGCTCCTGTATCTAGGAGAGCAGTTAAATCTTGGTTATCCGTACTACAATTTATTATTAAATCTAAGAGGTCCGCACCTATTATCCTGATGGGGAGTTTGTGTGCGTATCTGGGCTTACTACTGTAATTTAGGAGGGAGGAGGTTGAACTGCTGCCTCCAATGTAGGGTCTAAAAAAGGGATCACATGGTCTTCTATGGGAGGACCTGGATCATATTCTACGGGGATATCATACGCTGAAGGGTGTTCTTGAAAACTGTTCTCTGGGGAAAATGATTCCTCCCCGGGTACTTCTACGTACCGAACTAGTTGACCTTGCTGGTTGTATTGGGGTTTATACATGGGGTAAGAGTGTGGGTGACCCTGTGGTCGTGATTTATTGGGTTGGTAGTTCGACTGAGGCTGGGAATGGACTGGTTTCTGGGGATTGGTTGACTTTTGGGATACGTTTTGGGGACGTGGTTGGTTTGGTTTCTGAAAGTGGGGTCTATACCCTGCAGGGGCTTTATCAGCACACTTTTGGCGATCGCCACGGCGATGACCATGTTCGTGACAGTGGGAGCAATACGAGGGGTAATTACATTGACTTATCATATGCCCGAAACTATCACAGTTAAAACACTGTGGAGGAGGGCGTGTATTCTGGGTTTGGGGGGCTTGTTTCTGGGGTGTTCCCTGTATTTGCCTTGGTTTATATTGTTGTTGTTGTTGCTGTTGGTATTGGTGTTGTGGCTGCTGCTGAATATACTGTACAGGGGTTTCTCTACCCTTTCGGTAGGTTTGGTTTGCTAAATCGGGGTGATGTTCCCGTGTTTTGTTTATGGCTACACTGACAGGTTTGTCAACATTTAAAAACTCCTGAAACTTTTTTTTAGGCGCTCCGGGTAAGTTTTGGTAAATGGTTGTGGCTACTATTAGATTTCTTTGTTTCGAAGTAAAAGTTATGCCACATGCATTTTCTGCGGCCCGGAGGGCTTCTCCTACAAGTTTGTGTGTACGTGTAATAAAATTGTTTAAATCCTCGTGTTCCTCTTTCTTCCATTTAACTTGGAAGACTGCTTCTAATGTGGCTAAGGGTTGTGCAAGGGTTATTTCTTTAAAAAATTCTAATAGGTTTTGTTTAAAATCGTCCCATGTTATAGCTTCGCTAATTGATGGGACGTAAGTGACTGTGTCATGGGCATTTCCCTCTTTAGGGTCAATAAATCTTTTTGCTTCTCTGATTTTTATATCATCATCGGTAATATTCTCGCGTAAGAAATGTTGCTCTAAAGACTCAACCCAAGGTCTTACGCGCGGTTCAACAAAACGATTATCTATGGTCCCCTTAAAAATTAAAACAGTATGAGGAAGATTTACTAATCTGCCTAAGTTAATATATGCTGGGGCGGGGGTTTGAGACTGAGACATACTGACTTGTGTGTTTGGGAATATGTTTGAAGGGCGCGGGGTAGGTGGAAAAATGGGTGTAGGTAATTCTTCGATGTCAGAAAGCGCACCGTCTGAATCGCTCATATGTGAAGGTACTTATTAATGTTCTAATTAGGTCTGCTTGACCGATCTTAATTCATGGAATGATCACTTAAGGGGTTTTCCTAACTACACTATCTAAAAAAAATAATGCACAACAATTTGCCTAACTCGGGGAAAATTTGAAAAGATTGCAAACAAAAATAAAAATGTAAACAAAATTTCACTCAAATGTACGTGATGGTATGGTAATACTATGTTTGGTACATTAAATAAAATTATACTATACTATAGTATAACTGTGAAAATAACTGTGACAATACTGTTTTCAATAAAAGAGTGTATCACTGGTGTCTGTAGTGTTCACTGTGTTTTTTGTTAATTCTGGCTCAATACTAAATATTAATTGTTAATAATAATGACTTTTCAAATGTTTAGAAATTATTTTAAAAAAGAGTTTTGTACTTAACAAGATTCCTATGGCGAAATCCTTTTGAGGTGTGTCCTGAAGACGTGTCTGGCTGGCCACTTGTTCCTAGATGAAAAGTAGGCGTGAAGAACTTGGAGTCGTAACGCACCGGTTCACGGGTGGATGTGACGAACTCGAAGTCGTGACACGCCGGTCAACTGGGTGTTGGTTCTGGTTCCAGGTCTGGAAGACTGGAAGAATCCTGGAGTCGTGAAGATCCTGGTTAAAGGGTCTGGAGGACTGGAAGAATCCTGGAGTCGTGGAGATCCTGGTTAAAGGGTCTGGAGGACTGGAAGAATCCTGGAGTCGTGGAGATCCTGGTTAAAGGGTCTGGAGGACTGGAAGAATCCTGGAGTCGTGAGATCCTGGTTAAAGGGTCGCCAGTTGTTAACCCCTCCGTCTATGGCCCTGGGGTGGTTCGGATTGACGGGGGTTCTGGTTTAGGAGGCAAGCAACGGATAGGTGCCTTGAAGTGGTTTTTCTTCTATGTTACTCTCCGAGTTCTTCTATAGTGGCTCGGAGGACTCTGGTAGATTTGCAATCTAAATGCTGAAGGTTCCGGATTCTTCTTATAGCGTATCCGGAAAGTTTTCTAAGTTTTTCTGAAGAGAGCAAGGCTCGAAGGGGACAATAAAAAGTTTCTTCACTGTAAATTTACTGCTAAAAAATACAGGTAGTGCTCAGCCTCTGAATTAGCTTCTGAATGACAATGGATGAATTTGAATGGGTTTATATACCCAAAAACTGCTAACATTATTATTATTAAATGCTAAGAAGGCTGTATTATTTTTGCACAATATTTAAAATAAGTAAATTTTTTAGCTGTGGTAAGGCTTGAACGAGTAAACAAAATATTTGAAGACGAAACCATATTTTTATCTTAAACCGCGACTTTTCAGATCTGATGTTATCATGATCTGCCAAGTTAACTAAAAGTGGAAATCGGACTATGCATCTTTACACTAAAATATGCATATGAGTGAAATTTTAAGGTTTAAGATGTACAATTTTAATGCTTAGGCAAGACATGATCTCATTGTTTATAACGAAAGAGAGTGTATACAAAATGTGAACATTGCAAAGCTTAACAGGATTCCTTATTAAGCGAAATCTAAAAAATGATTATGAGATTTTAAAAAACAACAGGTCACCAATTATTTAGCAAAGTTGAAAGTGAATCAAATATTTTATCCAAACTCGCGTTGGGCGATTTTGGTCCTTATGTAAAAATGAATACACACACGTACATACATAGGAGTATAGGCATTATATAAAGTTAAATATATAAGATTATACATGAACCATATAACACATGAATTTTTAAAATGGATACTTTTTTTACAATGGATACAGAGACTATATAAATGAATACAAGAATTACATGAAGGATAAGATAATATAGGAATATGGGAATTATTTATGGTTCATTTTTACATATATATATATATATATATATATATATATATATATATATATATATATATATCATGCGTCTCATAAAACAGATACATGTACTTATCCTTGTCACTTCTACCGCGCCGTAAAACAAGGGTTACTCCCTCCTACATCAAATAATCAATTAGTTTTATTGTAAAATATAGCATTAAGATGAGCATGAAAACGCACCCCAAATTTATTTTCCTTTTCCCAAAGAGTCATAAATTTGCACATTCAAATCTCCATTATAAATCTTCATAATGGAACAGATACATATTTCTTTTCACGCTTTTAATGGCCTTAAATCCTTGCGGCTATTATTCCTTGTTACTTCAGTTTTAGCTCTTTCAAATTATATATATATATATATATATATATATATATATATGATTTCAACAGGATTCGAACTCAGCGCCTGTTGAATAGAATGTGAGGGTGCTGCCTATTGTTACATTACGAGAAGATAAATGTATGGAAAAATATCTCTGAATGCGAAAGATTTATACGTTTCTTCGGGTGTTGAAATATGTGCTAGGTTGTACTAAGTTTTATTTTGTTGTAGCGTAATGGTCAGTGTCCTCGTTTTCTACTCAGGAGGTACTGGGTTCGAAGTCTAGTGGGGGGGGTATTTTTGTATTATGCTAAATCGTGCGCGTTTATAAATGATATTCCATATTCTACCATCTTACTTACTTGAGGTGTATTCGAACGACTGTTCAGGATCGAACTGCTCGACCCCTCTACAGTATCCCGCCTCATTTGCGGGGATCTGATGGAAGCGAGAGTGGCCTCAGTTCTCCTCCTGCCTTCGTAGCCAGTTACGCATAGCTGGTCAGGGACTTTGCGCAAGATCCTGCTGTCCAGCTGGTTCTTGAAATTATTCAGGTTGGTGTGCTGAAGGTCCCTCAATTCTCTCGGCGGTACGTAAATTAAAAAGTTTTGAGCCTCGTATTCTGAGAGTATCTTCCATCCTCGCTTTCATGGATCACGGTCATATGGTAACTGGGACAGTATAAAATCTACCCGTTCTCAAATTCCTGTTTATTTTTATTTTATTTCTAAAGTTTGTGAAACATCCCTCGTGTATTTACCATATGTATATTATTGTGTATCGTTCGTGTCTTCTTTCAGGGAATGAAGTCGAGACCAGTAGTCTTCAATATTCGCTTCCTCTGTCTTAGACGTAAAAGTCCTTTGTATGGCTTCTATGTTTGTAATATCTCATTTTCTGTATGGAATTGAGTACCGAGCAGTACTAAATTATTGGTAGGACTAAACTCTTCCATAATTTTAGCATGATGTTGCTTTTCTGTTGCGGAAGCTCCTCCAGATATTTATCATTACTTTTCTATCCGCAAGGAATTAAAGTTATTGTATTCCTTAAATTCTGTACCCGATTGCATTATGACCTCAAGATCGCTGACTGACTTGCGAGGTTGGTGTTATCTGTTAGTCTTGCACTGTTTTGTAGCCTTATAAAACACACACATATATATATATATATATATATAGAGAGAGAGAGAGAGAGAGAGAGAGAGATATAGATATAAATATAGATAGATAGATAGATATAGATGTAGATAGATAGAGAGATAGATATAAATATAGATAGATAGATAGATATAGATGTAGATAGATAGATAGATAGATATAAATATAGATAGGTAGATAGGTAAATAGATAGATAAATAGATATACATTAGCAACCACGAAGCAAACAAGTTCCCAACAACAATGAACAAAATCCAATAGAAATCACGTCTTTGGAAAATAAAATAAAATAAAATAAAATTTAAGAAAAACAAAAAAAAAACAAAAAAAAATAGAAAAAAAATGTCCGAGATAAAGAGTAAAGCAAAGAAATAAGCGCCCTCGAGACAAAAGATCGGAAGAAGACTACAGTCGATATTCTTTTCTTTATGAACCAATGTTTATATCTGTAAATATTTTTTCCAAGAACCTTCTTTAAAATACTTCCTTCCTTCTTATATAAGAAATCCATCGGAAAATTTGTATATGTAATAAACAGATCATATAGGTTTCCCATGTAAGATATATATATATATATATATATATATATATATATATATATATATACAATATGTACTGTATTTACGGCTGTAAGAGTTGTTTGGATGAAAATTTTGTAAAATTCTCTTGTCATTTAATGTATTATTGAACATTAAAACAATGAAATCTGTCGCCGTTTTGAAGCATAAATTTAATTTTTTTAATAAATTTGAGTGATTCTCTCGGGGGGAAAAAAACAAAAATAACCCGAGTAGATTTTACAGTTTTTTTTTAATGTTGTCGTATCTTTTATCTGAACCACGCTTTCTTATCAATCGGAAGATCTTAATAAATATTATCGATTTCTTTCTTATTCTTGTGAGAAACATTTTTGGAACAATAAAACAATAAAACAACTTAGACAAAAGTACATAAAAATACGCGTACATTAACTGGATTTATCCAGAACTTCATCTGGGGTAAAATTAATAAAGATTAGTTGGTTTTTATTAGATTATTACAGCATTTGTGGCAATTTTAAGAATGGCCCCACTCAGTTATTGTTACGTATAATGCAAACTTCCTATGTGTGGAGAGAGAGAGAGAGAGAGAGAGAGAGAGAGAGTGAGAGAAACCTTCATTTATATATTTTTATATATTCCATTACAACATTCTGCCCTTCTGAAATCTATTTAGATTCTAATTTTACCCTCAAGGAAGCTCCTCGGAATCGACCCTGTAATTTCGATTCCATCTTGTAAAACAAAAATTCGATTCCGGTTCCAATTCCGGCTAAAAAGCTCAGTATGCACCACTGACATCCATCCACCTTCCCCACGAACCAACTCAGTAATAAAAAATTCAGCGAATGAGACATGGTTTCAAACTAAATAAAAATTCAAAATTTCAACTTCACCTTCCTCTCCTTCGCAATCCGTGGCTAAACAGAATAAATAAACTCAGTTTCACGATGCTTCTCCTTTGCATTGTAAATAGGACGCAACTTAACCACCTTTTCACGCTTGTATAGAATTTGACATATATATACACTGTATAATTCAGACGAGGTATAAGTCCATTAGCGGATGGCATCAGAGCCAACATTGCCGGATAATAAAATTATGCAAACGAATACTTTTATTGTGGAAAATTAGCAATTCATTCGTCAGTTTGGGAATGCTTATGGACGTCGGTGGGCATTTAGTTAAGTTCCGAAGTGCTTGGCATTCAAAGTTGCGAATATGGTTACTTCTAGATGAATTCAACAAAGGAGTATGTTATAGTTTGAGCAATTTACAGGATGTACGAGATCAATTAAGGTGCTTATACATATATACAGTACATATATATTACGAGCGTTAAGGAAAATGAAAGGAAATTCCGAGCGCTTTCGTCTACTCTGCGGAGAAAAATGTTTTGTTGATTCAACAAAAATAAATGTGGTTCAACAAATTTTTTGTTTTATTTTTTAGACACCAAAATTCTTGTTTCGTTTTACAAAATGAATTTTGTTGATAATAATTTGTTGCAGTAAACAAATAATATAGTTCATTAGTAAAATTTGCTTGGGTTTGTTTTAAACAACAATTTGTTTAAATTAAACATAAATTATGCTCATTTCCTAATTTTCAAAATGTTTTTTTTTAATTTCTTAATCAGAATTTCGTTACTACATACTCACTTACCCACAGTGGGTAACACCGTTTTCTTATAAGCGAAGTTAAGACACTGAGGTCGGTGGTTCGAACCCCGATGATGATAGTAATAATAAACATACTTACCCTCAGTGGGTAACATCGTTTTCCTATAAGCGAAGTTAAGACACTGAGAACGGCGGTTCGAACCCCGATGATGATAGTAATAATAATTATACTCACTTACCTTCAGTGGGTAACATCGTTTACCTATAAGCGAAGTGAACACTGAGGTCGGCGGTTCGAACCCCGATGATGATAGTAATAATAATAATAACAATAATAATAATACAGAAATTAGTGCAATGGGCAGCATTAATTGGCCTGAGCACTGTGCCAGTTTCTGGCCTTCCTGACTGCTTGTTATGCTTATTATACAGGGTGTATTGCAAAACTAATATATTAGAACTAAACCAAATGTTCAAATTGACCAAAGGGGACCAATCGAGTGGCCACTAAGATCCCCAGACCTCACACCCCTAGATTTTTTCTGTGGCGTCACCTTAAGTCTGTTGTGTTCATTGACCGTCCACGTACCATTGAAGACCTTAAAGAAAATATCCGTGCTGTTTGTGCATAAATCACATCAGAGACTTTGGCACGTTTGTGTTAAGTTTGAAACATTGTATCAACATGTGCGAACAACAAGAACGAACAACATAGAACACAACACAACATCACTAGTGCGCTGAACCTCTGGTCCACTCAGGAGAGGGCGATCGGTTACCTGCGTGCCGCCTGGCTTGCTCGATCAGGGTGGGCTGATCGGCTAACCAACAACAACAGCAAGAACGACATCAATTTGAACTGTATTACTTTTGTAAATTTAATTTAAAAGAAATTTTCCTATGAGACCGGACTTATGGGACACCCTGTATATACAGGAATAAATATAAAAACACTTTTTCCTTAAACGGAGTCAAACCGTTTTTCCGAAAACCTTTCACGCAACGTATGGAGTCCTTTATTCATTATGCTATCCCGAGTTACGGAATGGCTTAAAAACAGGGTATTTATAGTTTTGTCGTACATTAGAATTTTATTAAATCAATATTTTTAGGTAAAATATTTTACATTTGCATTTAAAAACTTCATATTTAGAAGGAAATAAAGGGGCGCACCCTGTTGAAACTAAAAAAAAATTAATATTAAGCTTTTATGAATGGATGCATCCGCGCGTATATGAATGCATGGATTGTTTGTTATTCGGAAATATATTCTTTAGCGTTCATCCAGCCTTCATATTAACCCTAAAAGGACGACCGCTACATATTGGTAACCTTTCAAATACACGCATTCATAACTTAACCCTACAAACAATTCAGGCGTTAAAGGGTTAAAATCTCACAATAAGAATATACCTGTAAAGCCAGAAAGATGCCTATGATAACTAATTAAACAAATATTAGAGGTATATTTTAACTATGGCTTTATTTGATCCAAACAAAATGTGATTAATTAAACGTGTTTTGTTTTTCGAAATAACAATTTCCTCTCTCTCTCTCTCTCTCTCTCTCTGTTTTATATATTCATCATTGACAAAAACGCCTTCTGCCGCTTTCTTCATAATACAAAGTGATTTGAAACTGTTATTTATCACGGGCAAGGGGAGTTCCTTATCTCTCCTTTTATATATTCATGAACGCGAGACTCGGAAACACTGACAAAGGCCAATATTTATCTATATAAAATTAAGTTTTGTTTGCATATAATTTTATGGGATCATTTTTTCATAATATTTATCGAACAAGATTGTGAATTTGAAAGTTTAGTTAAAAATGATGAGTTTTTGGAGTTAGTTTCCCTTTCTTTATTGAAAAAATACACACACACACACACACACACACACACACACAGTCACACACACACACACACGAGTATATAAATTTGCTTATGGTGTGTCATATATCACTCGTCTATCATCATCCATCTGTAATACATATGTAGGAATCTGGTTATAAAAATTATCTATTATTTATCTATTTATTTATCCATTTATTTATCCATTTATTTATCAATTTATTTATCCATTATTTATTTCCGAGTAATTTATATTCGTATGACGTGAGTAATTAAGGCGTAAGAGTTAATAACACTTAACACGTACGAAAATGACATTTGATCCGTCATAAAATACACTTTTCATCTTCAGTGTATAATCATTAACGAACTGGAGACTCGCCCACAATTCCCTCCAGAATGATAAGACCTTAATTGCCCGAAATGTAAACCATAGAGTTTGTGTTCGATGAACGGGTATCACAAACTGTGATTAGTGAGTTGATATTGAGTGCTTTCTCTCTCTGAATGTATTTAGAAGCTAAAATTTTAATTAGCATTTGATTCGCTGTTGGAATAAATATGAATGCTATCGCTTTGTGATATCGTTGTTTAATGGGTAACATTTTCTCTCGCTTGAAGACACTGAGGTCGACGGTTCGAATCCCGATGTTGCTAGTAATAATAAAGCAGGAGTTAGAGCAATGGGTCCCATTTAGTCTGGCTGAGCGCTGTTCCAGTTTCTGGCCCCTTTTGAATGATTATTATTAGTATACAATATTAGCATGATACAGTATGCCACATTCTCTCTCCAGAGAATCTAGTGAGGCCTTTCTATAGATTTAGTCGGAACGTGTTGAAGTTTTGACAGATCTTTCTTCTCATTGACGTTCTTAATCCCGGCTATAAAGTTACGATCGATAATAATGGTTAAGGCTTGTTTAACCTCCTTCATAACATCTAAGATTATATGATGGAGGGTCCTTTTTGTGAGACCTGAGAACTACTACCGCACCAATAAACACTCATAGAAGCGCCTCACTCGTTGAAATTTGAAATCCAAAACTTTTAGATTAACAGCCCGACGCTTTTATACTTGACTTCCCTGATAGTCTGGTGGCAGAATACAGAAAGTGGCCTCAAAATCACTTTAGGGGGGTCCACTTGTTAGAAGCAAAAAACAAGTTATAAATAACTTCTATGGACCTTAGGAAGACCATTTATGCTTGTTGTCATTTTCAATTCTCCTTTTAGACCTCCTAACAAGCAAGATTAAATGACGAGAGTGGTACCGCAGAAATGACCATTTTTTCACCCTATACACTAACACAGGGGTTCCCAAATTGTGTTCCGCGGAACACTTCTCACGGTATACAAGTGTTCCGCGGAACACCAATTTGGGAACCCCTGCGACTAACAGATATAGACTATAAACAGCATCTAACAGGCAAAATGCGCAGGACAATCGGGATAAAACATTACATTTTAGCTCTGACTGGCATGTAGTAGTAGCTTTATTATTAATTATTAATACTTATTTTACTATACCTCAAGGTTCATTGGTAGCTAGCTTCTGGAATATATATTAATCCGAATAGTAAGTGCAAATTTTAAACTTTGTCGAAAGTATGGCATATAAGGTACCATTGGAAAGCTGGTGATGTCAAAAATACTCATTCTCTTGATTTTTTATTGTCAAATCTTCTATGAAGATTAGAAAAATTGAATCCTAACACTTACTATATATTTTCAGGTACTGTATGAGAAAATAGCACACCAGAGAAGAAAAATGGATCCAGCTGTAGTCTTACCTTCAAGAAGGAGCCGTGATACCACAACAGATTGGAAGCTCTGCTTCTTATGCCAGACAGTGCAGCTTAGTTCTCTCAGTAAAGTTGGGCCACAGGGTCTCCTCAAAATACAGAATGCCACAAAGGAACGTTCAGATTATAGCGATTTGGCAAACTTGGACACCATTGAGTGACTCCTGGCTGTTGATTTCAAGGCAGTCACGGAACAGCATGCCATTCTGTATCATCGAAAGTGCTATTCTGACTTTACAAATTCAACACTAATAAAGCGTTTGAAACAGAACCTTGAAAAAGATCGCAGCTTGTTAACAACTGCATCTACATCGAGAACCACTATCTCCAGTCAAGAACAAGAAGGTCAGCATCCTGTTTCTAGACGAAGTGTCCCAGCATTTGACAAGAGTCTCTGCATCTTCTGTCAGACAGATCAACACAAATCTACAAACCTGGTCATAACAAAGCCAATGTCAGACAAAATAATCAAACTTGCACAAAATGATTATATCATCCACGGCAGACTTGCTGGGATTAGTGATTTAATTGCTGCAGATGCTAGATATCACCTTCAGTGCTATGTTCAGAACACCAGAAAGCGGGAAAATATCCCTCAGTTGTCTCACGTGCCTCCACGTCTGATCTATGTAAGGCAAGGGTCGTTGAGGAATTAGAGATTGGAATGGCTGGGGGGAGAAATCTACTCTCTCGTTGATGTCTGGCAACGTTCCAGTGATTTATTTTTAGAGTTCAAGGTAGAGGCTGGGTCCTACAAAAACTGTAGAGCTACATTCAAACAAAAACTTGAAAAGCTCATGCCTGGCAGAATAGACTTTGTTCCACAGCTCAACCCACATGAGTTTCAACTACTGTTCCCATCAATATCAGCGAAAAAGCAATCGAGGCACTGAAAAAGAAATCTGATCAGCTGCAAGATACACTGACGGAGCACCAGATCAGGACTAGTCAGAGGCCAGACGTGGAGTCGGAGACCCCCCTCACACTGTACCATGCTGCTAGAAAAATAAGGGCTGATGTGAAAACAATGCCTTCATATGACAACTGTGTTCATGTAAGCGCTGACTTAGCCATGAATGTTATTCCAGAGAGCTTGTTTCTTTTCGTTCAGTTTCTTTTCGAGCGACCAGGTGATAATGCAAATGTGAATAAGAGCAACCATAGACGAGTTATGAGTGTCTGTCAAGACATTACATACGCTGTGTCCAGAGATAAAATGCTCACTCCAAAGCATATTGGTTTGAAAGAGGCGGAGGAAGAAAATTTAGTTATACCCAACAAATATGCCTGACAGACACAATATTGACAGACCCTGTAATTTTTCTATCTTTATTTCTGTGAATACAATCACAGGGTATCATTTTATACCTTAACATGGCTTTTTTTAGTGCAAATGGTACATTGTCATGTACAATATACGAGGGCCACTCAATGCATCCTTCATTGGCCCAAACAAATGGAAGTCTGAAGGTGCCAGATCCAGGCTGTATGGAGGGTGGGGTAACACAGTCAAGCGCATTTTTGTGATGGCCTCTCTTGTTTGCAAACTGTTGTGTGGTCTTGCGTTATCGTGCAAAAGAAGGACGTCTTCCAGTTTTCTCTCCGGTCAAACTCGCTTTTATACGTCTCTGGAGTCTCTGTAGGGTAGCAATATATGCCTCTGAGTTGAGTGTTTGTCCTTTGTTCATAATGTCCACCAGAAGATGGTGGCCATAACCTTTCCTGCAGAGGGAACCATTTTGAACTTTTTCTTGCTTGGGGAGTCTGCGTGATGCCACTCCATGGATTGGTATTTTGTTTCAGGTTCAAAGTGGTGTACCCAAATCTCATTCCCAGTCACAATTCGTGAAAGGAAGTCATCCCCTTCTGTCTCGTATCGAACCAACGACTCAGAAGCAATTTCTTTTCTTTGGGCTTTGTGATCTTGAGTCAGTTCGCGAGGAACAAACTGTGAACACACTTTTGAGCATCCCAGTTGCTGAATTATCGCATTCACACTTCCTTCACTAATTCCTAGCTCCAGTGATAGCTCCTTGTATGTGACGCGCCGATTTGATCGAATGATGCTGTTAGCACGTTGCACAGTGTGAGATGTCAGAGCTGATGCCGGGCGACCGCTGCGTGGCTCATCATCGAGCCTGGCTCTCCCTCTCTCCGATGATCTCACACGTTTAGACCAGCGTCCAACTGTGCTTCGATCAACAACAGCATCTCCGTAAACTTTTGTAGACGTTTGTGAATATTTCCAACTGTTTCCTTCTCTGCGGTTAAGAACTCGATAACAGCTCTCTGTTTACGACGCACATCAGTGTCAGACGCCATTTTCGAAACTGCGTTAACCATCGGTTTTATACAAGGGCGTTTAAAAGCGGTTTTATACAAGGAGGGGAGGTTCAAGCTGGAAAAATCCGATTATGTGAAGCGCAGAAAGTTCAAACTTACACCCCGAAAGACATTTCAGCCCCATGGCCTATTATTTAGCTAAGAAAAAAGGGTGGGACAAAATATACTGAGTGCCCCTAGTATTATTACTATGTTAGGAAATGTTAGTGATGGCATTTGCTTGTGTTAGTGTTAGAGCATAGATTACTGACGTTGAGGGTAATTGAAGGAGCAAGGAATAGGTTATATGTTAACACACAAATTTAAGTTGTGTGAGGGATATGTCAAATTTGTATAAGCATTGCCTGAGTTTTTGTCTGATTACATCACTTCAAAGTTAGACTAAAAATCATATTGTCTCTAACTCTATATCATGTCTACATGGCTGTTGCATAGATATGCATTTTCATGTATAAATGCTGAATAAACCAAAGGTGTTGTGAAATATGTGAAGTAAAATGTGAATAAAAGATGTATTTATCATTTTGAAGGTTATGTTATCTAATAATACTGTTTTCAGGTTGTTTCTTGTGTGAAAACAGAGCTAAAGATGAGTGCTTTATATGACACCCCGATGAGAGTGCCAATTTAGGCGGACTTTTTTGTTTCGCAGTTCCTACTGATATAATCTTGATTATAGCACTCTAATCAATATTCTGCAATGACAAATATTTTGTAATCAGTATGATCCAATGAGTAAAAAAATATTTGTTATCAGTTTCCAACATGGGGCCCCCCTATAGCTAAAATCCCAAATTTTACCACCAGACTATGATGAGGTAAATTACGATGTAACTTCGCTCTGCCACCATTCAACCTTTATATTAAAGGATAAACTGTTGTATGCTTCATCTCCATAAATATTTAAGTCCTGAATTTGTTTAATAAAATAATCAATATATTTTTGTCAAATTTTACTTGCTTCGTAAGTCGAACATAAATAAGTCCATTATCATCATTTAATGTATCGTAACAATTAATTATCGTACTTATATGCCTTACATTCTTAATCTTTTTACGCTTATGATGTAAACTAGGAAGAGAATGAAACTTAAGTGACGTCAAATGGGGTCTTAGCATGACCTGTTAGATGCAACTTAAAAATCTAATGATATGATAAGTTGGTCATAAATTAGGTTTTCTAGACTCATTTATAACCATCACTGCGTGGCGTGAGGTTTGTAACTTCTTAACTTAGATTTATTCAGACAAGACTAATCTATAAATAATCTCCCCCCCCCCCCGCCAAAAATCTTTCTCATTAATTTGCCAATTTGGTAACAGTTTTCAAACGATGGTGGATAGTGCTCTAATCAGCGCATTAAGAGTCTTCTTCTTCTTTTTCTTCTACAGCATTATTAGTCCCGCACTTGCGCGGGGTCGCTGCTGCGGATCCTCCTTCTCCACTCTTGTCTATCCTGTACCAGCTCGACATCCAGCTCCCGCTCCCTCAGGTCGTCCCGAACACTGTCCCCCCTCGCATGGTCTCTCCTTCCTCGCCCGTCTTCTCTGAGCTATCTTCTTCAGCCGCATCCGTTCATGGTGCGGTAGCCCTCGTCCACTTTCCACGGGTCAGGGCGATCCCCCTGCGCGTCGGTTACGGCGGACGCCCTAGCATGTACGACATTTACGACATTTTCCATGATCCGCATATCATAATGGTATTGGTAAGGTTTTACGCCGGATGCCCTTCCTGACGCAACCAGAAAGAAAGACAAATAATGAAATTTATAAATATGAAGTTTCAGAATGTAATTATCGTAATATTTTCTCTGTGAAGATGATATTAAGCCTTTTCAGGATGTCCACAAAAATAATTTTTCTGTACTTTTTGTAATAATTTTCTCTCCCTTAATCGCTAATCATTTTCCTCTACAAATTCATGTTTACTCTTTCTTTCTTCTGGACTGAAATTCTTCAGCGAACTTAGTACATTTTCCGCCTACGCATTAATCAGCGCATTAAGAGTCTTTTCTATAATTCATATATGTATATTATAGAGATAAAAATCTTTATGAGGTTATTTATATAATAATAATACCATCCAATTACATTTATATATATTAAATTCATATAAATATTGACAGTTTATTATCTTATTGAGGAACCTTCCGTTACCATGGTTACCTATTCACCATGCACTACTATAAATACAAATACAGTCACGTAGTAACAAAACTGAAATAGGAATTTACGCTAGAAAATAAAGGTTACTGAAAACAAGACGTTTCGATTCTCAACTAGGATCCTTCCGCGTTGAATGCCAAAATTCAAGCGAATTCCTTTTGAATTGAAACTTATAGACAATTAGCGACATTTGACCACGAAAACTTTTCTCTTCAGGATCAGCTTTTTCCACCTTCTGTTAATCATTCTACTCTATGTCCTCAGTTGAAAAGGGTATCAGTAGGAGAGTCGAAACGTCTTTCTGGGAACAAATCCTTATTTTAGTTATAAAACAACTCGACAAAATTTCATTTACAGCTAAAATGGTTGAATATTAAAAGATAAACTTGTTTCCTGCTTCATCTCGTTGAATATTTGATTTCTGAATTTGGCTTCATAAAATAATCAGTGTTTCTATTAAGTTTTATTTGTTTCGTCATAAATCCATTATCATCAACGAAATACAGTATATATATATATATATATATATATATATATATATACTGTATTTCGTTGATGATAATGGATTTATGACGAAACAAATAAAACTTAATAGAAACACTGATTATTTTATATATATATATATATATACTGTATTTCGTTGATGATAATGGATTTATGACGAAACAAATAAAACTTAATAGAAACGCATTGATTATTTTATATTAATTTTATTATGTATTTTATATATTTTAGTATTATATATTTTATTATATATTTTATATGAAAGCAATTATTATGAAATAATTTTATCTATTCTTTAATTCTTTTTACCTCTCTCTCTCTCTCTCTTATATATATATATATGGGAATGAACTCAGAATGGTACCCTGAGTTATATATATATATATATATATATATATATATATATATATACACACACACACACACACCTGAATTACAGTAAAACTCATAAATCTTTATAATGGTTATTCTCTATAAACATGCACCCAGTATACTCTACTACACGCATTTCCGACTGCTATTTAGCCACTTAAAAATGCCACACACTGTTATAATATTCATTTAGAGCATTGTTACACGCAATTTCTTTTATTTTGCTTGTACATTTCGCTTTTATAATTTCTATCTCGTTTTCCATCGTGTATCGTGAGCAAGAAAAAATGCTTCAAAAATCACGTTTTTGAAAGAGATTTTCCTTAATCCTGTCAGCAATCAATCATTGAGGGAGGATGGAAGGATGGAGCAGTATAGTAATTCTTTGCCATTTCTGTAATGCATCGATTCGTTTAATAATAAAATTCCCCGAGATAAAAACTCTTCATGAAAAGGAAGATTGATGGTTCATTATCCAGCCAATGGTTCTACTCTGTATACGAACAAATTAGATGATAATACATTCACTGGACCAAAAAACAGATATACAATGCTATGTATTCAACTGAAAGCTTCATAGAATTGTCTAATATATATATACAAGTCTTTTAGCACCTATAATATTATATAACTTTTTCGACTGAAGTAAGATACACGAGAAATATTTTTAACTTAACTCGATCAACTTTGTGGTATACAGATCAAAATTGTTCTATTTCACATATATTATAAATATAAAAGTCGTAATCGCTAACTCCTAACCCCAAACATTAAATATGTTGTTGTTGAATGGGCCAGCAAACTGCATTCTAAAATCTGTTTTAATATTAAACGTATGTGAAAACTTGTTCGAGGTTAAAATAAATTCAGAAATGCATTTGACATACTGTAAAAACTTATAACACAATTCTAGAGTTTGGTGAAAGTGCGTTATAGAATATGAAATGTGTTTGGGCCTGAAATACGTTCTGAAGGACATTGTTCCATATTTCATCAATAAACAGTTGTAATTTTAAATATATTTTCATTGCATTTGCATTTAATATAATTAGTAACATCTGTAAACGTACTTAGCAGTTAAATGTGTTACTGATGCGTTACCTGTAACTCCTATGACGATTAAAATTTGCTCTATCTGAAATAGGATAAAATAATGACGGTGCTTAAACGAATGTATCAAAAGTACTTCTAAAAATACATTAAAAGATGTAGGTTTTTTTTACCTAAACGAAGAATCTGTATTTTTTTTTAATGGGAACAAAAGGGTGCTACTGTAGTATGCGGTCTACCTACGATTCGGCGGTGTACCTTTTAATTATAGCTTCTTATCTTGTTTACTAATTGTTTGTTTACATCCCATTGTCAATCGCCCTTGACGATTGGTTAGGTTTAGTCATGATATTTTCGTTAGTTTTAACGAAAATATCATGATTAAACCTAACCAATCGTAGGTAGACCGCATACTACAGTAGCACCAACAAAAGTATATTCGAAGATCCCAGAAATCTACTCCGGCTAGGCCAGTGGTTCCCAACTTCTTTTCGATGCCGACCTATTTAAAAAATTTTAAGGTCATCACGACCCCACCCAAAACTAAAACATGTATTTTATGATTAAATGTTTATTAAAACCGGAAAATGTGTGGGTTTAGTAAGATACCACATCTAATGAGATGTTTCATAATATTTTTCCTTCACCAACTGAGCAATCCGTGATGATGTTTTGGATACCACGCAATGGATATCATCTTCAGCACGAAGCCTGTTTCTTGATTTTGATTTTATAAGAAGCAGAGACGAGAAGCCTGTTTCATACATATATGTGGATGGAAAAGGTATGAGGATACGAAGCACTGTTTCTGAGAGAATCGGATACTTGGGGAACTGGTTTATCCAAAATTTGCTAAGTGTCAGAGATTCAAAATTCTCCCAATGGCTTCGCGACCAATATTAATTTTTCACCAACCTACCAATCTTTCGTTATAAATTAATGCCTAGTTAGGTCAATTGAATGCCCGGTTAGGTCAATTGAATGCCAGGTTAGGTCAACTGTCAACCTGAAGATCAGGGCCCCCAGCCTTCTTTAGTTGGCTTTATAAGGCTAACTAACGAAAATACCACGACCTAACCTAACCAATCGTCAAGGGCGTACAGTTGACCTACGATTGGTTAGGTTAGGTCGTGATATTTTCGTTAGTTAGCCTTATAAGGCTAACTAAAGAAGGCTGGGGTCCCTGATCTTCAGGTGATCCCTTATTCGTGTTTCGGCCTCTTTTCCGTTAGGCTTAACGAGAGCTTCGCTACCCGAGTCAGCCAGTACAGTTAAACGAAATTAGTATAGGAGAACCGTTAAAGTTTGCATTACAGTACAAGTTGTATATAACAAATATCATGGATGCTCTAAATAAAAATCATATTATATATAAAAATCATTATATTAAAAAGGTAATCATAACATTCCGCTGACAGCGGTGTTAATTAGTAGATACTGTCTTTAGTTAAATTTAATAGTTAAATGAATTGTTATACCTCCTTGGTGTAAAATAAAAAAAAATTCCTTCCAACCCGATCTCCAAACTTCGGTTCTGCTTAAGCATTATTATTCTTCTGTGGCATAAGGTCTAAAGTTCCGTTGCATGCCTCCTTTTCAAATTTACCCGCTAGTAATTACAAGACCTCTTTTGTGCTCGCCTCTCACTCGCTCCAACCCCGTACTCCATGTTTTGATGAACGTGAATTATTCTGAGTCATATTTTTTTGTTCCCATATATATTTGGTTTATAATGGCGAAGAGGGCAATTAAATAAGTACAGTTACCCTTACAGTCTGACTTATATATAGGCAATATTTTTCCTTTAAATAAATGTACTCATGCGAAAAGAGAGAGAGAGAGAGAGAGAGAGAGAGAGAGAGAATTACAGTCAAAAGTTTTGTTTTATAATTACATTCAAAGCGAAAATCGGTTAATATTGAAAATACGCCAATGGATGTGTTTTTTTTTTTTTTTTGCATAAAAATAAGTTTTTCCGATATATTTTGTGGTGCTTTTTTCAAATATGACTTTCGTTTCAATCGCAAATGATTCTAGGTTAGGTTAAGTTTCCTCATATAATTTTGAATGAGAGCATTTCCGACAAAAAAATACCTGATATTGGAAAATAACTGAAAATTATATGAGGGAACCTAATCTAACCTAACCTAGAATCATTGGCGATTGAAACGAAGGTCATATTTGAACAAAGCATGATAGAATCGCAAAGCACTACAAAATACATAGGAAAAACCTGTTTTTATGCCCCTCTTAAAAAAAACAACATCTGCCGGTGTGTTTTCAATATTTCCCTGAAAATCTCACCTATTTATCGTCTTTTTCTTTTTTACATAATTTTTAAGTAGGTAAACCCGCGTTTGTATGTTCAGAATTTTATATCAATATTGTTCTCAATTTTAGATGCCTAATGTATTAGCAAGAGATAAATTCTTTGCTACACTGACCAATAAAAACATTTACGCTCCGCTCGTAGGTTTTACGTACACACTAAACGTAGACTGTGTATGATTTTTTCCGGACCGGTTTTCACTGAATTTCACAAATGTTGAGGATAAATAGATACACTGAAATAGATGCATCACCTGAAGATCAGGCCCCCAGCCTTCGTTAGTTAGCCTTATAAGGCTAACTAACGAAAGTATTACGCTTTAACCTAACAAATCGTCAAGGACGTACAGTTGACCTTAATGATTGGTTAGGTTAAGTCGTAATATTTTCGTTAGTTAGCCTTATAAGGCTAATTAAAGAAGGCTGGGTGCCCTGATCTTCAGGTGATCCAAATAAATAAGCCTGTCTGTATATGATGGAAAACTTGTTAATAAAATGCACTTTAAATAATAAATATTTATTAAAAGGTTAAATTTTAATTTAAAACCTTCATTTTTTATAAGATAAAGATTAACAAATGGTTAATTTCTAGTTTGGAGGCGTCATCTTAATACGCAACGCATATGTATAAATATTATATCATTGGATAAGCAATAGTTTATTTATGAAGAGTGTATGGTGGAAATTTTATAATTTTCTGTATTTTATAAATAAAAGAATATATTTTATGATATATTTTTGACACCCATCGTCTGTATCAGGTGCAAATCTAAGCTTTTAGGTTCCCGTTTCCAACTTATCAGTAATGTCATATTTCATTTTTCGTGCTAAAATTAGTCACATTTTTGACACTGTAAGGGAAAGGCTTGTGTGTGTCTTTGTGTTTTAAAAAGTTTAAAATATGGAGTCTGACAACATTAATTTATGCCAAGGTTGTAATTTTGGTACTTGTAGGTTATCTCCCCCTTACCAATTTTGACAGAATATTTTCGTTAAAACTAACGAAAATATCACGACTTAACCTAACCATTTATTAAGGGCGTACAGTTGATCTATTATTAATTATAACATTGTTTGTTTCTGGAATAGTATTTACTATTTACTAATAGATCAACTGTACGCCCTTGATAATTGGTTAGGTTAAGTCGTGATATTTTCGTTAGTTTTAACGAAAATATTCTGTTAAAATTGGTGTGTGTGTGTTGGGGGGGGGGGGGGAACCTACAAGTACCGTAATTTTGGTATAATTCAACTTAATTTACAATTTTAGGATAATTTTAAAAGTTTATTGGAATTTTGTACTGGGCATAAATTAAGTTTAACCTCTTTTGGACCACTGGGTCGAATATGTACCGTTTCCCATACACGCACTCATAACTTAACCCTACAAAAACTTCGGTCGTTAAGAGGTTAAATAGTTTAAATGCCCAAGGTGTGGAAAAACATGTAAAGTGAACTTAAATACAAGGCTGTTTTAGATAATCCAGGATATTAATAGCAGATAAGGGGTTTTATTATTACTATTAAGCATGTTATTATTAATGCCTGGGTTAGATCGAATAATGCCCAGGTTAGGTCGACTGATGCCCGAGCTAGGTTAGGTTAGATTCTTTTTACACCTCACAACGTTCATAAATAAATTATTCCCAATCCAATGGTGTTACTTTTGTGCATATGCAATAGAAATTTGCAGGACGCCTCTAGACTAGGAATTTACCTAACAAAGATTTGACGTATACATTTTTAATATTAAAGTTCTATTATTAATTTAATTTAAGAATAATAAGGATAATAATTAAATTTAACTTCATTTTACCAGTTTGTGTCGACCATGTTTCATTCGACTGACTTTTGTTTTCAATATTTTATCCAGTGTCAGGAAACTTATTCATACCTGTTTTATCGTGAGAATTCAAACAAATAGTTAATTTATAACGAAGTAATAAACTTTGAAATATAATCAACATCCATTTTGAAACAGAACAAACAACTTACTTATTTGGGAACATTTTTGTAACGACAACTTATCAATAAACCGAAATATTTTAGGCGTTTAATGTCATTTTGGTTTGTGCATGAAGAGTTTGTAAACTTTGGGTACTTTTCCGTTATACCCCCCCCGCAATTTCTTCTTTCCCGGTTAGGTCAACTGTACGCCCTTGACAATTGGTTAGGTTAAGTCGTGATATTTTCGTTAGTATTTCGTTAAAATATTCGTTAGTTTTAACGAAAATATCACGACTTAACCTAACCAACTGTCAAGGGCGTACAGTTGACCTAACCAATTGTCAAGGGCGTACAGTTGACCTAACCAGGAAAGAAGAAATTGTGGTATAACGGAAAAGTACCAAACTTTGTATCGTTGTACGTGAGTATGTTATTTCTTTCGATGAATAGCCTAACGGCATATATAGTCTTATAAATTGTTGAATTGAAGCAGAATTTAGTAAATAACGAATTAACTGGATAAATGTTAATGTTAAGAATTAATATGCTGGACGGCTTGCTTAATTTTCTTTCATTATAAGCACTTACTCGCTCTAATTCTCCGCCTGCATTCGTATCAGTAAATCCAGGTACGATATCTTTACTTTCGTGAAATGGTAAATTATTTGTAAAAATTTTATTTTGGCGTCATAATGGTCGTCATATTTGTGATAGATTAGGAAGCTTTTGTTTCGTATAAGGACACTTTTGCTTTGGTTCTTCTTATATTTTCAGGATTTGGTTCGGTAGATATAATATTGTACTTTGCTTTTAAATTAAGTTCATCTTTTTGAGTAATTTATGTCCTTCCAAATTTGGCTATACGTTAGGAATATTTTTATTTCACATCTATTTTCATCAGAGAAATTTTAACTATTTCTGATACTCGGGGTTGAATTACTGGAATTAATGTCGGACCTTTTCCAGTTTGTGTACCGTTTTTCATACCGTTTTTCATAATTAATTTTTCATACCGTTTTTCATAATTAATTTTTCATACCGTTTTTCATAATTAATTTTTCTGAAACGTCTGCCAATAAAACTTCAATATGTATCGTTTCATCGTTCTTATTCCTCAAAATTATTAATATAAACACCCAGGAATGTCTGTTTGTCAGTCGGTCACGCTCAGGAATGTCTGTCAGCCATTGACGATTGGTTAGGTTAAGTCGTGATATTTTCGTTAGCTTTAACCAAAATATCACGACTTAACCTAACCAATCGTCAAGGGCGTACAATTAACCTAAAAAAAAAATAAAAAAAATTGATATCACTCATTTTTGATCTGAAAAGAAGCAAAAATAAATTATATGAAAAACGGTACACAAACTGGAAAAGGTCCTTACTGTCATATCCAAACTATGCTGGGTTTTGTGTTGAAGGAGAGAGTTGTTCTCTCAAGTATTTTGTAAATTATGGGTTTTCTTCCTGTTAAATTTAGTGTTAGAAGTCAGAATTAATGTATTGCTTTTATTTATCGGTGTTTTTGTTAAAATTTATTATTATTGAATATTTTTAGGAAAATGTATTATTTTTGTAACTGTTACTTGGTGATACTCGTGAAATTATGGTTTAAAATTTAGTTGATGACCAGAAATAGGTTGTTTACAACTTTGGTAACATTTTTTTTTAACTTTTTTAGACTTGGTTTGCACACCTCTTACGATGTGTTGTTCGAGAGTTTACGTTGATGTTGAAATAAGTGATTCTTCGCTACCTCATGTAAAACTAGACCTTATTTCTGGTTCTCGATTGGATTTCTCCTTTTTGACTAACTATTTTATCGCTGAAAGCAGTTTGAAGAATAAGATTTAAAAAAATTATAATCACAAGTAGATAAAAATGATAGATAGAAGCTAGATAGATAGAATAAATAGATAATTTATGAAGAAAATGTCTATATGTAAGTTTTATTAAAATACAATTGGTTATGTTCTTTAATGTCTCTTATAACATTCGTGTTTTATATGATTGATAACAGGTCTCAAGAATATAAAGAATGACCATAATGAGTTTATGGAATTATTATATTGCAGGATATAATAATGCGTAATAATTATGAGAATATGAAACAACATAACAACATGCAGTATACAATAATGTTATTCAACATTTATTGAATTGTTAATTAGTAAAACAGTTAATGGACAAATTATAATGTTATAATATTAAATGATTGTACAGTATTTCAGTAATTACAATACTGATAATAATTTATGATATTGTTAATATGGTGAATGGGGAGCTACTTCGTCCTTCTGTTGATAGCCGAGATTCCGAGAGAAAAGGCAAATTATGAAAGGGTACAAGTTATACATAATTACATATGGAATGGGTATAGTTGTAGTCGGCCTTGTGGCACACACTAAACTGGTAGAGAACGCAAATGGGAAACCTGGAAACACGAAGGAAGATGTATGGAATGAATTTAGGGATCATGTCAAGAATAGCGAACCCAATTTTACCATGTCAAGAATAGCGAACCCAAAAATTCCCTTGTCAAGAATAGCGAACCCAAAAGTTCCTGTGCGGGTCGCGGGTAGCAAAAATTAACCAAACTATCACGACTTAACCTAACCAATCGTCAAGGGCGTACAATTAACCTAAAAAAATAAATAAAAAACAATACATTTTTTTTATTTATTTTTATATATTAAGAGAAGAGGATTCTTTATACTGTACGGCATTGACGATTGGTTAAGTCGTGTTAGTTTGGTTAAATAAAAAAAGACTAATATAAAAGCATTTAATACGTCCTTAACTAATTACTTAAAATTGGGAAACATAAACCTACCGTCTGAAGTTATGAAAACGTCCTTGAGGACTTCCCATGTCAAGAATAGCGAACCCAATTTTACCATGTCAAGAATAGCGAACCCAAAAATTCCCTTGTCAAGAATAGCGAACCCTGCAGGTGTTGGGTTCGCTATTCTTGACATGATCCGAATTTAGTATACATTTTCAATAAGAGTCTGTGTTCTGTATTGATTCATCTTCGTATAGTTATCGTCTTGTATTATGTCGATCCTTATCTTCCGTAAAAGTAAAAGTTAATAATCTTCTCTCTCCTCTCTCTTTCCTTATTTTTCTTTGGTTCATTAACTTCCTTTCGTTTATTCATCCAATCTCCTCTCTCTTTTTCCCATTATACAAGATGGCCACAAAAGGATAGTACAAATTTAGCGTATTTTGAATGGAATTCGTACGGTTCTTTTGTGGATACCCTGTACTTTCATTTATGTTTTCCTTTCTCTATTTTTCATCGTCGTTCTGTGATTCTATAGGACCTGGAACTGTCAGTCGTGTTCGTAACTTGGATTTGGTATATTTCATCCTCGAAAATGTTGCCTCACAAATGTAGGTGCTTCCGAAATGTGACACAAATCTGTGTGTGAATTTTAAAAGGCCTCGGAATTGTTCCGTTGATAAGGACTTGTATAAATCCACTAAATCACCCTCCTCAAATTTGTCCTTCAACACAATGTTACACGGCAATTCAATTACTTCCACTCGTAGCTCCATTTTTACATCATTCAGATCGACTGCAAAAGGGTTTTCAAATAAACGAATCTTGCTGGCATGTGTGGAGAAATCCTTAAATTTCTCATTAAAGTCTGTTGGGATTAAGGTGAGCCAGAAGAAATGGTTTGGAGGGCTGGATTCAGTCCGCGGGCCGTATGTTGGGCACCTCTGCTATAGGTCCTCGCATTTCTTTTCTAAGGAATTGGTGAAGCGTAGGTTCTATTTAGATTTTATGCCCAAATGATTCGTTAATAATTGGAAATTAGGCGTGGTTTCCTTATTCCTTATTTTCCACACACTGTATTTCAACTTTTGCAACTGATGTTTACGTAAAACAGAATAATAAATCCATCAAATTTAAACCGTATCGTAAATGTAAGATAAGCAGAAGAAATGACTGTTATATATTTTAGAAAATTCCTCAACCAAAAATTTTCCTCTCCATTAACAGGCTCTGGGCTGAAAACAGCAGCACCATGTTCCAGCTCCGTGCTCCATCTAGCTCCAAGTACCCTAACTCCTGTCTTCGCCGTATTTCGAAAATCTTCGCTTCTGGATACAATGGTCTGCTCCGGAACGGAGCTGTTGACAACCGGAGTCTGGTGTGTTCTTGTTAAAGTTAGTAATTGTAAGTTTTTTCGATATTTCAAAAAGTTTTCTCTCTAAAATATATTTCCTTTATCGTAAATAAAGCTTTGAAGTGTAAATCTTATTTTTATTTTCAATCTAACATAGGTTATATGCAACACTATTTAGACGTGATAAATGCTTTAAAAAAAACATTCAAAAATAAATCGGATATCCAAATATGAGTAGCCTTGAATGGTGTGCAAAAATTAGGGGGCAAAATATATGTTGAAAAATGATGTTTAACTTAAAACGCTATTTGTACAGTGTACCTGGTTGAGGCAAACGAGTGTTTATTTTGTGCGTATACACATAATCGGAAATTTATTTTGATTATCACCCTCCTAAACTGATTTAAACTTACCAGACCTAACTTAACTTAACGTAACCAAATCGGGTCTAAGCTAACGTAACCTAGCGTATAAAGGAGGTATTTCCAGTCATTTAAGTAAGTGCCTTATATGAATTCCATTATTCCTATATTTTATCATCATATCAGAGCTACGTCGTGACTAGTGTCATAGCACCGCTTACGGTCGGCCAGCGAAGTTAAGCGACATTAGGTTGGGTAGTAGTTGGATGGGAGACCGTCCTCCGCGTCCAGACAATGTAGAAACCCGTGGTTCGGATCCCACGTAAAGCTCTAGATCCCCTCCTTCATATGACCTTAGATGATGCGAAGGAGATTAAACAACCCGATCATTATATTACATTTTATTATCATTTCAGATATTTAGAATCTGGCAAAGGATGATGCCTCGACACAAATTTCTATAACCTCAAAATTCTCCCTGATTAATCGCGCAGTCAATGAGTCTGTGAAATATGGTCTTTCCATTCGATAGTTTCTTTCCATTTTTTTAACATTCTTTTTCCATTTTCTTTATTTTACTTGGTTTTCGCCTGAAATTTATTGGTAATAGGAAAATTGACATCTTATTTGATAAAAAAAACTTCGCTGCTTTTTAAGTGTTTTATTACACCAAAACACGCCATGAGTGTATATATATATATATATATACATTCAACTGCAAAGAACACGCAGTATAAATAACGTAAAGAACGACGCTTGTATAGGAGATATTCCGCGCAAGACGAGAGAGAGAGAACGAAACAAATGAAAAAATGAGGTAACCACCCGGGAATCGAACCCGGGATCTTCCGATTGCCGGTCAGATGCGATACCATTACACCATGGGCCTCTCTTCCAAATGCCGTAATTCTTCTACATACTCGCAGAAACCAATGCCCCAAGGGGGCACCTCCCGCATGCCATAACATTATATACATTCAACTGCAAAGAACACGCAGTATAAATAACGTAAAGAACGACGCTTGTATAGGAGATATTCCGCGCAAGACGAGAGAGAGAGAACGAAACAAATGAAAAAATGAGGTAACCACCCGGGAATCGAACCCGGGATCTTCCGATTGCCGGTCAGATGCGATACCATTACACCATGGGCCTCACTCTTCCAAATGCCGTAATTCTTCTACATACTCGCAGAAACCAATGCCCCAAGGGGGCACCTCCCGCATGCCGGGAAGATAATGTCAAGCATATGAGATACTGATACGGTTTTGTATTCATTTTGAATAAAACTCTCAAATGGTATACTATTTTTGTCGTATCTTTGTTAACTTTGGTTTAGTTTTTAACAGCGAGGAAACTCATTACCCTACAATTTGGGAGTGAGTGCGACACAAGGGTCACCTTTAGCCAGAGCGTGAGCATGGTAAGCGACTAACTAACCCAACCCAGTAACCAGCAGGCGGGAGCGAACCAGAGCCTCACCGCTTAGAGTCCGCCGCCGTAACTACGGAGGTACCATGATACAGTTTTATTACTTATGTTTTACTTCATTCTGATAGATTCGTTAGATTATGCGGTAGTGAGGAAAGTTTAAGAAATGAGACGCTGTTATTCGATTAGAAATGATCATAAAAGACGAAAAGACTTTTTGAATTTCTACAAAATGCGATTGTAATTAAATTTCTTTCATATTTTGATCATCATAAAACTCTCTCTCTCTCTCTCCTGTTGCTTTTTCGTGAACACTATTTTTTCTGTTTTCTTTATATATAGGGCCTACGTGTGTGTATATATATATAATAGAGAGAGAGAGAGAAGAGAAAGAGAGAACCTTCCTGTTTTCTGGTAGCAGTGTTGCGAGGCGGTGGCACTAAATAACGTTTTAATACACATTATGAAGGCAAGTTTTGCATTAAGTTGCTCCGTAGGTCGTGTTAATAGGCGAATACTAGGTATAAAAAGTGTATTAAACACCTGAGCGACCCTTCCCTCATTTCCCTTCATGAAACCATTATTTTGTAACGAGTGGATGAGGGACAGTCGTGTCCCATGAGTTATACGCTCGTTTATCATCCTCTTAATATTTTATTCTTCCTCACTAAAAAAAAACGCTGAAAAAGTATGCCTTTTCTCTCCTATAAACTAACTGTATATATATATATATATAATTATATATATATATATATGATGAATTTCACATAAAACACGTGAAATGAATAAATGCTGCAAACCCACAGCATATATATATATATATATATATATATTTTTTTTTTTCTGCAAAACTTAAATATTTAATTATGACTTAAATACATATTAAAAATTAAATAGAATTGAAACTTATATATAATTGTAAAAAAAATAATTAATATAATTATAATAATAGTAATTAATAATAGTAATGGTCAGAATAGAAATTAAACCATTATTTCATTAACTGGATAAAACATGGTATAATTTCGCATGGTTTTGAAATAAGGGTTAAAACCAGCAGGGTTATATAGTGGCCAGTGTCGTAACACCGCTGCCCATCCATCAGCGAAGTTAATCGACATTGGGTCTGGAGAGTCGTATGATAGACTATATAGCGACCCGTGGTTCGATCTCGCGTAAAGCTGTAGGTCCTCTCCGTCATATGATCTTAGATGTTGAGAAGGCATTTAAAAAAAACCCAAATGATTTAATGTATAGTGCAGTCGTTATACTAGTTTCCAATGCAGTTGTGCAAAAAAGTCTTGTACCTTTCGTTCTACCTTGATTTGATGCGCGGTTCTATCAAGAACCAGACTCGCGTACACTACTCAATCCTTTTAAAACATTTCCGCTCGTTATTTTCAGTTCGTGAAATGTCTGTACCAATATTTAATATTTTCGTTCGTTATTTTCAGTTCGTAAAATGCTTGTATGAATATTTAATATTTTTGTTCGTTATTTTCAGTTCGTGAAATGTTCGTATCAGTATTTAATATTTTTGTTCGTTATTTTCAGTCCGTGAAATGTCTGTATCAATATTTTCGTTCGTGAAATATCTGTATCAATATTTAACATTTTCGTTCGTTATTTTCAGTTCGTGAAGTGCTTGTATCAATACAGGAATACCTCAAAATTCGTCGTTTCGCAGATTCGTCGTCAATCTTTTACTACCTATAGTTTCGCAATCCTTCGTCCATATTCGCAGATTCGTCGTTTTCTGAAAAAATGTGAAAAAAAAACGATCGAAATTGACGAAATTCAACTGTTTACCAACGCAATATATCGTATATTTTGCCGAAAAAAGAGTAGAATTTGATTAAATAATCTGTTTAATAACATAATAGAGTAAAATGTTTTCTCATTGAAACATGTTATAATCTACCTCATTTCGTCGTTTCGTATTTCGTCGTGTTATTCCGGAACGAATTAACGACGAATTTCGAGGTATTCCTGTATTTAATATTTTTGTTCGTTATTTTCAGTTCGTGAAATGTGTGTATCAATATTTAATATTTACCTGTATGAAAGTGAAATTGAAAAGTTCGTTCAAACGATATTACTCGTCGACTATTACAATAATACTAATTTTAATTTTTAAAATTTATTGTTCAATTTATACACGAGTGGTTCATTTTTCTAAATACTCGTTGTTTTATGAGGAACTCAAAAGATTAAAAAGAGCAGTTTTATAGCGTCCTATTATACGCTCGTATACTCCAGAATTCCTTCTAAACTGTTTTTAATCCATTAATAAATAAGAAATCTCATTATTTATAAAGTTTGAAGAATACACTGCTTTTATTCGAAGAGTAATGAATATATATATATATATATATATATATATATATATATATATACAGGAATACCTCGAAATTCGTCGTTAATTCGTTTCGGAATAACACGACGAATTACGAAACGACGAAATTCGAGGTAGATTATAACATGTTTCAATGAGGAAACATTTTACTGTATTATGTTATTAAACAGATTAATTAATCAAATTCTACTCGTTTTTCGGCAAAATATACGATATATTGCGTTGGTAAACAGTTGAATTTCGTCAATTTCGATCGTATTTTTTCACATTTTTTCAAAAAACGACGAATCTGCGAATATGGACGACGGATTGCGAAACTATAGGTAGTAAAAGATTGACGACGAATCTGCGAAACGACGAATTTTGAGGTATTCCTGTATATATATATATACACACCTCGGTGGCGCGGACCGCACGGCAAAGACGGCCTGCTTACTGCCGGCCTCCCCCCCAGCCCCTCCCTTTCTCCGGCTTTTTTCCGACTCTCCGCTCCCACTTCCGCTCCATCCGGCAACGGGAATGGGACCAGGCCACACAAAACAAACTCCACAAGATCAAACCGCAATGAGAATACTGGGCCTCCTCATTCCACCGGTCCCGCCATAAAGAAGTGATTCTACCCCGTCTCCGCCTAGGACACACACGCATTACCCATGGTCACTTTATGGCTAAATCGGCAGCCCCGCTCTGCCCTACCTGCCATACCCCTATCACTGTCGTACATCTCCTGGTCGAATGCCCAAACCTGTCCGCTCTTCGTCGCAGGTGTTTCCCTCTCTTGTCCAAAATTCCCATACTCGAGCGTCTACAATCCATACTCGCCGAAGGCCCCCATTTTTCAGCGGAAGCGATTTTCCTTTCCCTCACTCATTCCCATCTGCTTCATCGTGTCTAAGACCATACCCCTCCTACCCACTATCCAACAACTGAACCTTACTCACCCGTCTAGTTTACCATCCCCAACTCCGTAACACCACCCACCCACTGCCTCGCTGAGATATGTATCACTTTCACTAGGTACGAATCGGCGGTAAATTAAAGAAAGAAAAAAAAACACTTCGGTGGCGTAGTGGTTAGCGTCGCTGATTACGAATTCATCGGCCCCGGGATCGAGACCTGGTGACGACAGGTGGCGCGCAGCAGAACTCGGCTGTTCATCCTTCCACACAATAAAAAAAAAATTGTTTGGTAGATAAATGGGTACACCGGGTAGCCTAGTGGTTAAGACGCTGGGCTGCTGGTGGGGCGTGGTTCGGATTTCACGTTAAACTCTAAGTCTAAGGTGGAGTGACAAGCTTAACCTTCGTCAGAATGAACAATTCGGGCGGAAGCGAAACCAAGGTTAACCAAGGTGTGTATATACAGTATATATAATATATGAAGACTTTGATAGTATATAGCTAGTATAATTGTTTTTCATGTAATGATATATTGCTGTAAGATGCAAGAAATGTAAATAAGGAATATAAATGCTTAAAATGGGGAAAAGTAGAGGGAATATGTTTTATACAGAATTTTCACTCTAACACTGCATTCGCTAAACTGCATTTTTTGCAATTACATTCGAGTCGAATCGCACTACTGAGAGTTATATACTGAAAAATCACGCTTACCTGTATGTATGTACGTGTGTGTGTATTTGTGTGTGTGTATTTGTGTGTGTGTGTATGTGAAAATTGTTTCCCTGAACACAAAATAAAGCTAAACTATAGAACTTAATTATTTGATATAAGCTGTCGTTACAGGAAAAAGTGAAAAAACAAAGCAAGGGTCTCGAAAGTAGTTTTCTCCTCTTTGAAACGATAAACAACATCGGGAAAAGAAATTGCTTTTTGCCAAAAGCATTTCCCATGTTAGTGAAGTCTCTTACGTTATCAAAAATAGCTTTTTCTTTTCTCAGTAACGCCTTTGTCTCTGCATTTATTCGTTACGCATATCGCCATTTCTCTAAACGTTTTCCTTTATTGGTATCGTTTTATCGAAAAAATGGTTTAAGAAAACATTCGCTTAAATACTCGGAAAGAACTGTCGTTTATTAAAAATTTAGGTTTATTGTTTATTCTCAAAATTCATTTCTTTACGTTAATTTTTCTTCCCTTCTTCGTTTTATACAATTTAAATTAGTTACTGATCGAGTTTGGTACAAAGTTTCGTTTTCATTAATGAAATTTCAGAGTTGAGGTGAAAAAAGTTTAGCTTTATTCAAACTGTGGCTTTGATAAACATTTATTTGAAAAAAAATAAAAATACGGAATATTTAAATCCAAAATGAATTAATTATCAACACATTTTTATTAAAAATAATAATTATCATATTTACTCTGAGGATTATTATTATTATTATTATTATTATTATACAAAACCTAAATGAACTTTTTTTGGCTAATTTCTGAAATTTCCATTTTTACATTGGTTGATAAAAACAATGGCAATTTGTCGAATTTTTATCTCCTTTGGATGAAAATTATATTAATTCTTTTTCCTGAAGTGTCATTAGTGTCTCCTTTATAGTTATTTGGAGTGAAGTTCATATCTGGGACTGATGTTTCGCATTTTTGTCCTGAAACGGATATCCAAAAGTTACATATTCAGGAGTACACAATCTGCATGGAAATCCGATGTAGAAGGGCTCTTTCTCCGAGAAAGGTGCTGTGGGACTCCCCTAGTCGGTAACATCAGGCTCGTACTAACTCAAAGCCTCAGAATGTATACCCTTTTTTAATCATGACAGTTGATATAATTTTTAAATTTCTCCACAATTAATTCTAGTTTCTCTTTTCTTATCATTTATCATTGTTTTACTTATTACTCTTTGCACTTTCTTTAGAATGTTCCTATATTTTCTTATTACCTCATTCACATTCCTCTAATTTTCCTGGCCATTACGCTAGAAAATTTAGGGGAATTAATAAGGTAACGCTTTTAAACTTTAGCAAGCCATTAATTCCTTAAGAAAATGTCATTCTTAAAAGTTCGTTTTAAAATAATGACTTATAAAGGCGTACAGCGAGCTATAAAGATACGAAGAGGGATAAGATTAATTACTAATATGAGTGTTATCTAAGTCTTCGTAATTAATTAAATAGATTATGAAGTTCTAGAACGAAGTTTACAATATTCTTATTAAAAAAAATAGTATTTATTAGGTAATTATATACACAGTTTTAATAACAGAAGCAAACATTATAAGTTTAAAAGATCAGGGCAAGTACTGACTAACATAATTAACGAAAGTACTAAATGAGTTATAAACAAATTTAAGAACCGTCAAATGACTTGGCAAAGGCTCGTTTTTGTTTACTTCACCAAAACGGTAAAACAATTATTCACAGCAAGGAGGGCACAGCAACGAGAATCGACGATTGTCGCAAAGTTGGTAAAAAATTTCTTAGAAAGTTTCAAGAACTACAGCTCTCTCTCTCTCTCTCTCTCTCTCTCTCTCTCTCTCTCTCTCTCTCTCTCTCTCTCTCTCTCTCTCTCTGGGATTGAACTCAGAATGGTCCCTTGAGGTTTTTTCATGATACACACAGACCGTGCATGGAACAAGGAACTCTTCTGGGAAAATTAAATCCACTATAGTCCGAATAAGTAATGGTAAATGACAAACATTATAGTTTTTCTTTTTTTTTCTTTTATTTTCTTTTTTCTTTTTCATGATGTTAGCCCGGGCTAACATCATGAAAAAGAAAAAAACTATAGTGTTTGTCATTTACCATTACGTATTCGGACTATAGTGGATTTAATTTTCCCAGAAGAGTTCCTTGTTCCATGCACGGTCTGTATATATATATATATATATATATATATATATATGATACACACAGACAGTGCAAGGAACTCTTCTGGGATAATTAAATCCACTAGGCTGCTTTAAACCCTAGATCCATGTCCCAAAGCTGGATCCTGTCTGCTTTGCAGATAGTTGGTGAGGGAAGCTATATTTATGGGACCTCTTTGCGAGTGACCCGTTGCCCGCGTCGGGCTAGCATCATGAAAAAGAAAAACTATGGTATTTGTCATTTACCATTACTTATTCGGACTATAGTGGATTTAATTATCCCAGAAGAGTTCCTTGTTCCATGCACTGTCTGTGTGTATCATAAAAAACTCAGGGGACCATTCTGAGTTCATTCCTATATATATATATATATATATATATATATATATATATATATATAAGAGAACGTAACATACAGAACGCTTTGTTTAATACTTCAGTTAATAATATTTTAATATTTATATCCCGGGCAACAAATGTCGTAAACTTTTTCGCTTTATAAATGAACCACACTATATGCCTTATCTTTCCACCTCACATTGCCAAAGTTTGTGTACTTTTCCAAGTTTGAGCTCACAAAAGTGGCACACTCGTGTTAAATTTAGGTAAAATTTACAGTTTATATAAAGAATGGCAAGATTATGCAAAGTTAGGTTTACTTCCGCCTGTAATTCTAACGAGAAGGTTTTAAAAATTGTTCCATTTCAGTGTCCTTTTTTTCTTCCCCCCCCGATTTATTTTTTAACTTTTTCTTATTTTTTGGGGGAGGAGGGGAGGGGGAGGGAGGGGAAAGGGGGGGGGGATTTCTAAAACTAAATATTTTGCTGCTAATTTTACTTTTATGGGAAACAGTTTGTTTATAAAATGTATAAATTAAGGATACTGAAAAGCATGTGCTATTCCACAATGAAAGTTTTAAAGATGGAGCAATTTCGCAGGAGCGAAATTTTGTGGGTAGCAAGAACATAGACGACAAGACTTGTTTAATAAAAGTCGCTAGTTTTGTGTACTTCTAATTTATTTGGAGTTTATATTGAAAATGTTTAATCGCTGACATTATCAAAAGTGTTAACCTTGGTTTAACTTCCGCTCGAATTGTTCGTTCTGACGAAGGTCAAGCTTGTCACTCCACCTTAGACCTAGAGTTTAACGTGGAATCCGAACCACGCTCATCAGTAGCAGCCCAGCGTCTTAACCACTATGCTACCCAGGGTACCCACATATCTACCAATCAATTTTGTTGTGCAGAAAGATGAACAGCTGGGTTTACTGCGTGCCGTCTGCCGTCACCAGGTCTCAAATCTCAATCCCGGGGCCGATGGATTCGTAGTCAGCGACGCTAACCACTACACCACCGAGGCGCATTATATGTTATAGTAACCTGTCCACATTTTGAAGACAAGTAATTTTCATTCGGTTTTGTTCGTATGCACATATTCCCTTACAAGCTTTTGAACTACATTCGTTCCTTTTTCTAAATGTTAATTTCGTGTTTTATGGTTTTTGCAGTTTAAATGCAATTCTGGGTGTAAGCCACTTTAACTGTTTAACTAACATGTTTTCAGTTAATTAGGATATTTGTTAGGTTAGGTTCGTAGGATACGTTAACTTTGTGATATAATAATTAATAATAATCAGTCAGGAGGGATAGAAACTGGCACAGCGCTCAGGCCAGACGAGTGATATCCACTGCACTATCTCCTGGATTATTATTACCAGTACTATCGCGATTCGAAACCCCGACCTCGGTCTTCACTTCGCTTATATGGAAACGGTGTTCGTCGCAGAGCTACGGGAGCTGGCTACGCGTGGTTATAAGTCCTTATGATTAGTGTACCAACTATAACCATTAAATAACATTTTTTTAAGTATTTATTGTGAAGTTACTTTATTGTCGTAAATGTTAGTTAATCATTCAAGCAGAGTTTAATCTCTTTAGACAAACTTTAACTTAAACTTTGTTTGTAAGCTGAGCCGGTCCACCGAATCAAGACGTATGGCATCACTTTAGTATATCACTTGATCCTTACAGGAGCAGTGATCTATACGGACAAAGTAGCGGCCATTTTTCGTGGCTTAGGTTCATATTTTCTGTTAAGAGTCCGATACAGTGTTTTATAACCTTGGATCTAATTTATATAAACTTCATTCTGAGAAATACTCTACTGAATTAGTAGGTAGCCATGCGCTATATTTGATATTCCGCAAGGAGGAATCGATGTCTCAACCAGATTGTAGCGAGGTCTTTGGAGTTGGTAAGATATATTAAGTCTATAAAAAGGTTAGGATCACCTGAAGATCAGGGCCACTAGCCTTCGTTAGTTAGCCTTATAAAGCTAACTAACGAAAATATCACGACTTAACCTAACCAGTCGTTAGGTCAACTGTACTCCCTTGACGATTGGTAAGGTTAAGTCGTGATATTTTCGTTAGTTAGCCTTATAAGGCTAACTTAAAAAGGTTGGGGATCCTTATCTTCAGGTGATCCAAAGGATAAAATTGTTTTTACTAAAAGGTAATTATCATTATCGAATAAGGAACTCTGAAATAATGTGATTATGATCGCAGCAAAGTAATGATTCGAATGTATTATTAATATCGGAAAACGTTTGAAACTAAATGAATTGAAATTATATGAAAATAAAAATATCTAATTCAAAACGACAACATCCATAAAAATCTCACGAATCAGAGAGAATCGACAATATTTATATTAGAGAGAATAACAATAAAATAACCTATTCATACATTAATTATGATCTAGAAATACTTCCTGACACCGAAATGGATCATTACATCGCAAAGTACCATCAGGAACCGGCGTCAATCCTTAGTACTGTCATAAAACGAATATGAATCTTATCCATCTCATAAACTCTGTCCGAATAATTTGTAAACCCTTCACGCTCTAGAAGAGAGAGGGAGAGAGAATTTCAGACCACCCTGTTCGTGGGAGCGTTTGTTTTACAGACATATACACCCCAGTCCTCAACCGGTGGCAACCAGATACAAACGGATCTGGGTGAATTATAAAAAAAAGATTCTGGCAGAATTCTAAATTTGCTTTATAACATATTTTTCAGATTACTACATAAATTATCCCGAGATGATCGGCTTCGCAAATGTTTGCTAACTACAGTGTCTCGAGCTTCCCGGGGGTAAAAAGGCGCTCTCAGTACAGTTCAATGCGAAGAATTAAAAAATACCAGCCAACCCAATTATCCAAGCTATTCGTAAGTCCTGCTATATATCACCTAAGCTTTAGAATCCATGGTATGAAAACGTTTGTCCGTAGCTACACTTAATTTCGTCATTGCCATTTTTCTCTCGTTCTTTTTTCTGTTCTTAGTACTTGAACTTTCATTGTATTTTATTGTCAGTTTGTATTGTTACTATTTGTCGTATGCATTGTTGGTCCGCCAATAAAGGTTCGAATTTTCATTTTAACTTCGTATTAAGAGTCATTTAGAAACGCGATTTTCAATATCTTCCTCTTATAAAAGTAAAAAGTCATTTGAAATTTGAGAATTAAAAAGCGTTTGCGGAAGTGTCCAATAATGGTTCCACAAATTATAAAGACGCAAGAGTGATGCCAAAGGTTATCATCACTGGCAATGAGCATATTTGCAGGAGAGGAAGATGTAATAGCTGATATGATATCATGTCATTACTTCGATATATTATATTTATTTATTTATTTAGGTTCCTGTAGTTGACTGTAAATGAACCAGTACCCGTAGCTGAGTGGGTAACGCCGTTTTTCCCCAAACGAAGTGGTGATATTCAGTTCGGGTTTCGACCCCCGATGGTGTCAGTAAATAATAATCCAGGAGTTATGGGTCGCATTAATCTGGCCAGGGCGTATGTGTTTGGGGATCATATAACGGAGGGGACCTATAATTTTGCGTGGGATCCGAACTACGGGTCGCTAAGCCATCTGGGTGCAGAAGAAGAAGGTCACCCATCCAACTACAACCCAGACCCGATGTCGCTTAACTTCGCTGATCGACGGGAAGCGGTGTCGCGACAGGGGCGTGACGTTGCCAACCAGAGTTCTGTGTAGTCTCTCGTCCTTCTCACTAATTATTACTATTATTTTTATTATTATTAGTAGTAGTAGTAGTAATAGTAGTAATAGTAGTAGTAGTATAAATTAAAAAAAACTGTTGAAAAGTATTTTTCTTATTTACATTAATGCGAAGAAAGTGTGAGCAGAGAAGTATGAAAAAATTTCACTCTGAACACAATCAAAATGAATAGTTAACTATTTGACTATTATATGACAACATATCGAAATACTTAACCTAACCACGCGTTAACGATAAACATATATTTTCTGAAAAAAAACAACTTAAGTGACTGATTTGGATTGATTGTTTCAACTACGTATCTGTTTTTGTGCAATGAAGAAGATGCAAAAAAAAAACAACAATTGGGAAGAGTGAAGAAAAACAAATAAAGAAAAACAAATAAAGAAAAACAAAGAATAAAAGAAGAATAAACGACGGTCGTTTAAATTGAATTAAACTTTAAAAAAATTCTTTTGAACAGTTTTTAAAGGATCCGACTCTTTGATTCCTTGGTTAAGGCTGTTCCAAAGGTCAGGGCAAGACCTTTGCAGTATAAAGGCAGTTGGACGAACAATTCAGAGTATAATTTGATTTTGTGTCTCGTTGACTCGCGTCAAAGCGATATTTGGTTTGAAGGGATCATTTTTATTGGAACGGTGTAATTCATCTATAGTGTCTGGTATACCTACATGCAGGGATGGGAAACTGATAAAACCGATATTATTTTATGAACTGAAATGGAAAAAACGAACTGAAAAAAATTCTGACGACTAAAATTGAAATTCGAACTGAAATTGAAAAACGATCAAAAACTGAAATCTGAATTCGAATAGATTAAAAATAACAGTTTTGCGTTTCAGTTTTGAGGAACATTTCGATAACCAAAAAAATATAAATAACGCGAATTATTTTCCTTTTTTTGCGACTTAACATTTGTATGGATTTAAAATATCCATTTATCCTTTAATTCGATGTAGAAAATAACGCAGCTGAAAGTACTATTGACAATGGTTTTAGAAATGAAAGAAAAAGAATTAGGGAGAAATTTTTTTATCCCATATCAAAATACTTTTCAATAATGACTGTGCTCCTTTCGTTAACCTAAGTCAAGGAGGAGCTGTACAAATTGTCTTTAGCTGTCCATGCTGTTCCAATGACACAAGTTAGTGTGGAACGGCTTTTTTCTCTTTTCAGATTGATTTTAAGTCCTCAAAGAAACAATTTGTTGCCCGAAAACATTGACAATATTTTAATTGTTCGCTCTAATTTTAACATGTGGTTTACGAGTATTTGTATTTTGTATATAATAAACAGAGGCGCATTTAATTGTTTTATTCCCCTTTCTAATATTATTATTTATATATTTTATACGTGTGGTGCGCTTTAAACTGTAAAAAGTGTACCAATTAATAAAACATTTCGAATTGAAAGTTTTTTGTTAAATAAAACTTTATGTGAAAGAAATGAAGCGAATAAGTAAAAAAAAAACAAAGATGAGTGTTTCGTGCTGATTCAGTTGGTTATAGATGCTTACGTGTTTAAAGATACAAAAGTAATGATAGTTACTAAAGCAAATTCTCTCTTTGAAAAAGAGAAATCGAATGCAAATACAAATATAAAATTAAATCTGAATTTGTCAATAGGGTACCCCACCCCCCCACCCCCACCCCCCAACAAAAAATAATAGAAATAGTACAAATAAATTCTTAAAGAAATCGGAAAAAAACTGGAATCAAAATTTAAATTGAATCGAACCGAAAAATATAAAACTTGAATCGAAAAATAAACTCAAATAAAAAATTAAAAACTTAAATCGAAACTAAAATCGATATTTTTACAAACTTAAACTGAAATCGAAAAATCGACTTAAAAATTTATCAGTTTCCCATCCCTGCCTACGTGGTAATACTGAGGTAACACTAATAATAATAATAATAATAATACATACATACATACATACATACATACATCTAGGAACCCACTTCCCATTCTCACTTGGGTGGATATGACACTTGAAGTCTTGAAGCAGCAATGAAAACGCTCACATCAATACAAAAAGATCATCACTGCTAATAAAGTATCCCCAAGATCGCAAGGATTCATTGCTACCTTTTATGACAAAAGCTGTGGCATACCTCAATTGTTACACTGTAAAGTTGTTCCATATATATAGACTAACGTTTTTAAAAATATTAATTGCTCCACCTGGTCGAATATGGAACGATTTTTAATCAATTTTACTTTATTTTTATTTGTAATTTCGATATATTTGGTCTAGAAAGAAAAGTTGTTCTGACACTGTAAAATACAGTTTTTCCATACAGAACACCTTTTCTTAAATTTTAATTGCTCCATTTGCTGCATGAGCTGATTATGGAGCGATCTCTATGAAACAGTTGCATAACTTTCCTTTCTGGACCGATTTTGAACCAATTACAGTATATCGACATTGAAAGTTAAATTGATTCAAAATCGCTTCATATTCGATTCAAATGGAACAATTATTTTTTAGAAAAGGTGGTCTGCATGGAACAACTTGATTTACAGTGGCTCTACGTCAGGTGAGAGCAACGTCTTCGTTTACTCACCTCACAAACCGTTTCCACTACTCTCTGTTTCTAGTTAGCTCTTTTGCCAAATTTATATCAACTCTATATTTATTCACACATTTTGCTAATTACCCAGCAAGAAATGGGATGTTTAATGAACGTCATGCCCATACTTCAAACACCTACGCACTCACCATTATGCCATTTTTTACAGTGCTATCATCGTTCATTTTTTTCCATATGACCATACCAACGTAGCATACCATTCTCCATTCTCATTTCCAGTGACTTTCTCCCTCTAGGCCTCCACACATTTCCAGAATATATTCATTTCTCACGTGGTCCATCCGTTTTACACAAATAATGTTTCTGAAATTATTCATTTCAAGTCCTCTCACTTTTGATAGTGACAAACAAGCGTCTCACATCCATACATCACTACTGGCACCAATACACCATTATGTAAACCTTTTGCCGCATCTACACTCAAGCACTTTCTTCTCACCAAGGTTTTTACCGCACCCACGATTGTTTGCCCTGCTTCACTCTATACTTTCAAATTTCTTTGTACTTTTACCTCTTTTTGTCATTTAAACACTCAAGATATTTAAATTGTTTCAGAACCTCTAAATTTTGTTCAGTCACCTCAATATTACAAGCTAATTCTCCTTTTCTCTTAATGAAAAAAACCTTACTTTCATTCACATCCACCTTTCGGTAATCCCTTTTCACCCCATCATCAACATACAGTTCATGAAATGCAACATTCGCCAATTATTCTCTTCCTAATTCATATTTATCCCTTCCTCTAACATTGCTGCTTTCATTTCACATATTACCCCCATTTAAAAAGTTAAAAATATTAAAAAAGTTAAAAATATCTATAATAATAAAAGGACGTGTGTGTGTGTGTGTGTGTGTGTGTGTGTGTGTTCCAGCCATAGGTCCAAAATAGAAGCAGTTACAAACATGAAACTTCACACAAATATTGATTAGGTCCCGAGGTTGTGCACCTGGGTGTTAATAAATTAAATAATTAATTTTAAAAAATTAAATGACGTCATCAAGATCATTACGTCATTACGTATATATATATATATATATATATATATATATATTGACGTCATCAAGATCATTACGTCATTATGTGTGTGTGTGTGTGTGTGTATATATATATATTATATATATATATATATATATATATATTGACGTCATCAAGATCATTACGTATATATATATATGTCGAAACCTATGGTAAAATTATTGAATACCCGGTTAGTTCAACTGTACGCCCTTGACGATTGGTTGGGTTTAGTCGTGATATTTTCGTTAAAACTAACGAAAATATCACAACTTAACCTAACCAATCGTCAAGGGCGTACAATTAAGCTAACAGGGCATTCAATTAATCTAATCGGGCATTCAGTTGACCTAACCGGGCATTCAATTAACCTAACCGGGCATTCAGCTGACCTAACCGGGCATTCAGTTAACCTAACCGGGCATTCAGTTAACCTAACCGGGCATTCAGTTGACTTAACCGGGCATATATATATATATATACTGTGTATATATATATATCGAAACCTACGGTAAAATTATTGAATGCCCGGTTAGGTCAACTGTACGCCCTTGACGATTGGTTAGGTTAAGTCGTGATATTTTCGTTAAAACGCGGGATATGTTTGCTACCCGCACGAAGGGCGGTCTCTGCTAGTTAAAAATAAACGAAATTCTCCTCTTAAGAAAGATTATTTACTGATTCAAACTAAGAAATAAAAATTGGTGGACAAATCTTTTTAGACCCTGATTAACACTTCGCAGACGGCTCTTCTGAAAGCTATCACTTTTTTCAGAAGAAACTACACCACTCGCACTTTGCACCAAAAGGTAGAGGACGTCGTCTTGAATAATTTGATGTAAACATCGAACACATTCGTTCACTACAAAAAAGTTTAGAACAAAGTTTATGTGACCAAAATGTTCAGCTGAGTAAAGCGTGTCCGGGTCAAAGCTTATTCTTAGAAAATTTTAAGCTCCGCCGAACAGAGTTATTTTACAATTTTTGTTGTTTGTGGTAATAAATAATATTGTGCATCTAGTCAGACCACGTTTGTACAAAATTTTATACTCTTTTGTGAAAATGAGGAAAAGCAGGTCAGTCTGTAAATTTAGAAAAAAATTTGAGCTTTACATCCAAAGCCAGTAAGATCAACTTTGTGAAGATGCACTCAAAATGTAAGTGGTTCGCGAGCTTAGTAAATGCTAAGTCCTCACTCACTTAAAAACTTTTGTTCAGGTTACATAAGGAGGGTGCCAGGGGGCCTGGGACCCCCCCATTGCTTTTTCTGATTCTAAGCATGAGTATTACTAAAAACTGTATCAAAACTATAAATTTGGAAAAGATACTGGTAGTAATGACAATGATCAAATCTATATTATAATAAGAGAGCCGTCCGTCCGTCCGTCCGTCCGTCACACTTTCAGAAATTGTGAGAAAAAATTGTGAGAAAAAAAATTCAGAAATTGTATTACGGGCGGCAATGTGAAGCTCAAGATTTTCATGACTGTGTTCTTTTCTGTAGTTTAGTCTGTCTGTTTGTCTGTTTGTGAAATTTATCCCGGGCAGTAATGGGGGAAGGGTGGGGGTGGGGGTAATGGGGGATGGGTGGGGTAATGGGGAGGGGTGGGGGTAATGGGGAGGGGTTAGCCCCCAAGTTGCATGAATGGGGGTGAGGAGGTTTTGGGAGATACCAGATTCAGAAATGTTGACACAATGTGAAGCTCAAAATTTCACGGCTGGGTTCTTTTCTGTAGTTTAGCCTGTCTAACCGTCAGCAAAGCGGCGGGAACTGTACTAGTATTCATAATATGAAGACTATTCGAGCATAATCAAAGGGAAAATTCAATATTTAGTCAATTCCAGTACAATACATAATAATAATAATAATAATAATAATAATAATAATAAATCAGATGAAAAATTCAACATTCAATCAGTATGAAAATGTGACCACAAAGATATAAATTTATCGATCAATAGATATGATCAAAGACATCTAAACATTGTGCATCGCTCTTGCTTTGTACATTTCATCATTATTTTGGAGAGTTGATAATTCGCGCCCCCTTAAGCAAATCCTGCGTACGCCCCTGGGTAGGATGAGCGCTAATTTTCTGCAAAATTTGCTTAAAACAAAGAGGCATTGCCTATAAAAATCATGGACTAATCTAAAAAATGCGTAAAGCAAAAAAGCAAATCTTTTTTGTGTACATAATAATAAGCCTTAAAAAGAACAGAACAAAAATAATACAAAAAATATTTGCAGTTAAAAATTCAAAGTTAAAAAAACAAAAAATATTTAGCGGCAGCTCTTAGAAAAAAAATATATATGTGTATATATAAACAGAAACAGTATACATATTATTAAAATATATATACTGAAACCAATGCGAAAGAGTATACTGTATATACAAAACTATCTCCATATATTTTAACGCCTCTTGGCCAAGTGGATAACGTGGCTGCTCGCAAAGTTTGAGTCTTCAGTGGCATTGGTTCTAATTTCAACGAGGTAAAACTTAAGGTGTTGTTAGTATGTTGTTCCTCATTAACATAAAATTGATATGCATGTAATTACACTCGGTTAACGAAAATAAACTGAAATGGTATTTAATTGACATTTTTCATCCAATAAATGGCGTCACCCACTTTGATTAAATTACTTTCAAGGAATTAGTTCCCCGAAAAGTATTTCATCAAGCATCGAAGTCTGATGAAAATACTGTCATCACTTGATGGAACTTGTTCGATGAAAGAATTTCCAACATCTTGATGAAAGCTGCCTGTAAATATTTTTTGTTTTTCAACTTTGCATTTTTAACGCCAAATGTATTTTGTGTTATTCTTGTCCTGTTCTTTTTAAGGTTTATTATTATGCACACAAAAAAGATTTGCCTTTTTGCAGGACGCATTTTTCAGACTAGTCTAAATCATCTACTTTTCTTTGAAATAGAAAGCTCTTACGTCTTCGAAAGAGTATTTGATATTGCTGTCTATGTACGCCATTTTACCCACTCTGAACAAAACTATTTTTTATCTGTATACTTTCTTCTCCTATACAAAACATACAGTATACTGTAAATCTAAAGAATGTGGTTGTTAATACATCGAGTAAAATAAATATAAAACAAGTAAAATCACACACGAATTTTTTATAAACCTGAACATAAAAGAAAAACCCCAAATAAATTAAAAAACAGACTGAAAAGCAGTTCCCCAAAAAAAATTTTAAACACAAGATTTTCGTTAATTTGAAGAAATTTTGAATTCTTATTTATTAAAAAAGACACCCCAAGAAATCAGTAAATGAGATTCAGTGAGTTGGCGAGAGATTTTTAAAGCATTTTTTTATAAAATACCAGTCTGGGTTAACTTTTATTTGTTCTAATAATGATCTTAGTTCTTTATTATGCCTCTAATGCAGCGGTGTCCAATAGAAATTCCATGTTAGCCACACTTATGGTTTTCTATTTTTTGTATTCGCCACATCATAAAAAAGGATTAAAAAACATATTACAAACGACATTTCAAATTATTTATTATTAATATTAAAGATAAATATTACAAAAAAATATTAATAATATCGCCACAACACAATTGCCTATTCGCTACATGTGGCGAGTGGCGAACGTATTGGACACCTCTGCTCTAATGTACATAATTATTACGTTCAAGACATTATTATAGTCTAACTTTTAAGAGATTTTACGTCTTAAATTAACTGTTTTATAATAATAGCAATTATACATAAAAAAATACTACTTTTAGAATAATAATATCATTTATAATACTGATAATTGGCGCCCGATAGCTCAGTGGTTACTGTGGCCGAGTCTGAGCGTGAGGCTCTGTTTCGCTCCCGCCTGCTGGTTCCTTGGTTAGGTTGAGTTGGCCGCTTATCCTGTTAATGCTCGGACTAAAGGTGACCTTTGGAGCAGTCATTCCCACGTAGTGGGGAAATAAGCTTCCTGGCTGTTAGCTTTTTTATAATAATAATAATATACTACTACTGCTGCTGCTGCTGCTACTACTACTACTACTACTACTACTAATAATAATAATAAATAATAATAATAATAATAACAATAATTTTATACTGTAGGCAACTGCACATCAAATAAATTGCCCTCAAATAAACAAACTCATCCAAAAACTGTAAACAAATACATGTCTAGACGATGAGGGTATATAACGCCTTGGTTGGAATTATTCTTTTGAAATAGAAAGAGAAAGTTCCTTTGGGAATCTGACGAAAAACTCCGTCAGGAATAGACAATCTAATCTGTTGAATGTCCGAGCGAGGAACCTGCAAAGTCTCCGGGATATAAGAATTAAAATTTATGTGATTTCTCTTGTTTTATTTGAGGGGGAGGCGGGGGCTAGGTGTTGCGGTGAACATACGGTAAAATTGGTATGTGGAGAAGATGGATAAAAGTCATGATGACGTACATATTCGCATCTTGGAGTTTTAATTGGAAAGAATAAAGTTTGGCTGCTCAGTTTCGCTCCAAGACTTCATTAATTAACATGATATCAAACAGGGTAAAAACACACTTCATTACTGCTTAATTTATAAACATAAATGAAAGGATAAGCACACTATACACAGTCATGTACAATATGTGTGTGTGTGTGTGTGTGTGTGTGTGTGTGTGTGTGTGTGTGTGTGTGTGTGTTCTATAAGTATACATAATTAAATTATATTATTTTTTAAGATTTTGATAATCTACAATTTTGCGTAATACGCATACAACACTAGATTCAGAATAAACCTGAAAAGGTTATGTAAGATTCATGGATACCCAACTCTTTATAACCCATTTATATCTCTTCACCCATTCCGCCTATTCCATTTTACCCATCCATCTATTCCCCCATTCATCTCAGTCTCTTCCCTGATAATCTTGCCTTATTCCTCTCTCTCTCTCTTTCCTTATAAATACACCTCAGGATTTGTATAAATCTCGAGGGAAAAGGAATGCACGCAGAATTCAGGTTTGATTTTCCTTCCAAAATTGAAATTTGGGTAAAAAAAAATCGTATACCCGAGTTTTAACCTAACAAATTGTATTCGTTCTCCATTGACATTTAAATTTAAAGGATTATGCGTAATTCTGAATTTAGAAAAATGCCATTTTTCGAATGTTCTATTTAAAATGTAACTTTTTTTTCGGTTTTACACGTTCATATCGTGAATACGATAAGGCTGGAGTCGTGTTACCGGAAATTCATTGAATTTATTATCGTATATTATTGTATATTCATGGGGGCGTTTGCAAATTTTTATAGCTGCGATATATATATATATATATATATATATATATATATATATATATATGCGTCTCGGTGGTGTAGTGGTTAGCGTCGCTGACACGAATCCATCGGTCCCGGGATCGAGACCTGGTGATGGCAGCCGGCGCGCAGCAAAACCCAGCTGTTCATCCTTCCACACAATAAAGAAAGTGGTTGGTAGATAAATGGGTACCCTGGGTGGCCTAGTGGTTAAGACGCTGCGCTGCTGGTGGGGCGTGGTTTGGATTCCACCTTAAACTGTAGGTCTAAGGTGGAGTGAAAAGCTTGACCTTTGTCAGAATAAATAATTCGGGCGGAAGCTAACCAAAGGTATATGCTTAGGTTAACGTTGTGGACACTATTTTGTCTCAATTTATAAAAATAAAGAGCTTATTAGACTTTTAATAAAGCATACAACCACATGTCAGTGGTTTTTGTAAGTTAGGTTAGATTAGGTAGGTTAGGTTAGGTTAAATTAGCTTAATTACCTTAGAATTTTTGCTTCCCCGTGCTTATTAGATCTTTTAATACATTCATCTTTAGAAATTCATTAATTAAATTATCTTTTTTTATCGCATAATTTTATGAAATCCATAAAATTTGACACATTTTCAAACGACATATTAACACCTTCCATAATAACAATTAACTAGCGTAGGTCCTGCGACTTGGAACGCATATCCACCACGTTTAAATCTGTTTACAGTAAGGTTCATTTTTCAATGAATTATAGTGGCAAAATAGTCTCTTCTTACAACCGATGTTCTATACGCTACACCAACTAGTTCCATGTTTAACTATTTTTTTATAGATTTACTTACAATTTCTATTCAACAAAACCACTTATTCATAGCATAAAAGACTATTTGGAATTTAGTTTTTTTTTTTTTTTAATAAAACAAAAAATTGTCTACTACGGTTAACTTTTACCATATATATATATATATATATATATATATAATGCAATCCACAAGGAAAAAAAATGATTCCAAGGCCTTTCGTGTATTCAGAAGTACACCTTGTCAGGTAATTCCCTGACGAGGTGTACTTCTCAGTACACGAAAGCCCTTGGAATCATTTTTCCTTTTCCTTGTGGATTTGCATCATTCATTCATTTCACGTGTTTAATTGTGAAATTCAGCCCATATATATATATATATATATATATATATATATATATATATATATACAGGGTGTTCTAAAATGACCTAATAAACTTTTATATGAACGCAATATCTTAACAAAAATTAGGCGATATTTAACAATTTTATTTTAAATACACCAACAATAAGAAAAGCAACAATAATTGTTTACTTGAACACATTGTTCACAACATCCGACTACTGATCGACAGACATATAAAAGTTTAATAGGTAATTTTAGAACACCCGTATATATATATATATATATATATATATATATATATATATATATATACACACATGGGATGAATTTCACAATCAAACACGTGAAATGAATGAATGCTGCAAACCATAAGGAAAAAGAAAAACAATTCCAAGGCCTTGGAATCGTTTTTCTTTTCCCTTGTGGGTTTGCAGCATATATATATATATATATATATATATATATGAAAATTATTTCACGAAAGTAACACGTGAAAAATATTTATGATGAATAAAACCACGAAGGAAAGGAAACACAGAATGGTGCTCAAGCGCTTTCGTCTAATGAGTGTTCCTGAGGATGTCATTAGACGAAAGCGCTTGAGCATCATTCTGTGTTTCCTTTCCTTCATGGTTTTATTCATCATATATATATATATATATATATATAAAATTCGTGATTTGAACTGTATAGTATACAGTAAAACGGAATAGCTGTACTGTACAATGTACATCCAAGTAAGTTGAAAACCAAATGTAATATAAGGACTCGAGACTAAATGGTCTGTACATACATACATAATGTGAACATGGTATATTTGATAGCTTACATTTGTGGTAACAAATTGGAACAGCGCATCTTTAGAACATCTTCAATTAAAACATTATAATTTATTAACAACGGTGTTTTCTGCAGATGTTTCTTAGGAGTAACTAAAGGAAACCGTATCTTACCTCCATAGCTTTAAATCTACCAGGTATTGGAGAATCACCCTACCTCATCGCTAAGAAACCAAAGGTGGAGGGAGGGAGGGGGGGAATCCCTACTTTTTATAGTCACTTCAAATTCGGTACTTTAAAACTACTTCAGGTCACACCTGTAAAATTACCTCTCTTGGCACCTAAAGTACATCCATTATTTTGTATATGTATACACAGTATATCGCTTTACTATATATATATATATATATATATATATATATATATATATATATATATTACTTACTTACTTTTGTTTACTTTTGTTGAGTTTGAACGACGGTTCAGGATCGACCTGCGGTCGACCCCTCTGCAGCATCCCGCCTCATTTGCGGGACTTGGTGAAGGAGGGAATATATATATATATATATATATATATATATATATATTATATATATATATATATATATATATATATAGATGATGGAAATGCAATATGTATTTTAGGTGCCAAAAGTACAGTTAGACGTTGAACAGTACCAAATTTAGAATGTACTCCTTAGCAAAACGAGGATCACACACACACACACACACATATATATATATAATTCCAGAAGTGTTTGTATAATGTTGGAAGGGAAGTTAGAGAATAGATTGGTTTCTATTGAAATAAGTTGCGAAGCCGTTTCGTGCATCGTCATTAAAACAGACGTTTCAATCGAATAAGTTTGAAGGAAGTGAAGCCGTTCAAGATGTCAAGTGAAGACGTGTCACTTCTTTTTTGTAATATTAATTCGATTATCAAAAGATAAATTAAAGTCTCTCCTTCGATATAATCGATTCGTCATCGATTTCATTCATTCTCGTGGCACGCAGAAGGAGGAGGAGGAAGAGGAGGAGGAGGAGGAGGAGGAGGAGAGCTACTTGGTTGATAGAAATCAGTATCACCTTATAAGGAATCGTTTTAATAACGCTATTGTCTATTTACGTCTATCATAAAAGGAATAAACGCATTATTGATTTAAACGCCCCTCACCCCCCACCTCCACCCCTCGCACCCACACCCACTTTAATTACTTTTAGAAAAGATTGGTTCCAAAACGACTGTTTTTGTCACTTCATGCCTTTGTCCCATTATATATATATATATATATATGCCGAGGGACTGTTCATGCAGTTATTCATAGATCGTGTCTTGAAAACTTTAAGTTTATTGTTCAACTAATTGGCTATTTTACATTTCATGTTAACGAAACATAAAATTTACAGTAAAATATGTAATTTTACAGCGTTAAGTCAGTTTCATATTGACATTAACAATATATATATATATTATCGAGTCTCGTGATTACATGGTATTATGGAGAATAGCTTCGTGGACACTCTTGTATCATAATAGCCGGGAAATATGTCAAAATTAAAATTTCTATTTGCATAAAGTAAGTCCATATGAACAAACTAATAATAACCCTTTTGAGTAGATGAGGTGGCAAAATGGAATTCAGGCATGAAATTGGTCTATATTGCGAGCAATTATACGTAATAAAGTTATTGAAGATTTTAGAGTGTAGGAAACAAGTCCATTATTCTCATTTATGCCACCATTAACGTTTATTTCGTTCATTAAATGTAATGTAATTTGGACGTAAAAATCATATAAAGAAAAATATTAAAATTCAGAAATTTGGATGTAATTCTAAATAAAGATTAGTTTTCTATAAAGAAATTATTTCAATTTACATTTAAGTCTTTTTTTTTTAAATGCATTTTCTGCTACAAGTACAAACATCATATTACACACACACACACACACACACACACACACGAAATACTACTACTAATAATAATAATGAGCAATAAACGAAAGAAAATGACTTGATGTAAACATTACATCAAACTTATAAATAAAAATAAATAAATAAATAAATATATCCGCATTATACGGCAGCAATTTGGAGCTAAAAAAGTCTAATAAATATAATGCATTATATGACATACTTATATATATATAATTTTCCTTCTATAGGTCGAAGGCTGCTAATAAATTCTGTCCCCGAAGACCCCTAAAAATAATTTAGAGCGTAAGAAAGGGCGATTTTTGTGTTAAAAATTTGTAAAAAAGAGGAAAAATAGAGCCCTGAAACGACGTCGTTTTGTTCATCTGGAAAGCTGAAAGTATCCAACCCATGATTCAGGGAAAAAGGAAAAACTTAGCCTCCAACTATTGAAGATCATCATGTCAATTGTTTTATAATATATGTACACATACATACATACATATACATATATATATATATATATATATATATATATATATATATATATATATATATATATGGTTCAAGAAAACCATGAAAATTTGTTTTTATTTAACCTTTAAAATGCACGTTCGTTCAGGGTTTATGAATATTCTGTCTGTCTGTCTTTCTGTCTGTCTGTCTCTCTTTACGCTCTCACACGCACATACAAACGCTCATAATTATAATTTATTTGACTAAAAATGAAACTAAAGTAAGAGTCAAAAGAACTCAAATTAAATCTAATCTAACCTTCCTCTCCTCAAAACTAACTTAACTTGATCACATTAATTACACTTCCAATTTTAGAGCTTTATAGCTCATAACTTCAAACTAATACCACGAAATTCAGATGCCATGATGTATATATATATATATATATATATATATATATATATTATATAATATTAAAACATAGCAAATATTTGAAGAAACAAAATTTTCACCAACATTTTCATTCAATATTTATTTTTAACATTTTTTTTTTTAACTTACGCGGACAGTCTATCTACATATTTCTTTGTCTACCTGTCTGTCTTTCTGTCTATCTATCTATTTATTTGGTTCCCCTTTCTTCAATAAAATCGTGAATACTCTAAACCCTTCGTGGAGCTATACAACAAATATGCTTCACTCCATCAGCCATCAGTTACCTAAAACGAGAGAAAAAAAAAAGACAAAAAAAGACCGGACCACTATATATATATATATATATATATATATATATATATATATTAAGAACTTTTACCTCTTCCACTCGCTGGAATTTTTTCATACCGTGTTCTTGATCATCTGAAATAAAGCAATTATCTCTGATAGACAAGCAATATTCATATCTTCGGGATACATATTTCAAAATATGTGTTTTTGGAGTGTTATCTATTTCCTCGAGTAATACTTTTTTACGAAACATGAACGAAATGTATTTAAATTCGGTTAAAATTTATAATTGCATTTCTTAAATTTTGGGGGGGTGTGTGGGGAAAATGTCGGAGTTAAAATTATTTTAAAGACTTGAGGAAAAAATGTAAAAAATTTCTCCCGTGCCACGAATCGAGTGCAAGTGTTGGAACGACATCCTTCCACTTCCACATTTGATAACGCACTGAACAGCCACGGCACGGGGAGCTAAATTTAAACTCTTATATTTTGTGTACTGTCTCTCTTCTCAAATGTTCATGGCTATGCATTTAAAAATTTAGAACTTAAAAACAGATTATATATATATATATATATATATGATGAATAAAACCACGAAGGAAAGGAAACACAGAATGGTGCTCAAGCGCTTTCGTGGTTTTATTCATCATAAATATTTTTCACGTGTTACTTTTGTGAAATAATTTTCCTATATATATATATATATATATATATATATATATATATATATATAGATGAATAGATAGATAGATTGAGATAGATAAAGAGATAGATTGAGATAGACAGATATATACGATAGATAGAAGATATAGGATCTCTACATACCGACATGAACAGAATCTACAAGTGGACGGAAGACAGCAATATGAAGTTTAACACTGAGAAATTTCAGCTGTTACGGTACGAATAAAGAGAAAACCTAAATCCATGGAACATTATACCCCAGATGGACAGGAAATTCAGAGAAATTCTGATGATGCGAAATTTGAAACACAAAATAAGATAGCAGTAAACAGAGCAAAGAGAATAACTGGGCAGATACTGAAAATCTTTAAACGAAGGGATAGGAATACAGGGTGTCCCATAAGTCCGGCATCATGGAAAAATAATAAAAAAAGGCAAAACAAAAGCTTTTAGTTACAGAACGTGCTCAATATGTCCACCATTGTTTTCAATACACAAATTCAGACGTGATACCCAGTCAGCAAGCACACGGTGAATGATGTCAGGAGTAATGATGTTACATGCCCCAATAATGCGCTGCCGCAAATGTTCAACACTCCTAATTTTCTCTGCGTATACCAGCGCTTTCAAGTGGCCCCAGAGATAAAAATCTCTGGGGCTGGCAATTCTACAGGCCCTCGACGTCCTATACAATGACCAGGGAATTGTTGGTACAGGTATTCCCTTACTTGGGTGCTGTAATGTGCAGGAGCGTCGTCTTGCTGGAACCATGTTGGGAAATTTCCTTCTTCGTTCAAGACACTGGGAAATGCTTCTTCCTTGAGCATACGTAGGTAGGTGCCTCCAGTGACATGTTCATCGAAAAAGAGGGGGCCTATGATGCGATCCTTCCAAATGCCACACCATACCATCACCCGAGATGCACCTTGTTCCTTTGAAGAAGTATACCAGTGAGGGTTGTTTTGAGACCAGTAGCGGGTGTTCTGTCGAATTACCTCACCATTTCCATAAAAAACAGCCTCGTCACTGAACAGAATGGTGGACGGGAAATTGCCATCCCGAGCATAAGAAAAATATGAATTATGGTTTGTAGAAATAGAAAAATATGAATTTCTCCTATGATGCCGGACTTATGGGACACCCTGTATAATGATTCCTCTACTGAAAACACTGATCATACCCAAATTGGAATACTGCTCGGTCCTAACATCTCCATATAAAAAAGAAGACATTAGACAGCTAGAAGGGATTCAGAGAAGCTTCACAGCCAAAATTAAAGGGTGCAAGGAACTAAATTACTGGGAAAGGTTACGCGAATTAAACCTATATTCACTGGAAAGGAGAAGGGACACACACACACACCATTATTTACATTTAGAAAATAATGGAGAAACTAGTCCCTAATCTTACTCTGAACCCTGTAACTCCCCAAACAACGGTGAAAAGTAGAAAAGGAAGACTGTGTCGCGTTCCAAAATTAAAGGCGAAACAGGGAACATCCTTAGCCCTGAAAGAAAATAGTTTTGTTGTGAGAGGACCAAAACTGTTTAATCACTTGCCCAAAGACCTAAGGAACACGAATGGTGTTGCAGTGGACATCTTCAAAAGAAGATTAGACGCCTGGCTCAGAACAATCCCCGATGAGCCGGGCGTACCTGGCTATGTGAGGTGGAGAGTACAAGAAACCAACTCACTACTTCACCAGGACAACTCGAGAGGAGGGGCGGGCGACAAGTTTGACCTTCGTGAAATGAGGAATCATCGCGCGGAACCTTTGAAAGGCTGAAAGGAAGATGTGTGTGTGTGTGTGTGTGTGTGTATGTGTATATATATATATCAAGGCTTAACCTTATGTGAAATCATAAGAAATCCACACTTTCTGTCTGACTAAACACTTATTTTATATTTTTTCATTCATTTACGAAACCTTTCTTTTTTCTTCTTAAGTGAAATGGAGTCTCGCCATTCGAGGTAAATAGTTTTAATATTTATATACCTCTTCCAGTTACTTATCGCGACTTCATATTTTTCTCACTTTTGATTACAAACGTAAGTTAAGAGCCATTATGTATACAATATAATTAGAATTTAAACGCTTCGTGTAATTATATTCTTTGGAGTGAATTATTATCATTATTATTATTATTACTATATATATATATATATATATATATATATATGTGTGTATGTGTGTGTGTGTGTGTGTGTGTGTGTGTGTGTGTGTGTGTGTGTGTGTGTGTGTTTTGTAGAGGAAAGTAAATAGGAGAGAAAGAAATGCATATATACATTATACACGCACACCTTATCTTATAACCCATTTCCCATTTTCAGTAGTGTGGGCACATTTCTTGAGTTTTAAGCTGAAAACACACACAAAGGTACATAGTGGTCTCCATTAGCAATAAAGTATCATCCGAACCATAAAGATCCAGTGTTACCTCTCATGACAAGGTTTGAGGTATACCTTTCGTGGTACGTAAGATGATACCAATATCTCCATTTACTTCTAAAGTAGCTCCCATTCCTCATTTTCTTCCCAGGAAGAAATGGGACATTTAGTAAGTGTCATAAACCTTTATAAAACCTCACTAAAACTTTTATGACGTTCTAAATGTCTCATTTCTTGCTGGGTTGTTCACTGTTGTGCCGAGCGGAAGTAAATATGTAAAATCTTTAACTCCTAAAACTAAATAAAATCAACGGTCGCTTGATCATTTACAGGTAATCATTTACAGGTTATCATTTACAGATAATCATTTACAGCTTCAACGGTTAAAATGGAACTAACTTATCCACCTGTATGATCCACTTATTACTTAAAGCGTACAAACATTCAAAAGAGTACATTAACTTCCACAAAAGAAATAACAGAGCAGCAAAGAATTAATTGGTAAAAGGTAACATCCAAGAAGCTTATTTCCCTACGACGTTGGGATGAGTGTACCTCAAGGGTTACCGAAGCCAGAGCAGAAACAAAGCGGCCAACTCAACTCCACCCGATGCCAGAGGTCGGAAGTGAACTAGCGTCACACCGCTCGGAGTTCGCCACCACTGAACTACCGGGCACCCATGCGAATTTACTAAACCTTTTGCATTCCTGTATTAAATGTACAAGAAAAAATAAAGACGCTATGCGCGGACGATGTGAAAAACAAGAGAGTTTTGAACAACATTCGGAGGATAAAATCTCAAGTAACGAACCCGCAAAACGTTCATAGCGACAAAAGTAAAACAGAAATTGAAAATATTGACCGCACCACTGATAACACTGGCCAACAAAATGAAACTTTTTTTTTCTCATCACAAACATGATCACACATTTCTTAATGCATTTTTCGCGCTGATTCCGAATCTGGTTTATTTTTTTTCTAGCACATATAGTTATATAGATACACTGGTTTTGATATTTTTAAGTTTTTGATATTGCTATAAGAAAATTTATGGATGTATACTGTATATATCACACTTAGGAATGCTAAACAACAAATACATCATATACCTTATTCAATGTACTTATAAATAAAGGATATATACATTATTTTATTAAAAGCGCTGTGAGTGTGATTTCCTTTTGTAAATTTGGCCTGGATGTCACGATACAGCATCCAACAATGGTCCGCCATCATGCTTTCATTCCAATATCCTTGGTAGCGCTTCTCCATCATCTGAATATCTTGATGGAAGCGCTCTCCTCTGCTCGTCACTCACTGCACCAAGGTTTTCAGGAAAGAAATCTAAGTGGGAATGCAGGAAGTGAATTTTTAACGACATTCGACACTCCATTTCTTTGAAGGCATCAAGGAGGTTCTTGACTCCATCCTTATCGCAGGTGACTTGTTGCTTCCAAGAAAGTTTTCACATATCCATTTGAACGCCAGCCAAGCCTTCAATTCCAGCGGACTTAGGACTTTTTCAAATTCAGTGTCATTCAAAACCTCTCTTATTTGTGGCCCAACAAAATTCCTTCCTTCAATTTTTGGCTGCAGTAACCTCGGAAATTTCCTTGAAAGGTATTGGAACCGTTCAGAATTGACTTTACCCATTGCTTTAACAAAATTCTTCATTAAACCAAGTTTAATGTGAAGAGGTGGCAGATAGATCTTTGGGGATCCACTAAAGAGACAGACTGGACATGCTTATCCCTGGGACATATGTATACCTAAGTGGCCAGTCACTTTTGGTGTAGTGTTCTATAGTGGCGCGACTGTCCCACAGGCAAAGGAAACAACAAAATTTTGTGAATCCTGACTGCATACCCATAAGCATTCCTATAACTTTTAGATCTCCACAAACATTCCATTGATGACTGTCGTATTTGATTGCCTTAAGTAGTATATCCATATTGTCATATGTCTCTTTTAGATGGATGGCATTATATTACCATTATGCAAAAGAACTGCTTTCAGGCTTCTCTGCGACGAATCAATAAAGAGGCGCCACTCAGATGCCACATACGTCTGAGATATGGCTGTAAATAGTCCATTGATGTCATGGCAATAACAGAGAGGACCGTCTACTGAAAAGAATGCTGTTAATTCAAAATTCGCTTTCGGTAGTAACTAATACGAACATTGTTCTCAAGTAAATTGTTCTCCTTTAGTCTTGAGGCGAGAAGCTCTGATTTCTCTTTAGACAGCGATAAGTCTCTAACAAGATCATTCAACTGTCCTTGGGTTAACTTTTTAGGCTCCAAAATGTCTACCTTCAAAAGTGTACTCTGGTTCTGTAGATGGTCCGGAAACGCCAGTTGCACCTTCATCACTTTCCATGTCATCTATGATAGAATCTAGCCTATCACTTGGGGGAATTGGAATGGCAATGTTTCATCATGTTTACTGGTCTACGTGCTGAATCCAAGTTTGGATATACAATCAGGTGTTTGTTCTTGGCAGAAAAACCCCATTAAGTTCACACTACAAAAATAACAGTCTTCATGATGATCTCTCGGCTCCCTCCATATCATGGGTATGGCAAATGGCATGAAGCTTTCTTTTGTTAAGCCAATCACGTAATCCATTTGAACAGCCAGAACAAATTTGATGTGGCGCCCATGGTTTATCTTGGTCACCTAGATGGCAACCAAAGTATAGCTTGTATATTTTCTTAATGTCGGTTGTAATACTTCGTCGCTGTGTTTTAGTTGTCAACTGACCGCATACGAAACAGAACTTGTCGGGGTCATTCTTACATTGTCGAGGCATGTTGACTGACCTGAGAAACTATAAATTCAAAAAAAATGTACACCAACTTGACACAACAAGTTCTTGGACTGGACTGATCTTTTGACACACAAAGCACGGCGTTGTTGCCTGAATCACAATGCTGCTAGACGTAAAAGCTCACACCTGAAATACATAAGATGTATAATTAAGATAATTGAAATAAATAAGATGAATAAACTAAAAAAACACAATAAAATAAACACAATCAAATGTTGAAATATTAGTATTTTGCCTATTTAAAATGGTTAAATCTGTGTAGTTATATATATGCCTTCATCTTGAAAACTATACGTGCTAGAAAACATCTGAATGCAGTTTTGGAATCAGCGTGAAAAATGCTGTCCAGCCACCACAAATTTTACTCTGATGAAAAATCTTTGTTGACCAGTGTAATGAACGACACATGCGCCAAAATGGCGAATAACTTTGGTGCCTCAAAAGCGACTGAAAATAAATGATGAAACTAAAATTGCTCTCACCAAAGAGGAGGCGTTGGGGAGCCAAGTGAAAGAGATAAAGGCATATGAAAAGAGATGTTTCGTTGATAGGGTTGTTTAACCTCCTTCGAAGTGTCTAAGGTTATATGACAGAGGCATTGGCGGCGGAACCTATGGGACGCTGTGCCCCCCTTTACCTGAACAAGGAGGGGCAGAGCCCCTCCTTGTTGAGATCCTTTTTTTAAGCAAACAGAAATAATCTAAGAGGAAATGCATGCGAACTATATAAGAAGCAAAGCGATAAGAATGTTAGGAAATACTTTTTCTCTCAGAAAGTAGTAGACAGTTGGAAGGAACTCCCGATATATTATAAACTCAGATAATGTAAATTGATTTAAGAAAAGATATGATAACATGTAAATGACATACACTGTAGAACATAATATACAGAGACAAGTAACCAGACGTGAGCAATAAAGCACCAGTTGATGCAACTTACTCGCATATTTCAACTGGTATGTTCTACTGGTAAGTTCTTTTTTTCTTTTTGACCATCACATTCTCCTGGGTCCTTGAAAAAATTTTCTTACAATTAAAACAATGATATATTGTATCGATGAAACTATGTACTTCATTAAGATAATGAAAAATTAATCAAGAAACACTTAATGAAAGTGGAAAATATTTTGCCAAATTGTGATTTCTGAAAGTCTATGGCAGCTTTTAAGCATGCCTCACTTGTTCGAACACAAAATGACATGACTTAAGCTTCAATAAATAAAGAATGATGAAAATATTTAGAATATTTCATTCTTTGAATTTTGATATTTATTTCCATAAAATATACGTAACAACAGAAAATGAGCATGCGCCCCATCCTCGGGCGACGGACGAATTTCTGGGGGCATTATGAATACATTGTTTTATTAATCATCGGATACGTACCATACTAATATTTCCATTTTGGCAATACTGTCTAGCCTACCAGCAAGGCCGTAACCTACCAGTTATTCTTGTGAGTTGGGGTGGATATACAAGATGAAGTGGCCCCAATCCAATGAAAGGAGAACAAATGCGGGTAGGTTGTTCACTTTCAATTTAACCTGCTCATATGGTTGGAGCCCCTCCTTAATGGGAAACGTTTTGCCACCATTGGGCGGAGAGGACCTATAGTCTTACGTGAGATCTGAACCGTGGGTCGCTACACAATCTGGACGACGTTGGCCACGACGTACCCCATAAGAAAAGAGAAGATGATAGAAACAGAAAGCAAAACTGAAGCGATATTCAAATAGTTTAGAAAAGGTCTGTTTAAGAATGGTTCTATAATCATTGTATGTTTTATCCCCCTTCCCCCACCCCCTTAAAAAACCTTTAACGTGATGAAAAAAGCAAACGTTGAAATGGAGTAAACAGGCACGGAAAGAAAACGTATACAAACATGTCATGTCCTTTCTTCCACGTGGAACGAACAAAAAGGTCGAAGCTAATCATAACCACAAAACCTTTTTAAGGAATTAAGAGACTGGAAGTATATCAGATAGTTTTACTTTAATTCTTGAATAAACCAAAACACTTATTATGACCCCCATCAATTCATTTATGTCTTCCACGTGAACAAAATCAAGTTAGTTTGTAATACCATCAAAAACGACTGCACCACATCTCCACTCCCCCATCCCTACTAAATGCAACAGGAGACAAATATGCATCATCAACCATGACATTTATTACTATACACTTCAGTAACACCAGATTCTGAACCTAAATATAGACTTTTTACAGTATAATATTAGAATAATAAATAGCATTAAAATTAGATAAAAGGTCAAAACACGAATAAATGAAGACGTAACCACAAATTTCATTAGATGAAAACAAACAAGATAACAAAATATGGAAGTGAATTAATTACCAATCTGTTTACAGAGATTATATAGCACTTATGTGCCAGTGCCAGTGCCGCATGTCGTTTCTTTTGCTCCTCCTCTCATATAAAAATTGATAGTGATTAAAGTTGTTGAAACAGTGCTCTATAATACCATCGAAAGTGTGAATATATGAAGATCGCACTTTTACAGTCTCGTTCGATTTACCCACAATACTTAACCAAGATTGCACGAATTATAGAGGGATCAAGCTAATATCACATACAATGAAGATATGGGAGCGAATAGTGGAGAGTAGGTTGAGAGACGAAGCGGAAGTGTCAGTGGAACAGTTTGGATTTATGCCGGGAAGGAGAACGACAGATGCAGTTTTTGCATTGAAACAGTTGGCAGAGAGGTACAGAGAGGGGCAGAAGGGGTTGCACATGGTTTTTATTGACTTGGAGAAGGCATATGATAGGATACCACGGCAGAAAGTTTGGAGATGCTTAAGGGAAAAGATGGTACCGGAGAAGTATGTTAAACTGATCAAGGGGATGTACAGGGGAGTAACAACTAAGGTGAGGAGTAGCGTGGGTGTGTCAGAGAGCTTTGGGGTGGAAGTTGGTCTGCACCAAGGATCAGCTTTGAGCCCCTTCCTTTTCAATGTGGTATTCGATGTGTTGACGGACAGGATTAGGGGAGGCGCCGTGGTGCATGATGTATGCAGACGATGTTGTGTTGAGTGGGGAGACGAAAGAGGAGGTGGAGCAGCAGTTGGAAAATTGGAGAGAGGCGTTGGAAAGTAGGGGGATGAGAATTAGCCGAAAGAAGACCGAATATATGAGATGTGATGTGCAGCAGGACCGAGGAGGGGAAGTGACATTGAGTGGAGAGCGTGTTAAGACGGTGGAGTATTTTAAATACTTGGGGTCAACAGTGGATGCAGGGGGGAGCAGAGAGAGAGAGATAAACTGTAGAATACAGTCGGGGTGGAAGAACTGGAGAGACGTATCAGGGGTGCTCTGTGATAAGAGGGTCCCAGTGAAACTGAAGGGAAAGTTATTCAAAACAGTGGTGAGGCCGGCAATGTTGTATGGAATGGAGACTGTGCCAATGAAGAAGAACAATGAAAGAAAAATCGATGTGGCTGAAATGAAGATGTTGAGATGGATGTGTGGAGTGACGAGGAGGGATAGGGTCAGAAATGAGCATATAAGAGGGACAGTGAAGGTGGCGGAAGCATCTAAGAAGGTGCAGGAGGCCAGGCTGAGGTGGTATGGACACGTCAGGAGAAGAGAGGAGGAGTATGTGGGGCGCAGAGTGCTGGAGATGGAGTTGCCGGGACGGAGAAGAAGAGGAAGACCGAAGACGAGGTGGAGGGACTGTGTGGTGGCGGACATCAGGGAGAAGGACTTGGAGGAAGACGTGGTATACGACAGAGGAGAGTGGAGAAGACGAACCAAAAACAGCGACCCCATGTAAAGATGGGATAATAAGCTGCGGGAGAAGAAGAAGAAGAAGACTTAACCAAGAATTAGTAGTCATAATTTTACTTCAATTTTTCTTGTGACATCTGGCACTCCCTTTTACAGGCCGGAGGTATAATCGCACAGAGCGGCAGATGACCTTGAAGAGAGCTACGCAGTAACGAACAAACGAAAGCACGACACCACCTTTGACAGCTAACACAAAAAGTTAAAAACTACAAATTCATGTGACATAATTTAACATTTGAAGTAAGAACGAGATTTAATAAGTGACATAATATTTTGTCATTCATCATTCATCATGTTAGCAGACCTGTTACACAGAAAAGCAGAAATGGCGAATGGAAATAACTCAGATCAACAAACGCAACCATTTCTCCCTCACTCCTTCTACCGATGGGAGGGCATCCCTAAAGGAGAGAGTAACACAATTTTATTCATAGCGACGCCAAGCAACTGAAGTGGGTAAGGTGACAAACAAACAATTTCTATCTTACATGGATACATACTACTCCTTCCTGGAATACATTGCGGAATTGGAGTCAAAAGACGCTCAGATTAATAAATTAGAAGACGAAACAAAGGACTTAATTAAAAAAAGAGACAATTGGCCTAAAGCAACAGGTCACGAACCTCACTCAGAAAATATCCACACTGAAATAATATAGCGAAGATCAAAAGAATGAAAACGAGAAAATCTACAGTGAACAAAGACAAGAATCCCATAAAGATACCTTCTTCTTTGCGAGACTCGGTATTCCAGAGGGGATCCAAGACGAAAATTGTAATACAATAGTCACAGAAGCGATAAGGGATAAACTTCGCTTGAACATCCCTCAAAATATCATTACCCAGAATCATCGAGTGAGAAGACTCAGCAATGATGGTGATCAAAAACTAATTAAATTTAAGCTTTGCGATCTTCATTGGAAGTCTGAAATTAGAGATGCTCTCATTCAAATCAAACCCAATATATTCATTAATGGATCGCTTTGTGATTACAGGAAAGAGATATATGACAAAGTGCTAAAACTTAAAAAAGAAGAACTCATCAAGACTTGTTACGTGAAAGAAGGAAAGATCCAGGTTCGGGAAAAGACGGTGGGACAAAAAAGTCATTATTTGTACTAAATCCGACTACGATATCCGATTGTTATAGCACTATAAACCCACTGAGTTATTTACATAATATTAGTTCTTGCTTTATTATATATTTCATTTTTATCAGTGTTCCTTTCCTTATCCTTATTTTCAATATTATTTCGCTGTTATTCATTCTTCCTCTTAATTTTTAACTTCTTTCTCTCTTCTAAGTACTATTTATTGACTTCTACTTTTGTTTTATTGATTTTCATAATTTCCTCTATGATTAACGCTTTGCTACTCTTACATCTGTGAATCAAATGAGTCTCAAAATACAATAAATAGCAACTATGTGCCAGTAGATACTGCTTAAACGAGTGACACAGGAACGGAAAAAAATGTCTATTTTGAACTTAAATATTAGAAGCATTCCAAGTCACTTTGATGAGTTGACGGACAATCTAAATTTGTTACAGTATAAATTTATGTGTATTATATTGACCGAGATCTAGTTAAGTGAAAATAATAAGTAATTGTTTAGTATCCCGGCCTACAAGAGCCAACAGAGGCGGTGGAGTAAGCATTTTTATAGACACTAATCATAAAAGTAAACGTGTTGAAAAACTAACAGGCCTAAATGATCATTCTGAAACTGAAGCACTTGAGGTGTATATAAATAACATTTTCTATTCAATATTAGGCAACTACCGACCACCAAATGGTAACTTGCCGACGTTCATTGCAAGCATAAATACGATTTTAACTTTTTATCACATCTACAGTAGCTGTATCATTGCGGGAGATCTAAATATCGATCTTGTTAAAATAAACTTTAATAATAATTCTAATTTCTTCTACAATCAACCCAAATGAGTCTGACTTGATTACGCACCAATTCAAGGCAAGAGAAACGGCGAACCCCTAAATTTGTATCTGCAGTCAAGAAGATTCTCTCTTTTTCGGATCAAATTTAAAAGACATTAAAAGTCACTCGTTAGCAAGTGGAAAAGAATTGAGAAACATATCAAATATTTTTATATGATTTAAGTAATTTTGGTCTGGAGAAAAATCCATCGTTAGTTTATCTTGATATACGTTCCAATGATTTAATTTTAGAATTGAGTGATGTTGGACTTCTGTTAAGCGTTGATCTTAGAAGCAACATTTATCGAACAATCTCGTCACTGCAAATGGCTTTAATTTAACCATAACTAAGCTAACAAGACTACATAATACCAAAGAAAACTCCCTTGCAATGAGATAATTAACTAAATGCAACTTTATTTTATTTTCACTAAGTCTATTTATGTCATATTTTTCTTTGTAAAAAATAGAAATGAATCTCAAAGATTTTTGCCTGAAAAGTTGTCATGCTTCCCAACGGCATATTTACATAAGAATATTGTAATTAAACTACTTGTCACTAAAAATACAAAATTAAAGGTTAATGTCAACATTGTGTAAACCTAAGTATATGGATGTGATGTACGTATATCTTACAGTTTGTAATGTGTTTTTTCTGAATGAAAATGAAAATGAAAAGGTTTATTGGCACACTATAGTCCATATTACAGATATTATTAATACAATGACAGTTTACATACCAAGGATAGAAATATATAAAGTTAATTAGAAATAATACAGTAAAGTCAAAGTTGAGCTACAGACAGACGTTTACGTACCAAGAATGCCATAGCTTAGAGGATAAACGGCAGGACTCATGGATAGCTTGGATAATCGGGTTGGTTGATTTTTTAATTCTTTGCATTAGACTGTATTAAGCACGTCTTGTTACCTCCGGGAAGCTCGGGACATTGCAGGTAGCAAACATTTGTGAAGCTGAGCATCTCGGGGGTAATTTATGTAAGAGTCTAAAAGACCTGTTGTACAGCAAATTTTGGGTTCTGCCAGAACCTTTTTTATAATTCACCCAGAGTTGCTGTCCGTATATATTACTGCAGAAAGTACGAAAGAGAGTGTCTTCAGCTTCACTTGTACAGAACCGAAAGTTCCTTATAGTCATATTCGCTTTAGCATAAAGGCTTCGAGAGTGCTTTCTTATATCTGAGTCATCACTCAAGGAGCTGGTGATAGTTTGACTCAAATACTTAAACTCTTGTACTTCCTCAATTACTTCACCTTTCATTTTAAACCTAATATCAGCTGGCTGATTACAGCTTTTAGGATGAAATTGCATAACCTTAGTTTTTGTAACATTAAAAAGAATATCATGTTTCTGCGATTGACTGCGAATACACTTCCAGACTTTTAGTAGCCGATGCAGACCTTTAACAGCGGGACTTATTAACACCATATCATCGGCATAAACTAAGTTATTTATCCTTATGTTATCTATACAACATCCCACTGTTGCTTCATTAAGTGAAGCAATTAATCCGTCAATATACACATTAAACAGCATAGGAGAGAGCAAGGAGCCTTGTCTCACCCCGCAAGAGGAGCCAAAACATTCGGATAGTACATTGCCCCACCTAACGGTAAAAGATTGGTGGGAATACCAAAATTTCAATAAATTTAATATGTATATGAGAATCTTCCTGTCTTCTAGTTTTTTAAATAAAATATTGTGGTTCACTCTATCATATCATATGCCTTACTTATATCTAGGAAACAGCTATAAATAGTTGAATTACTCTCAGTGTACTTAGATATTGGTTCTTTAAGTACATATATACACAGGTCAGTTGAGTGGGACCTTTTAAAACCAAATTAATTAGATGTCCATAAGCAATCATTTAATCGGATTAGCAAGAGTTTTTCTAGTAGTTTCGAGAAGCAGGAAGCGACCGCAATAGGCCTGTAATTATTGCTGGACAGAATGTCTCCATACTTATTTTTGACCAGGGGCAAGATATATATCCTCATGAACTCTGCAGGGATATAGCTATGAGCGAGCATGGCTGATAAGAGCAATGATATATGCAGACATACCACGTCATTGGCATATTTTAAGTGCTCATTCGATAGGTCATCTACCCCTGACGCAGACCCAGTCTTTAACTCTTTAAGTAACCTCTTTATTTCAGGATCTGATATCAAAGTACCACGTGACCACAAAAATTGTCCCTGTTTTTAATCGCTTATTACTCAGTCATTATTGCAGCTTCACAAATGAAATAAAAAGCTTTCGAAAAAGAATATTTAAAAGATTTATTTAATTTTTTCGATATCCTGGATACGAAATCAGTACTTATAAAAAAATGACAGTTTTATCCACCACAATCATGGGTTGTTTGTCGGACATGCAACGTGTTTTCATCGCAGAAGAGATGATCAAACATGGCTCGGTAGTTGCCACCCAACGGTCTTTCAGACGACAATACGGTCAGCAAAGGACCATAGATCCTAAAACGATTCGCAGGATTTTCGCAAAATGGAAACATCACGGCTCAATCAAGAACATGCATAAAGGCAACTCTGGGCGCAGCAAAGGTGTGCGAACCGCTGAAAACATTGATTCAGTCGCAAATCAGCTTGAAACGGACAACAAGAAATCTGTGAGACGACTATCAGCTGTGACAGGAATCAAACGGGAGAGCATTCGGAAAATAATCACGTTGGATTTGAGAATGAAGTCATTCAAAATTATGTGTTTGCAACAGCTTAGCGAACAAGACTACCAGCGTCGTTTGATGTTTTGTGAACGCATTGAAACAATAATTGAACAAAACCAGATAAGATTAAGTGACATAATATTCAGTGATGAATGCCACATCTATCTCAATGGGTTCATCAACAGACAGAATTACCGGTGTTGGTCACAAAACAAGCCAAATATACACTTGGAGAAACCTCTGCATTCACCAAAAGTTACTGTCTGGTGTGGTTTGAGTAGCAGCAAGGTTTATGGTCCTTACTTTTTTGAGGACCCAGAGACAAGGAGACCGCTTTCAGTAACTTCAGAAAGATATGTAGAAATGCTGAACACTGTTTTTGAACAAGAAAACTGCAGTAACAAGTGGTTTCAGCAAGACGGAGCAACAGCCCACACAACTACACACTTTCAGCAAGACGGAGCAACAGCCCACACAAATATACACTTGGAGAAACCTCTGCATTCACCAAAAGTTACTGTCTGGTGTGGTTTGAGTAGCAGCAAGGTTTATGGTCCTTACTTTTTTGAGGACCCAGAGACAAGGAGACCGCTTTCAGTAACTTCAGAAAGATATGTAGAAATGCTGAACACTGTTTTTGAACAAGAAAACTGCAGTAACAAGTGGTTTCAGCAAGACGGAGCAACAGCCCACACAACTAGGCAATCACTGGAATGTTTAACAAGATTTTTTGAACAAAGATTCATTTCTCATCGCTCGCAGTTTCCCTGGCCCGCAAGATCTCCCGATCTATCACCTTTGGACTTTTTTCTCTGGGGATTTGTCAAGGACAAAGTATTCAGGCAAGAGCCATCCTCTATCGAAGAATTAAAGCAAGCGGTGGTAGAGAGTGTACAGTCCATTGAATGCAGCGTTTTGGAAAATGGAATAAATAACTTCCTTTCCCGCTGTGTGAAATGTAAGAATGTCCAGGGACGTCACTTTGAACACATGTAGAATAAATTAAAACTTTAAAATGTTCTCTTTCGAATGCTTTTTATTTCATTTGTGAAGCTGCAATAATGACTGAGTAATAAGCGATTAAAAACAGGGACAATTTTTGTGGTCACGTGGTATTTTCCCTTGTCCCTCCCACATGCGTTTCGCTGCAATCTATTTTAAGATTATCCCTACTCACACTGTTAAGAATGTTATAGTGGTTTTTCCACAGCTTTGCAATTTCACCCTACCCCGACACCCCATCGATTGTCGGAAGGAGGACACTTTTGACACTCGTTTGATTCTTAACAAATTTCCAAAATTTGTTATTACCGTTATTTATGTGAGCTTTTGATGCTCGAATAGACTCTTCTTCCTGTTTGCATCGCCTTATGGCCGCATTATACTGACCCCTACTTCTACACATATTCATGTACTGGTCCTAATCTGGGTCTACCATGAAAGCACCACAAATCGTAGGCGTCTTTCGATTCCCTCTTCGGGGGGGGGGGGGGGGCAATAAAATCACTCCATCCAGGAATAATCTTAGTATGATAATTGTAAGATTTAATCAGGGGGTTTCCTGCTTCTCTTAACAGAAATACTATCTTACTATAATACCTATCTATTAGTTTACAGAGAGAATCATTTGAGCAAGGATTACTACAGGCAAGATGCCAAATTTCTAAATTATTAAAGAGGTAACCTGTTCTGTCTTTGTATTCTATGCTTTGTTGCATATTAACATTAGACCACTCGACGCGATTATTCTTAGCTATTGAGTTCTTGTTATGTCGTGTTGCGCATAAATTAGTAAAATTATTTAATAATTCTAATGGTCTATGATCAGAAAGAGGGAAATCATGTAGAATATGAGCTCTAACAATTCGATCCTTTAGATCAGGGGTTCCCAAATTGGTGTTCCGCGGAACACTTGTATACCGTGAGAAGTGTTCCGCGGAACACAATTTGGGAACCCCTGCTTTAGATTATTACTAGTGAGACAATGATCAATCCACCTTGTGGTACCACTCATATCACTAACGTATGTAAAATTACCACTCGTTAACCCGAATACATCTACATCACTTATACTTAATTTGTCCGACTCGCACATGTTACCCAATTCTACAAAGAATTCCGAGTTCACATGCACGTTAAAGTCCCTTATTAGTATGCAGTGAGAATATTTGGGGTTATCTGATAATGACTTAATTTTGTTCAGCAAATCAATGTATTCATCTAGATTACTGCCGTTGTTGTATGGTAAATAGCAGTTTACAATTAATACGTAATCATTGTTCACTTGTAATTCAATGCCTAACAACCTTACATTATCGCTTGTTAAAAATTTCATATGTTTTGACAAATATTTCCTTATTAAGAAAGTAACACCATCAAAAGGCCTGCCTTACATTAATTCATCTGACAAGTCTACTGCTGATAACGCATGGTAGATAAAGTCATCATGGATGGTAGAGAGGAATTTTAGCTCTTGCTTAGGTAGACAGTGCTCTTGCAAGCATATCAAATTTGCACTGTCAGAGATTTCATGAACATCTACAATTGAATTCCTCACTGACCTTACGTTATATGAGAATATTTTCATCAAGTTATACTCCATGACTGATAGAAAATTTATTATTAATATGATTATTATAATACACAGTACAAATTTCAGGCATTACCGTTAGGGTGCCTATTATTATTATTATTATTATGATTATTATTATTATTTTGCCTGCTATCAAATCTCTTGGAAAAGTGAATAAACTCCTTAACAGTGATACCGTCTGGCTACTGACTCATATTGTACGGGTTGAAATGCTAATTTACAGCTTTAATTATTACTTTAAATGAATTATAATACGGAGATTTTGTGTTTAGTTTATTAGCTAACAATACGAGTATACCGTGTTCACCACAGACTTCTTCCACCATGTTCCGAATATCGCTTGCCTCGTTCGAGAGCTGAATTCGCGACATAAAGAGGGTGAGATTCCTCACCGGTGGCCTTGCCGTGAAGACAGGTTGAGGAACCCTCCGTGAAGAGCGCCTTTTAACAGTGACCCACCCGTCCTCTTCCCTCAGTCTCCCTGAGGCAGGGTTAGCCTGACTGGGTGATGGGTGGCACGACCTTGGGGGGATAAGAGACCCCTCCCCTACTCTGTGGTTTGGTGAGGGTCTGTTAGCGGTGTTTGTTTATATCCTGATGGACACGCGTGCCCTTCGTTCTTCGGTGGGAGGGGGGGAAATGCACGCCGAGCGAGGCGTTTGAGTAATCGAACGCTTCTCCCCTGCAGTGGAAGGTAAGGAAGAGGGCAATGATGCCTCGTCTCTTGGCATCGGACAGTCCCTGTTCCTCATTGTGAAATCGGGAACAGGAGTCCTTTCCTGAACAGGAGGGAAGTTGACTGCTTCCCCTGCATGCTGCGTTTCCACCCCACATTCAGGGGGAAGTAGGGGCAGGGGATTTCGTTTCCCTCGCTGCCCGACGCGCTTCTTGGGGTTCTGACTTGCTGAACAACTTCCGAGTAACTGGGCTTTGGGAGGAGCGTCTCTTTCAACGCATCTAACTCTGACCGAAATTGTTCTAGCGAAATCGCATTTTTCTGATTTGACACCACGTGTTGGTGTTTCAGTTCAACTAACGACTTTTGTACCTCATTGTACTGTTTGAGGAGCACCGAAACGTCTACATCACCCATCGAGATTACCGGTATTCTATGGAAGTTAGTAACGTAGAAGGTAATATTGTTCTCATTATCCCAGAGGGTCGACACTTTATTTATAATGTCTTTTAGGATATTCTCGTTTCTAGAATTACCTCTACGAGTTGGGAGGGTAGCACTAAACAGGGTGTTTAACTGTACCCTCGCATGTCCTATTTCTTCCGAATCATAGAAATCATGACAAACAGATACGAGAAGGTCTGACCTAATATGATCTACTTTGTCAAATATAAATCATAACAAAGGATTTTCTACAAGAACACGATTTTCAGCAGACGATCCCATTGTGCTTGTATCGATGGAGGAGCAGGCTTGCGGGGGAGCGTAGATGGTGGGGGTGGTTGGGGTTGAGGTGGAGAGAACGTCGATAGGGGTCCCACTTCTCGTCCCTTTAAATAATGCTCCAGATACCACCGGTTCGATGCTCAGGCATCTTTTCGCATTAATTATGTAACTATTACTAACTATGACGCATAAAAGTATATACGCAGAGTCACTGTATGATTATAACGTAGTGAAACATACATTTCCCGCGGTCACCGTCAAAAACTTTTACTATTAAACGGAAGATTCGCAGTATAGATGGTGGGGGTCGGGCGGGAGGAGGGGAAGGGGACGCTAGTAGGAGTGCCCACTTCTCGTCCCTTTAAATCACTTTCCAGATACCACCAGCTCCATGCACAACCATCCTTTCACATTAATTATCACGACACTATTACCCACTATAACATGCTTAACATGCTAAGTATATACGCGAGATCACTGTGAGTTCATGAACATAATGATATCTGAATTTTCCGCGAAAATAGTCAAAAACCTTTGCTATTTAATGACAGACTAGCAGCCCACCCCTGAGGCATCCTCTCCTCGTGAGGGCCATGTATTACTATTAAATAAATAAAATCACAAGTTACAGTTACTATAAATTTTAATATAGGAAACAAATACAGGGAAACCTGTTCATCAGAGAGACATTTTCATAAATATGAAATAGGATGTAAAATTGAGCTGAAAACTCTAAAATGTAAAGAAAAATTTATATTGAATTTAAAACAGAGAGGTTAGCTAGAAAATGATGATGATGATCTACAGATCTACAGAAACTAAGGCTAACAAAGACCCTAAGATCCACTCTAAGGTTAGCTCGAGAGAAAGAAGAGAGTAGGGGGTTAAAAGAAGAGAATAAGGGGTTAAGTAAGTAGCAAAACCTATCATTCGTGGGTTAACATTCATTCAGAAAAAGAGAGAGAAAGACTCACCATCATCATCCGCCGGCCACTGCCGACAAGTTTGAAAAATAGTCGAAGAGAATAGGTAAGGGGTGAAAGATGAAAAGAAGTAAAATAAGAACGCTTACAAACCATGCAAACACAGTCTTAACTCAAACACTGTCATACCATGCAAACTACAGACATGCAAGTAAAGAGAGAATAAGAAAAAAAAAGTATGAATAGTATAACAAAAAGTGGGTTAGTTTACGCTTCGAGCTACATCTAAGTTTCTGTTAGTCTAATTTTTTTTAATATAATTTTGTTGCTGGCATATCACACGCTGGCATGTCACAAGCTGGCATTAATCATCAACAGACTCAAACCTCGACCATTACCCCTAGAGCTCCTGCTCCTAATTGTTTTATTATTTTAAACGACGTTAATATTTTTAAAATGCCTATCTAAACGGTTTTTAAACATATTAACGCTGGTAGAGTTTACGACGGACGCGGGAAGATTATTCCATTTATCAATTACTTTAAACATAAAAAAAGTTTTAGCGATGTTAGTAATGAAACGTCTGCCACGTAATTTAAATCTGTTTTTACGAGTATTGCTATTATCAAAAATGAACACTTTGTCAAAATTTACGTTATCGATTTTATTAACGATTTTGAAAACTTCAATAAGCTACCCCCTTAATCTCTTAGTTTCGAGTGAATACAAGTCTAACTCTTTAATCCTATCTTCGTAAGACTTGTTGCGTAGTGACGGAATTAGTTTTGTGGCGCGTCGCTGAACCCTTTCCAACCTATCAATATCCTCACCAAATACGGGCACCAAAACTGAGTGGCATATTCTAAGTGAGGCCTGACTAGGGACTTGTAAAGGGGGAATATAATATTCTTCGATTTAAATTCGAAATTACGCGCTATGAAGCCTAACATCCTATTAGCTTTTGAGCAAGACTCCAAACACTGGTTCCTAACTTTTAAATCCTTAGATACGCGTACGCCTAAATCTATTTCCTCGTCAACGCTCGCTAACTATCTATCATCCATCGTGTATGTGTAATTGTTCCTACGAGAACCTATATGCAAAACTTCACATGATGATGATGATGATGATGATGATGATGACGATGATGATGATAATGGTGTATATATGTTGAAGTATTTATACAGGAAAAGTATTAGCAAATCAAACAGTACACTTAACTCTTCCAATTATAAGCATTACAGGCATCCAAAAACAACGAGAAAATTACTTTAAATTTGCTGGAAATTAAACCTAAAATATATTAAAGTCACTGATAACCCATACAAAACATTGCAATGTATGGCGACTTCAATTTTCCTTTCACTGTGCAGTGTGCAAGTGAAATAGAAGTAAATGGCACGGAAATTCACCATGAACACATTCACTGCGCATATATTAATGACAAAACCTCCATCGTCGCTACGAATACTATTCGAGCGAACATTAATGTAAAAAAATTCTGTTACAAAAGATACGTTGTCCTAAATACGTACGATAATTCATCGCTTGCAGCAATATCTGAAAAACGACGAGTACTTCCAAGAGTACTCGTGAATACTCGTGGGTAATCGTGAGTACTCGAGTGAGTATAACTGACGAATTTGGATGGGCTTTAATTTCATTACCAGTTTTAAAGTCCTAATAAAAATATTTTTTAAATGTTATTTTGACTCTCATTACAGTGTTCTTACGTTAAGTACCAAGTATTTTGCAGTTTAGGTTAGGTTAGGGTATAAGAGGTTAAGATGGGTTGGGTTTAGTTAAGTAAGATTATACAGGGTGATGCATAAATGTGCTTCATAAATCGCAGGGTGTAGTCTTGAGACAGAAGTAAAGAAAGAAGGCCATTTAAACATAGGTCGAGAAACCCGTAGGTTTCGAGCTATAGCACGCGACAGAAAAATGAAACTCCTATTGTGGCAACGAGTTCGAGAAAATTGCGAAACGATCCCCAATACTCTAGAATGGTTGAGTGTGTCAGACAGTCACTGGTGTGACGTGCTGAGCATGCATTCAAGAAGTAGGAACGACGAATTTCGAACATTTACTTCAATGAAGCAAATGTATCACACTGTGTATTTGCATGAAATGTAAAAAATCTTTAGGAGTTTCATTTTTCTGTCGCGTCCTATAGCTCGAAATCTACGGGTTTCTCGACCTATGTTTAAATGGTCTTTCTTTACTTCTGTCTCAAGAATACACCCTGCGATTTATGAAACACATTTATGCATCACCCTGTATAGGTAATATGTTATTATTTTTCGCTTTTAGTATAAGTATTTAACTGTTAGCATTGTTGCAATACATACACACACACACACACACACACAGGGTGTCCAAAAAGAAACGTAACCCAAAATAGAAAAGAAAAGGGTTAGGTTCCAGTGATATATGCATTCTCCAATGGGCTGCGTTTCTTTTTGAACACCCTGTATATATATATATATATATATATATATATATATATATATATATATATATATATATATATATATATATATATATATTATATATAAAAAGAGAAACATCAGAGACATCACAAATATTCCTCATTCTTCCTACAACTTGAGGGTTAAAAGATAAACAAGTAATTGAAGTAAGAATTTAAATGCAACTCACTGTTCATTCAATTAGGATAACTGAAAACCACAGTCCTGAATAGTAGTATCCTAAGAATTTCATAGGAAAAGCAGATGTTGTCTGGTAAAACTATAAACATTTGTAGAGTTATTTCAGTATATGTAATTTAATAATTTAATAATAAGTATATTGCAGCTGAGTTTAAGAAACTAAATAAGAAAATGGTTAAGTAAAAGCTGGAGACTCGAGTTCACCCGCTTAACATCGCGTTAAAATATGTTATTGTTTATTTTTTTCTTTCGGATAAAGACTCTTTATCTTCTCGCGAGTGACAAAGCTCGTCCTACTTGACAAGTTAACACTCGGACCAAGAAGTTTATTTTTCTATTTTAAGAAGACTGTTTTCAATATTAACCGGGAAGTTTTTTACTTAGGGATAAAACATCGGAAAAATGTCTTCTTAAAGTCAATAGCTATACATACGAAATAAAACTGAGAAAATGAAATATAACGTTAAAAGGGAGATCAGAACGATGTTCTGACAAAGGAAACAGATGATGAAACGCGGAAACAAATGCAGAATTCGTAATATCAAACGAAATTGGAAAACAAACTAGGTTAACAAAGCATAACCTGGGAAAAAATATTCAGTCAGAATATTTTGGTGACAATTACGAATGCACACAAATGAATATTTTCATATATATATATATATATGATCATATAGCGTTATCCCAGCTATCATCCACATGTCCGAGGCCTCATGAATTACATGCTAAGGGTATTGATAAAGTGTGTTATATCTTCCTAATATTTTCCAGTTCATAACACTACAATGTCATATGTTTTTCTTTCTCGGCACACCGCAGGATTTTCGTCTCCTACTCTTCTTTCGCTGAAATCTATATTTTAGGTGATTTCAATGTTTACCGCCATCTTTGGCGGCTTTCCTCCCATTTCACTGATATCCCTGGTGAATTATCTTACAGCTTTTCTATCCTGAATGACCTAGAACAGATTGTACTGCACCCTACTCGTATCCCCGATCGTCTTGGAGATAAACCCAACATTCCCGATTTATTTCTCACCACTCATCCTTCTTCTTATTCTGTCAAACTTTTTTTTTTCCGTAGGACTCCTCCGACTACAATCTTGTATCTATTTCCTGTCCCATCGCTCCAGTTCGGGCTTTGGATCCTCCCAAGAGGAGGCGTCTTTTGCACTTTGTCGAAGTCGACTGGGAGGGCCTTAGCCAACACTGTTTAATTTCCCATGGAATGATTACTGCTTCCATGGCAGCGCTGAGCACATCACGGAGGTGATTCTTTTGGGCATGGAGACGTACATTCCATATTCTTTTCCTCTTCATTCTTAACAATACAGAAGAACATACACACATACCACATCAAGCAGGATACTCAAACTCCTCCCCAGACATAACGTTCTGTTCCCCCTCACTAGCAACACATACACAATGGAGAACAGAAAAACAACTGTCATCAGACCACCTGCCCATCATCATTACAACACATTCTACACTCTGCCCCAACAGCCTTAGGCACACTTACAGAAATTACAAGAAAGCTGATTGGGAACAGTTCAAATCAGACTGAGGAACAATTCACCACATTAAACAGACACCCATCATAACATCGATACAACACTCAAGACATTTAATCAGATTATCAATAATGCAAACAAATACATACCCAAGGGCAACATTAGGAAATACAACCCAAATTACACTAGAGAAATAGCCCACCTCATAAGGCAACGTAACAACCTCAAATATAACACACAAACACCACACACAGAAGCCATAAAACAGCAGATACAACAGCTCAACACAGAAATAAACAACAAACTCAAAGAAAACAAACAGAAACATTCAGGGAATTCATAACAACACTAAACCACTCCACAGATACATACAGGCTATACAAGACTATAAACAGCATTACCCACTCTAACAGCGGCATTCACACCTCACACGCGGCTATCTGTCACAGCCAAAATAATATCCCAACATACACACAACAAGCTAACATTCTAGTTAATCACTACGCAAAGATAAGTCACTTAAACAGAGACAACAACCAGAAACATGCAGACAGACAAAGAGCCAGACACAAGAAAACCTACAGACTCGACATGACCATTACACCCTTCAATACAGACCAGACCACCAAGATCATCAAAAACATTAAGAATTCGAAGGCTACTGGACCAGACAACATATCTAACATACACCTTAAACACTTGGGCCCACAAGGAATATTAGCTCTCACAAATATCAGCACATATTCATACCAACACTGTATTATTCCTGACATATGGAAACAAGGTAAAATTATTACACTACTCAAACCAAACAAAAATCCAACAGAACCAGCTTCCTATAGACCCATTACTTTACTATGCACACCTTCCAAAGTAACAGAAAGACTAATCTTACAAATCACCAACCCACACATACCACTATCGCCTACTCAACATGGATTCAGACCTCACCACTCAACCACGACATTACTCACTAACCTCACGCAGCACATCATGGATGGCATCAACTCCAGAAGACCAGCTCAACGTACACTATTAGCAACAATAGACATTAGTAAAGCATTTGATGCTATCCCACGCTTCCCTCTCATAAACAAAATACTCAACACAAACATGCACAATAACACCAAAAGGTGGCTGAGCAACTATCTCTCAGGAAGATACTCACATGTCACATTTAATGGCAAGTCATCCAAAACAAGCTTTTTCCGAACGGGGTCCCTCAAGGCTCTGTTCTCTCACCAACACTCTTCAACTTATACATGCATGACATTCCAACACCCATAGATAACAAGCTTACCTTATCATCATATGCAGATGATATCACTCTAACATCCACCCACAACAACATCGACACCGCTACAAATAACCTACAAGCATACATAAACAGTATACAAGACTGGCTCACACACAATAGACTCAAAGTAGCGCCCACAAAATCAACCATCACCTTGCTTACAAGCAACACAAAAGAACACCAGGTAATTCCACAGCTTACACTAAACAACATCAACATTCCACACACTCACAGAACCAAAATACTTGGTGTCACATACAACACATCATTATCTTTTGCAAACCACATTCAGGACATTAAAACCAAATGTACGTCAAGACTTAACACGCTTAGGGTACTAACAGGCACAAACTTTCGACACCAGCAGGAAACAACATCACTCATATACAAACAATATATTCGCTCAGTTATGGACTATGCTAGCCCATGCTGGCACCCATTATCTCAAACACACACATAAACACCTTACAAACAATACAAAACAACGCACTGCGTATCATTACAGGATGCACTCAAACAACACCAATAGAAACCTGCACACAGAAACAAAATACTAAAAGTTAGGGAACATTTAGACATGAGGGGAACACAATTCATGGCAGCAGCGACAACTAACCCACACACCCTTGCCACTACATGTACAATCATGCACCAACACCTCGCACCATTAAGGTAACACCAGAGAGATATTATAACGAAATACTCCATTCCATACCACGCCCCACAGACATCACACAGTACAGAAAACACATACACACACATCTAACCCACAAAGCACTGACACGACTCGGTCCGAATGCGGTCCTAGGTGCGAAGCCGCCACCCATTAACAGGTCAGAGATCAGCCTGAGCAGATCGGATCGAGTTAACTTAGCACGATTCCGATGTGGACATCACCCAAACTTACGGACATATAAACACAGACTAGACAACTCCATAGACGACACCTGCCACCTGTGCCAAGACACACCACAAACAATTGAACACATTATGACGGACTGTACCGCTCTAGCACAACAACGAACACAACACAACATCACTAGTGCGCTGAACCTCTGGTCCACTCCGGAGAGGGCGATCGGTTACCTGCGTGCCGCCGGCTTGCTCGATCAGGGTGGGCTGATCGGCTAAACAACAACAACAACAACTACTAAAGTAAAACAAAAAAAACCTTGGTTTAACTTTGCTTGTTGAGATGCTATCCGCAATAGAGAGGATGCTTTCAGAAGGTACCGTCGCCATCCAACTCATAACTCTCACTCTGCCTATATTTCTGTCCGGAATGGTGCAAAATCTGTTTTTCAACTTACCAAAAATTCCTGTATCGGACAAAAATGTGAAAAT